>CM034146.1:796199929-796787429 GCA_019776745.2 Taxus chinensis
ATGCATACATTGATTTACTGGTAACACCACACACACACACACACACACACACACACACACACACACACACACAAAACACACACACACACACACACACACACACAACACACACACCACACACACACACACACACACACAGTAATATTTGTATTGATATAAAAAAAAAAAAATTGTTTTAGAGTGAGGGGTATATTCGTCGCGGTTGTGCCTATTGTTTGAGTGTATATAGCTAGGGAGGGGGAGGAGGTCATCGACCCTACCGCCCCCCCCTTATTTATATGGGATGGGGGTGGAGCTCAACAACTGTCCCCCCCACATTGTATAAACCAACCACTACTATTAAAACAAGAAATGAACTTTTATTGACATTGCTATTTAATTAAAACATGCTGCCGTTGAAAATTTGCGGCATGTTCTTTCTGTAACCTACGATAGTATAAAATGTACACTACATTTTTATAGGTGACTTCTATATAACATTCATTGTAATATATATGTGTGTGTGTGTGTGTATTCATTTATATATACAATAACTTATCTCCAGAATTTAGGGTTACAATAAAATATTATATTTAGATAAGAATATATATACATACATACACACACATATACATATATATATGTACACAACACACACACACACACACACACACACACACACACACACACACACACCACACACACACACACACACCACACACACACCAAATGATTGGTATATATATACGATTTTAAAACAACTTTAAAAAGGGTGGGAAAAAAATACCCATACCTAATTAGGGAAAATACAAATGAAGTATATTATAGAAAATAAAATAAAAGAACAACCCTAGGAGAGGATTAAAATAGAAACAAGAAATAAAAATGAGTATCCACCCATGAGATTGAGTGGATTTACATGGCCTTCCTTCTTCTTCTCCTCCAAAACCTACAAAATGAAAATGAGAAAATAAAGCAAAAGAATTGAATAAGAGATTTTCTTAAGGATGATTAGCGTTAGTATGAATACCTAAGATCTAAGGGCCCTAATTAAATCTATTTCATGGTTGAGAATCTTCCCTACAAAAGTTAGGTGAGGATTTTGGTGGGAATATGATTTTAAATAAAATATATGTGTAACTTATGAATGGGGCCACTTAAGGGGTGTTGGGTTCTTAGGATTAAATTGTGACCCTTATTGGTATAGTTACTGACTTTTTTCAAAGGGTTTTGACTTAGACATTATTTAAATTTAATTGTTTAACAAGATAACTAAATAATGTTATTTAGGGATTTATTTTATTTTAAATTAATTTAATGGGAGGGTAAGTTTAGACTTACCCCTAGAGTATTAAATAAATAAATGATTTTTGAAGTACAAGGATGAATTAAATAAGCCATTTAATAAGAGTATTTTATCCAATGGCTTGCAAGGGTTAGTTAATGAATTTTAATGGAAACCTTGGAAGAGGATTTAAGTCTAAAATGTTGAATTGAAATAATAATAATTGATTGTTAATTAAAACAAAGTAATTACTAACCGATAAATAATTAAATCTAGTTGAGGGTTATGCCATTGTGACCCATTTAAAAAATAAAAAATTCCGTAAATTATCCTAACTAATCATTGGGGTTTGTCTTGGGTTTTGTGTGGGAAATTTTTGGGCATTACACTTGGTATCAGAGCCATGGGTTCAACACTGGGACCATGGGAAATAGGCGAACACATAAAAAGTTATCGATACTTAAATCTAGGACGGTGGAGCCTCTAAAATTAAAATAGCAATAACAATAATAATATTTGTTTGGATTTTTCTATTACTTATTTGGGTGTCTTGTCAAAACCTGGTTAATGGGAAATGTAATCCAGGTTGACATTCTTATGAGCCACCTGAGTATTAGAAATTTGGTTCCGAGCGAAGATGATGAATAATAGAACTCCTAGCTTTTGGTTGTGGTCATTTGATGGTGTTAATTCTGTAGATACCCTCCCTTGTTTGGTTTACTATTTTATTTGGTTTTGTTCTTAGGATTAGTGCTAGAGGTATCGTTTAGGGCCCATTTTCAAAAACATAAGAGGATTGATTTATTGTTTAGAACTCCCATTTTTTCTTCAATAGTTAGATGAGTTAGTTTTTGATATCGCTTGTGGACATAATCCTATTTTGGGAGAGTAGATATCATGGCTTTATGTAGTATTAGATCTAGTTTGTATGTTTATTTTATGATGTGAGCTCAATGTTGAGTACCCCTACTGGCGGCCCACGAAAGGCTATGAATTTCTCATGTTGTTGATATTTCCTATGATTTATATTTGTAAAATTAAATATTTTATCAAGGACAAACATTTAATTTTAATGATTTTATTGAGTAGCTCTGAGGCTCTTATTATTATTATTTTTATCTTATTGAGCTTTTTTTTTCGAGAATTGCAATGCGGCTAATTAGCCACTTTCTTGGATTTTACCATTGATTGATAACTTAGAGATTGTTTTCCTTGATGGCCATTTGGCTTGATGTCATTAAGAATGTTATGTGGTTTTATTCTTATCTATTGATGCGTTGTTTCTATGATGTTGTGTTAAGTTCTCTCGTTGTATGGGGTACGCCCTAGGAGCCTTAGTTGTTATATGAGGTGTTTCACATCATGCTTTGGGTTTGGTGTGATGGTCCTTTATGTGTCTAGACCTTGAAGTAACTCTTTCATTACTCAACCATTTTAGGGAGAGATTTCTCAGTGTCCTATGGCATGGTTAGCAGTTATGACAATGGTTGTGTTCCTTCGTCACCCTTATAGGAGATTTTTTCCTCATCAAATAGATGTGACTTTCTCTTTCAACCTATGGATTTTGTTGGGGTGTGATGGACCACGGATGAACATACTAGGGTCCTAACTTAGTTACTTTATGCTATCTATGTAAGGATTGATATTTTGGTCTATAAATGCCCTTGATGAATATGGTTGTGCTTTAAACCTTTAGACATTATGTGTAAATAAGTGTGCTTGATTTTATCTCAAGAACCCATACATAGTTTTACCCTTGTCTTGACCTCTTGTATTATTTAATTTTCACCGCACTATAACCTGTTAGTGCCAATATTATGTTAGACAAGCATGGATGCTTTGTTGTAACCTTAGACTTATGCAGGGAGGTTTTAGTTGTATACGTCGTAGGATTATGACCTTAGTTATGGCTATGTTATACTCTTTCTTCCAATGCTATTAACCTTTTCCTTAGAGGCTATGTTGATTATATTATTTGATGTCCCTCTTGCTATTTTGATGCCCTCCCAGTGAGGCATTGTTGTGTCTATGAATCAATTTATTTTCCCCTTGCTACCTTGATTTATTAGTTGATAGCATTTTGTGTGCATATAAGTTTGTTAGGAAATTATCCTTCTTATAGTGAACATAATTTTTCTATAATATGTAAACATTGTTTTCTCCCCATACTGATCTAAACCCCTTAAAATGGGTAAAAAAAATTGGTAACTTTTATGTTCACCTTCATCATAACTTCTTTTGACACTTTTGGATACCCAATTAGAGTGCATTGGTGATGCATGTAATTCTTCGGTAAAAATAATTATAAGTTTGGTGTGTTCTAATTTTGTTAATGATTCATTTTTAATATGTATTGATTAAATTGCGTTAAACTAGCTCTTCCTCCTCATTAAAATCCATGGGTAATGTAAAAAACTGAGCATATTAGATCTCTAACCTTGTGATTTAACAGAACAAATAAAACTTTCTGAAAATAACAAGAAACCCTCTTTTGTTCTCCCTAAACGTAGAATGAATATATTTTTCTACCTTGATGGAATGGGAAGAAATCATGATAACATTAGTGATGACCCTAATGATAAAAAATATAGGTTCTCGTATATAAGGAATGCATTAATTAAAACACTTATAAGAAATAATCTTGGAAAAAGTAGTTTATACTGTGTCTTACAAATTGGATTATGGAATGGATAAAGTTATGGGTTTGAACATAAGAAAAAATAAGTAACTAAACAACCTTGTTTGTATAAAAAAAATTATATCCGAAAAGTTATAACGGATGTAACATGAATAATAGAACTGAATGAAAATTTTCCTTGAACTACGGTATGAGTGTCCAATCTAAAATGCGCTCTAAGGTGTTAAGATGTTGTAATAATATTGAAACATTAGGAAAATGAATTGAGTATACTCATAACCTTTACATAACATGTAATATGTTATTAACGTAAAGTGATCATGACATTTTATGATGATTGGCATGTGATATAATACCAGAACCATAAACCATGAACAATGAGTTGTTTCAATGAAAGGTTAGCTCAAATAATAATAATAATAATAATAATAATAATTTAAGCGTGAACTTATTACTAAACTACAGGTGGAAACCATGATGACAAAATTGTTATACCCCCTTATTATAATAAAATAAACAACATGTGTATAATGTTTAGGACACAAGACACATGCTGTATTATTTTGGACCACCTAGTTAGTATGAAATTTTAGAAGTTTGCAGAGGGAAATTTTAACCTTATTTGAATAAGAGTTCTTTGTTGAGAGTGATGTGTTATTTTCACTTTCGTATCCCTTGAACATCAATGTAAGTAGTCTTTGTTGGGTCTTTCGGGCCGTGGTACCATTTTTTCTCTTATCTCAATATGTGTATAAATTATAACCCTTTTGAAGCAATTCTTTATCTCTGAGTTATTAGGAAGGTGTCTTCTTATGTTTGAGTAGGTCACTGGTGACCTGGGCATATTAAAAATCTTACGAAACATATGTTATGGATATGGAGGAATTTGGAATTCTCTTTTTATTTTTGAGAACCAAGATGTTGTTACCCCTTGCCTTGGGAAGCGAATGGTATATGATAGTCTGTAAGTGTCTTTAGGAATGTTGGGTGTATGTTGCTCTCATAAATTTCTAGTTAGACCCCACTCGTGGTTTAATTCTCCACTCACTCACTTGAATATTTCTCTGTGATATAATATTGGTTATGTTTGTTTAAAAAAACAAAACAACCAAAAATTATTTTTTTCCAGGGTGAGCTTAGATTGTGAAATTATTTTGTTTTATAGAGGGAATGGTATCTATTGTGTCGATATGATAGTATGAGCTAATATTTCCTTTCAAAAACTAAATTATAGAGAGAAAAATAAGAAATGATGTCTAGTTGATTGAGCTATTGAATCAGGATGTGTGGTTGTGTGTTATGTTATTTAGGCAAAGATTTATGTTATGGAAACCTTGTGGTCAAGAGTATGTTTTTTGTTACTATGAAAATATAACTGAGACCTTCCGAATTATATGAAGTATTGGCAATGAATAGTCTTATTATTTTAAAAACATTTGATTAAATGTAGGTGTGTTCCTTTTTGTCAAACCTCGTCTTATTTGATCTTAAGTCTATTAGGTCTGTTAGTAGGCATGTTTTCTCATGAAAAATTTATGGTCATGATCAGTAGTTGTTAGCGTTATCTAAAATAATAAAACTCTTAAGTGTAAGTTCAACCCAAGTGGAAGTTTCATTTTTTTAGCATGTGTAGTATCTGTGTGTGGCTACATGGGAACCTTGCATATATAACATGTTCCTATTCTCCATGAGCCTTATTTTTCATTCAATGTTTTTTCGTCAACAACTCTTATTTATATTTTTTTGTGTTTTAATATTGGCTAACCTCATAAAGATTACTATGTAGGTTTGAATGCTAGCAATATTTTTGGGAGAAGGATTAATATGCGTGCTCTATAGTCTCCCTTTTCCATCCTTTATAAGTTTTGAACCAAACTAAGGTTCAAGGGGAAAAAATTACTTGAAGAAAAGAAACCTTGCGAAAGACTTAGATGCTAATTGTATGCTTTAGTTTCCTACCTCTTTCCGTGACTTATAGGAGGAATTTGAATCTAAGGGGTGTGAGATGTAGTTCAAGCTCCACTTCGACATTGATATTACTATTATTTTTCTTACGTTGGATTGGAGCCCTAGACTTTGTTATCATACTTGATCATTAGAATTTAATAGATGAGCATTATTATATTTGATTAGTATTTCAATAGGCATTATAGATATTTTGATTACGAATATGTGGGCACTTATATGATGGATTATATGCATGGATTGACATATACGTATTGGATGATCTTCATTTACTATTGTATTGACACATTGGATTTGATATATAGATTCTCCTAGATGATTTAGTTGGTTTCGTGATCTTATTGCTAGCTGATAAATTGATAGAATCAAAATATTTGGAATTGTGAACAATTTGTGAATTACTTGATTTTTTCAATGGTTTAGTTATGATAAATTTTGATGTGAATTGAATTGTATATATGTGTGTTTTTTTACATTGATTTTGGTCATATGGCCATGAGGCTAGAAAGGTATTGCTTTCATTTTTGCAAGAAAATGTAACACAAAAACCAAAAGGAGATAGGAAACCAACAATGAAGGAATTTTGGGTATTGACAACAAGTCACCTTTGTAACTTATTTAATTATATGTTGTTTGTTTCGGTTATATGGTTGGCATGCCCCTATTAGGGAGTGTCTTCAAATGTGATATTATTTAAATATGTTGTTTCCCTTTTTTTATGAGTATTTGTATTATTTTAATATTGTGAGCCATATATTCTTATGCAAGTGAGACGAAGATCTTGGGGTTTTGTCTGTCCCTCCAAATGTGTGCTCTGCGGTGAAGCCGAGGAGGATTTGGATCTTTTTTTATTTTTTTTCCTTTGCTTCTAGATTTTGGAAATGTCTTTTATCTAAATTAAATCTTTCTTGGGTTCTTTGTAAAATTGTTGGAGATACTCTCCTCTCTTGGCCTATATTAGGAAAAGATAGATCCCTCAGTTCTATTTGGATCGCTATTCCTTTTTTCCTTATCTAGGACATTTGGCGGGAACAAAATTTACATTTATTCTGGGAAAAATCTACAGAGTTCCCTGCTTTTCTTAATAAGCTAGAAGTGGTCATCTCGGAAATAGTCAGTAAAAAAATCCTCTCTAATCCCATTTTTTCATCTAGTGATTCGATGATCAGAAATTCATGGCCACTCATAAAACTCTCCAGCCCTGGTTCCATCATTAGAAAAGGCCTCTCCCAAGTTGAGAAATTAATTAGAAGAAAAAGGGACAGCTGGTGACCTCCCCCTAGGGGCATGTGGAAACTGAATTTTGATTGTGCCTCAAGGGGGAACCCTGGTAAATATTGTGCTGGTTGTATTATCATGAGTGATTCAGGTAATTTCATTTCTTCTGCTTCCTTTCCACTTCTTGATTGCTCTTGTAATTTGGTTGAAGCCCAAGCGCTATTGGAAGGGGTCAAATTAGCAGTACACCCTGGATGGAAATCCCTTTTCATTGAAGGTGATTCCCAACTCATTATTCAACCTATCTCTAGTCAGTCTTCCCCTTCGTGGAAAATTAATCCTTTCATTTCCAATATCCTCTTTTGGCTTGGAAAAATTCACACTTGGCACATCAATCATATCTTTCGAGAAGCGAATGATGTTGCAGATCTTCTAGCAAACTTAGTCATTGATCACCCTACCACCACTATCATCTCGAGATATGTTTAAGCATGGCAAGGCCTCTATAACATCATATCACACAAGCAGTAGGGTACATAACAATAGATTAAATTTGTCCCTCGATGCGTGTAATTCCTCTTTTAGGCATGGGCATCGGATGTTTCGATTCATGCCCCTATTCCATTGTTTTCACACATCTTGCTATTTTCTTCTCTCTGTTTATGGCATTCCTTGGCTTCCTTTTTGTTTTTATTCAAATATTGGTTCCAAAAGACGCTTCACGTATCACAATTGATAGAAATCATCTCTTCGAAGTCTTCCGTTACTCTTCTCATGAGGAGGCCAAAGTGATTGAATCTATCTTGGCTGATTCTTATCACTTCCAGTCATGGTGTGCTCGTTCTAACTCAGAGATCACTCTATATTTTTTCTCCTTCTGTCTACTTCTACATTAGGACCTGATTGTTATAGAATTCGTCACCGAAGATGAGATATACCCATCATATTTTTTCTACTTTTCTCCCCCAAATCCTCTTCTGTGGGTCAAAGAAGTTGATGAGATTTCCATTGGGTCTAGCCGCAACATTTAGTGTCTCTGCAGCCAGTATTGTGATCTTCTTCATTATGCTCAAAATGTTTGTTCTTCATTCTCGGTGGGCCAGCTTGATCACAGACTCTTACCTGAGGTTAACATTGTTGAGGCCATGTTTCCTGTTCACTTTGCGACAGAAAAGTAGCAAGAGCTCAAGAACAAGGTAAGTGGTGCCTTCCACCTCCTTCTGTGTGAGGCTAACAGGCGTACGAGCACGCAAATTGGATGAGTGTTTAGGTTTTGGCCTTTAGAGTCTTGTTTACTTCTTTTTTTTCACCTCGGTGTTTCCTGTAACCATCCTCTCTCTTGCAGATGGTGGCCTTTCTTCTTCCCGCTCCCCTCCATTCTTCCTCCTTTCCTTTTCTTCTTTTCCTCCTCTATTGTATGTTTGGGGCCTAAACCTTCAGTTAATAGCTCCAGTAAAAAGTGTTTAATAATAAAAAAAAATATTGTGACCCATATGTATTAGTGTTAGTTAAAATACTCCACTTACGTTTATTAACCATGACTAATTACTATAATTTAGGATGTGACAAAAGGGTGTAATTAATGTGATTATGTGGTTCTTGATTTGTGTTAGATTTGGAATGATTTTATTGATTTTGAGTGGTGTGTACCCAACCTTGCATGTCCAATTCGGATTTGGGATTATTGATCTTTTTTGGAGGCTTGTGGGACAAGTTAATCTTTTCCTACACCTCTTCATTTTACCTACTAACTACCCTATGGGATAAGGGGTCAAAAATAAAACCCATTATGTGATTTTAAGACAAAAAGGTGTTATTTATTGCATTCTCTTATGTATGTTTTTATTTTTGTCCTTTAAGGGTGTGGGCTTGAGCTTGAGTGTGTAAGAGGGTTTTCATTCCCTCAACCATAAATATATTGTGCTTTGGGGATTGAGTTTGACCTTGTGATGTGGAATAGAGGAGAAATTATGTGGCATCCTACATGTAGTCACATCACCTCTCTCTCCTCTCTTTTCTATTAATTCTAATTTGTTTCAGGATTTGGAGGTTACTTGTTTTATTTTGGGACTTTTACATTTTGGAGGAGCTTGATTTTAGAGTGTTTTTTAGATCTTGGAGTTGGATTGTTTTTCCTTGGACTTGGAAAGGCTTGGATTTTTCTTGTGGACTTAATACTATTGCAATGACAACGTAGGGTCTTCACCCATTTTTTCTTTTACTACTTGGTTGTGCATATGTTTGTGAATGGATGTTTGTTGCATCTTTTGATTTTGGGAAATAAAATGTCCTTTAGGGTGTGTAGGAGAAACTTGAAATGGGGATATTTTAGGAGGCATACGGATTTTTATTGGCAATTTTAGGATGGAGGTGGGTTGGGGTGTCCAACCTTGCTGATAAGTAAATTTTTTGCTTTTTTTTTTTTTATTGTAGGAGACATAATAGTGAGGGAGGCATAAGATTTATTTTTGATTGATTTCTTGGAGGTTTTAAGGTGTGAACCTAAACCCTTGGGAGGGATAAGTAGATTCCTATGTTCCTTTCTCTTTTTTGGCTTTAGTATGTATCCTTTATTCTTAAAAATTTCATGTTGTTGTGAATTTGGTATTGTGTTTTTTGAGTTGAATGTCTTGTTTGAATTTTGTTGTGGAATCAATGTAAATTTGTCAATGGTTGTCTTATACCCCTTATTGTCTCATTGTTAGGGCATAGGGAGAAATGAGGAAGAAGGCTTCACATCCTCATTTTATTATTGATTAGCTAGAGAGTTTTTCCTAATCCCCTCTTTTGTTGTTGTGTTGTGGATTCAGAGGAGATGGTGGACCTAAAGTGAAGATTGTGTTTTTGTAGCACCTTGAAGAAAATTAAGAAAGATCCTACCTTTGTAAAAACAAATTGTCATGTTGTCTCCACTTATGTGGAGGGCTTGTAACTTGTATTTTAAATATTGTCAACCTCTTGTACATGTGTTGTGAAATTGTTGATTTGTTTTAGTTTTTCAAAATGAATTCATATTGGGATATAAGCAACGAAAAATTGTATCTATTACATAGAGAACCCATTAATCTTGTATACTTTACCAAGAGGTGATGGATAGAAAAGTAGCACTTAAAATGGTTCAGTTCTTTAAAAAAAATGAATTTACCAAGTCTTGTATTATTGATGGAATAAGAACATTGGAATGGTTTTGTAAATGAATTTTATACAACACTTAAATTATAGCCTCAAAAAATGTTATTTATATCATTTTATAAGATTGGTGTTTTTGTTTTGAAAATACACTTGGTTGATTGAAATGAATGTCATTTACCCCTTTGCAAATGAAAGGAAATAGTTCTTGTTTCTATTAAAAAAACAGGCATCTTTAAAATGTTGAGACTTTAGTTACATCTCACCTTTTCTTCTAGGAAAGAAAGTAATAGTTTAGAGTATTAGAATAGTAATAATAATAAATATAGATACAATTAATTGTTTTACCCTACACTATAATACTTATTTGATCATATAAATAAATCACAGGATTAAATATATACATATATTTAATTATGATTATAATTAATTATATAAATTTTTATATAGTAAATATATATTTATTAACTGTGACTAAAATTGATCACATTATATATCATTGTTTTGATGGTAATATATATATACACATAATAATCTTTATATTGATATAACAAAAAATGAATATTATTCACATTTGAGTGAGGGTATAGCCTATGCGGTTGTGCCTATTGTTAGAGTGTATATAGTTTGGGAGGGGGGGAGGTCTCTGACCCCACCCGCCACCCCATATTAATATGGGATGGGGGGTGGGGTTGGCAACCTCCCCCCCCACATTGTATAAAACCCACACTATTATTAAAACAATGACCCACGTTTTATTAACATTGCTAGTTTAATTAAAACAGGTTGCCAGTGAAAAATTGTAGCTTGTTCCATTGGTCACCCGTGACAATATAAAATGTTCACTGCGTTTTCATACACGCCTTCTATATAAAATTCAATGTAATATATATATATATATATATAAAATAATAATAACTTATCTTTAGAATTTAAGGCTATAAGAAAATATTATATTTAGATAAGAAATATATATATATATATATATATATATATATATATATATATGTATGTATGTATACACACCCAAATGGTTGGTGTATATACATTATTTTAAACAAGCTTTAAAACAAGGGGGCAAAAATGCCCATACTGAAACAGGGAAAATACAAATGAAGTATATTATAGAAAATAAAATAAAATAACAAACCCTAGGAGAGGATTAAAATGGAACAAGAAATAAAAAATAAGTATCCACCCTAGACCTTGAGTGGTTTTCCATAGCCTCCCTTCTTCTCCTACAAAATGAAAATGAGTAAATAAACCAAAAGAATTAAATAAGAGATTTTCTAAAGGATGATCAGGGTTAGTATGAATCCATAATATCCAAGGGCCCTAATCGATACAATCTAATGGGTGAGAAACTTCCCTGCAAAAGTTCGGTGAGGATTTTGGTGGTAATATGATTTTAAATAAAATGCATGTGTAACTTATGAATGGGGCCACTTAAGGGGTGTTAGGTTCTTAGGATTAAATTGTGACCCTTGTTTGCATAGTCTATGTACATTATCTTATTATTAGACTAATTGTTATCTATTCCATTATTCTCTCCTTCTTGTTTGTATCTTCTCCATCCACTTAATGGAATATTGTTTATTCAATGTACCTATAAATTTGTACCATGCTTCTAATAATAATATAGAATAATAAGACATATCAATCTCTATTCCCTATCCACTGTTTCAACCTCTTGATCTAGTATCAAAGCTACTGAAGACTCTAACCTGTGTGTGTGCATTGGAAAGAAGAGACCAAGAAACTTTAGTGCACATCCTTTAGTGGGAGAGAATTATTGCCGCGTGGAGGGGCAACAATTTGAGGAGTAAACACAAGCTGGACGTGGAGATTCACTCAGTCCTTTGCATTGTTGCATTCACGTGCATGGAGAAAAGTGCGTGGAAAGGTAACGTGAGTGGCTACCTCATCAAACTCTTCAAGCTCCTCAATGCATGGAAACTACTGAATATCTACATGGAAAGTAAATAATTCCTTTATCAAGTGTGTGGAAAGATACATAATAAAACATGGCATTTGACTGACTGCGTCGAGTTCTTCTATTCCTGCTTAGAGAGGCGGAAAACCTGTGTGAAGTGGCGTGGCATATGACTAAATACGTGGAGTGTGTCACTTGCTGCTGCATGTAGAAATAGGCCAGAAGCTGCATGGAAAGGACTATGTTGACCATGGAAGGTTAATTAATTTTGAGATATTTCTTCTCTACAGACCCCAAGGTTCATTTTATTTGGAAAACACTTGCGTGGAGGAGTAGAAAATTATATATGTTCTTCTTAGATGGCTATGATTGATAATCAACACATAGAAATTGGCTCCAGGAGTTGTTGTGTGAGCACCATTCTTTCCTATGAGAACGCCGTTCATCCCTCCATGAAAGAAAGAGGAGAGGATAATTTGTCTTCGTCAAGCCTGAAAGTCCCAAAAAATAATTAAAAAAGGGCCATATATTACCTTGCAAAGAATCCTCTACCACGGCATCAAAGAGTCTCTCTAATATCTGACGTTGAATGATGAGTGTGACTAAAAAAATCAAGATCGATGAAAGCCACAACATCAACTCACAATCCATAGAACATCATCCAGTAGCTCCTGAGAGCTCCAGGTTCTACTTTTCCTTGTTCAACGAGCTTTGAAACATTGTTAACCTTGTCTTTGACAAACTAGTTTAAAAAGGAATCTTGGAATATTTCCTTTTTGACATTAGGTACCAAGAAAAGAGAGTTCAAAATGAATTAGAAGCCGGGTACGACGACAACTCTTAAGACGAAGAAGAACGCCCCACCAAGCATCGTCATCTCTCAGCACATGAGTATTGAAAACATATACGAGCTACTGCTTCACACCAATGAGTCATAGTTGTAATACCTCTTGAAGTAAATATATAAATAAATAAATAAAAGTTTTTTATTAAAAATGTCTACTCCGGATTTGCTTTTCTCCGATGCTCAGTTGGTTAAAGGGCCCAATTTTGTGGCCTGGAAAACAAAGATGTAGACAATCCTTCAACTTGAAGGATTATGGGGCATCGTGACTAGATTTGTGCACATTCCCATTACCCCTGATTAATTAATGAAGTATGTGATGGCTAGTGCCGAAGGATTAATGTTGATCATGCTTAGTATTCATGATGATGTGCAGTTCTGCATGTTCGTAATGCGAAGGAACCAAATGAGGCCTTAGAGAAGTTGGAAACCATTTATGAGGCCAAAAATTACACTAAGATCCTCCATCTCTAGTCCAATATGCAAACCCTCTCTATGGGTTTAGATGACAAAGTGGAGGAGTTCTTACATCGCGTGGCTGAGCTGCAATAAGAGTTATTAGCACTTGATTAAACGGAGGATGAAAAACTTCTCGTACCAATCACCTTGAGATCACTCCCTTCTCAATTCCGAGTGTTTGTTACGACACTGACTGTATATAAAAAAACAATGGAATTTCAAGAACTTTTGAATTCGCTACAATAGGAAAAGGTTATCAATTCATCCGAAGAGGAGACTCAAGATAAATCCCTGTTCTTAAAGCCATAGTGTGGCCAGAAGAATCAGAATCATCCCCCAGAGAAGCCAAATTAAGCGCAACAATAACAAAAATAGAAATATCAAAATTTAAAGAGTTGGTGTCACATTTATAGAACCAATACTCATGACACTAATCACTATTGGTACAATAGATTAAAACAAGGGTCTTCAAGTCAAACAAGCACATAAGAGTGCAAAGATTGTCAAAAGAGCGAACTAATTTCCCGCTGGAGAAAGCACAAGGGCCATCTCACATCCCAACAAGATAATTAATATGATGAGGAGACATCAGAAGGATCCCATTGTGGTAAGAAACTTATACTCATCTCTCATAATTCACATCCCATGAAGAGAGTCTGGCTGATAGAATCTGATGCAAGTAAGCACATGTCAGGTGACAAGGAGTTATTTGATTCACTAGATGAACAAACCACTAGTGAACTAGTTTAGATAGCCGATGACAAAGAGTACATTGCAAAAGGAATAGTAAAAGTCAACATTCCTTTGGGACCATGAAAATGCATGCTTACAAAGGTACTATATGTTTGTGGATTGACTAGCAACCTCTAATCAGTGACTTAGCTATTGAGTCATCACCTGAAGGTAGAATTTCTTATCCAAAGCAGAATCAAATCATGTTTGATCTTACGACAAGGTAAGATTATTGCTAGGGAATTTCTAAAAGATAGGTTATTTTCTTTAGATATTGTTTCATCTTCTGTAATATCTTTATCTACATCAACTGTACAATCTACTACACTCTGGCATTTTACATATGGATAGTTCAAGGAATACCAAAATTGTCCAATTCCTTGCCTATTTTCCCTAGATTTCTTACAGGAAAACAACATCGAGATTCTTTTTGGGAAAGCACATTCCATGCCAAAAAGCATCTATAGGTAGTTCATACCGATATGAACGGCCCACTACCTTCTTCATTTTTAGGATTCAAGTACTTCCAACTGTTTGTGGATGAACACTCTCGTAAGATGTTGGTGTTTTTCCTAAATAATAAAAGTGAGGATCTTCAATATTTCCATAAATTCTATCATCGTGTTGTGAAAGAGACAAGATAGCCACTTCTATTACTTCACTCAGATCGAGGGGGGAATTCACAGTAAATAAGTTCTTGTCATTTCTTAACCAAAAAGGTATAGGTCAAAACCTGATTGCTCCCTACACACCCCAACAAAAAGGCATTGTTAAGCATCGTAATTACACAGTGATGGAGATGGCTTGCTACATGCTATCAATTGCAAAGCTAGAAGAATGCTATTGGGATAAAGTAGTACAGATAGCTGTATATATTCTCAACACGTCACTGACAAATATTCTACAAAATAAAATTCCAGAAGAGGTATAGAGTGGAAGAAATCCATCAATTTTTCATTTGTGAGTATTTGGTTGTACAACATACATGCATGTCCCAGCTCAGAGGACAAAAAAGGTTGATTCAAAGACATTCCTGTGTATCCTACTTGGCTATAACACTACCTCGAAGGCATACTGTCTCATGGATCCTGAGACAAAGAAAATATACGAGATTAGAGACATGGTTTGTGGTGAGTCATCGTTGGAATAATTATTATTGGTTTAACCTTCAAATGATAAAAACAAAGGAAATGAATGAAAACATGGTATAAGGTGTTAGGAAATAAGGGATAAAATATGTGGAATAATCCCTCATAGAATCGTAACAATAGAAACTAATATGCAGAAAATTATTATAGATCTCAAATAAAAGTGCAGAATAAAATAACACAACACAAAGAGACAGTATTTAACTTGGTTCACCCAATTTAGGGTACAATCGACTAAGAATCACTTGCTCAGATTTTATTACAAGCCACCACTCACTCAATAAAATACCTAGATCCGTTTGGAGTTAATCCTCAAGAAACTGTACAAAATTCACATCTAAATTCAAAGCACATCTGCAATACATTTTCTTCATACTATCTATCATATGCATAAAACAATATAAATAGACAACTGCTTAAGCAGTTTGATACAAAACCATGGGTATCAAAACCAAGGGAAAAAAACCGTGGGTATCAAAACAATGGGAAAAAGACCCCATAAACCTATGGGGTCCAAATATCAGCCCATATGAGAAAATCATGTTTCCCGATATACCTATGGGCATGTTTTAAGGCACCAAAAACAAATTTCGGACCTCAAACCCTTGCTACCGGGGGTTGTCGGCCCCAGACCCCTACTTGGGGCCTGGCCCACGCACCGGTGAACCCCGGTGAGGATACATGTAAAAATGTACAGTAATCCGAGTGTAACACATAGAAGGTGTACAACACTTTCACGCATGAAAACAGGCTCCAAAAACCTAAGAATCTCCCACTTGGAGACTAGTTTTCCTCTGAGCAAGCTTCACAAGCCCCTTCACTAGTCATCTTTGTGAAGACCAACCAATTTTAAACAACAGCTTCATTTTTTCCCTTATGACCACCTTGGTCATCATGTCTATAAGATTCTGACTAGTATGAATCTTCTCCAACTTCAACTTATCTTCCTCCAAAGTTGTCCTGATGAAGTGATATATCAACTGTATATGCTTCGTCCTGGATTGGAAACTAGAGTTCTTAGCTAGGTGTATAGCACTCTGAATATCACTATATAGCTTTTGATTCCTCCTGCTTATGCCCCAACCTCCTTAAGCAATTGTTGTAGCCAAATCATCTCTTTGCTTGCCTCTGTGACAGCAACATACTTAGCATCTGTGGTTGACAAAGCCACCATCTTCTGTAGTCATGAAATCTAGCTCACTGCTGTCCCACCTACAGTGTAAATATAACCTGTTGTGCTCCTCCTACTATCTACATCTCCAGCCATGTCTGAATCTACATAACCACGTAAAGTGGTGTCTGATCCACTGTAGCACAAAACTGTCCCCATGGTTCCTCTCAAATACCAAAGGATCCACTTTACTGGTTGCCAATGCTCTTTACCTAGATCACTCATAAATCTACTCACAACTCCCATTGCATGGGCAATATCAGGTCTAGTACACACCATAGCATACATCAAACTACCAACTGCTGATGAGTAAGGTACCTTCGACATCTAGTTTCTTTCCTGCTCTGTCTTAGGACACTGCTCCTTTGATAACTTGAAGTGGCATGCCAAAGGAGTCCCAACCGGTTTAGCATCCTGCATATTAAACCTCTCCAAGACCTTCTTAATGTACTCTTCCTGAGATAAAGTCAGCTTTCGTTCCTTCCTATCCCGAGATATCCTCATACCAAGGATTTGTTTGGCTGCACCCAAATCCTTCACGGAAAAGGATTCACTTAGCTGTTTCTTGAGTACTTTTATTTCTTGCATGTTTTTACCTACAACCAACATGTCATCCACATACAAACAAAGGATAATATAACTTCCATCCTCAAATTTCTTTGTATACACGCAATGGTCAGAATGACATCTAATATAACCTTGCTCCATCAAGAAGCTATCAAATTTCTTATACCATTGACGTGGAGCTTGTTTCAAGCCATACAAGCTCTTCTTCAATTTGCACACCATCTCCTCTTTACCTTTGACCTCATAGCCCTCTGGTTGCTGCATATATAGTTCCTCCTCCAAATCACCATGGAGAAATGCAGTCTTTACATCAAGTTGTTGTAAGTGCAAGTCTTTTGCTATAACTATTCCTAGAACAGTTCTAATAGAAGTCATTTTTACCACAGGAGAAAAAATCTCATCAAAAGCTATACCCTTTTTCTGTGCAAACCCCTTGACCACCAACCGGGCCTTGTATCTTTTCTTGCCCCCTTCTTCCTCTTTCACTCTGAACACCCACTTGTTCTGTAATGCTCTTTTTCCTTCAGGTAGCTTTACCAAATCCCATGTCTGGTTCTCCATGAGATCCTGATGTTCCTCATCCATGGCTTGCTCCCACTTTTTACTGGCATCTACCTGTATTGCTTCATTAAACCTCTCTGGCTCTCCACTATCAGTGAGTAATAAATAATAAAGAGAAGGAGAAAAACATTCAGGTTCTTTTCTTACCCTAGAAGACCTCCTCACTGAAGGATTTTGGGGTTCATGTTGAGTAGGTTCATGAATTGATTCATGGGTCACTTTCCCATCTGAAAGATCCTCTACCACTGCATATTCTTTCTTGGATTCATCCCTATTTTCCTGCAACTATTTCTTATACATGACTTTCTCATTAAAGACCACATCCCTAGACCGAATGATTTTCTTGTCCTTAATACTCCAACATTTAAATCCAAATTCATCACCGCCATAACCAATGGAAGTACATTTTTCTGATTTAGCCTCTAGCTTGGTCCTATCATCCTTGTCTATATGAATAAACACCTCACATCTAAAGACTCTAAGAAATGAATAATCAACTTTCTTACCATACCATGCCTCCTCAGGTATGCCTCCATCCAAGGCACTTGAGGTTCCTCTGTTTATCAAGTACACAACTATGCTCATCGCTTTTGCCTAAAAAGAAAGAGGCAGTCCTACATGTAACCTCATGCTCCTAGCAAATTCCATTATTGTTCTGCTCATCCTTTCTGATACCCAATTTTGCTGTGGAGTTCCTGGAACCATCTTTCTCCTACGGATTCCATTCTTAGAACAATAATCATTAAATTCATTGCTGCAATACTCCCCTCCATTATCTAACCTGAGACATTTTAGCTTAAGACCTGTTTCATTCTCTACCAAGGATTTCCATTTAACAAAAGTGTCAAATACATCAGATTTGTGTCTAATACAATGAACCCAAACTTTCCTTGTTGCATCATCAATAAAAGTAACATAATAACTTAAACCCCCAAGAGATGATACCTGAGCTGGCCCCGACACATAAGAATGTACCAGCTCTAACTTACTCTCTTTCTTTGTAGGTCCAACCTTGAGAAACCTTACTCGCTTTTGTTTCCCATATATGTAGTTTTCATAGAAATCCAAACCTATTTCTGTATATCCAAGAAAATTCTTCTTGATGATGTTCATGCCCTTATGGCTCATATGACTGAGCCTAGAGTGTCATAATGTTGTATCTGCATTTGAAGCCACAAGATTACAATCATTAGTATTATCAGTGGTTAAATACAAGGTTCCAACCTTTTTACCTCTTTCCACCACAAGAGCACCCTTGGTAACCTTCCAAGAGTCTCCTGTAAATATCACAGTACAACCATCACTTCCCAACTGCCCTGCCGATATCAAATTTCTCCTTAATGTAGGCACATGTCTGATATCCTTCAATAGCCATGTATTCCCATTCTGCATCTTAACCTGAACAAAACCTTTTCCAACTATGCTGCAAGGCTCATCATCACCAAGAAAAACATCCCCAAAATCCCCTTGAACATAATCAACAAAATAATGCCTATGTAGAGTAGCATGAAAAGAAGCCCCTGAATCTAAAACCCAAGATTCAGTAATATTATGTAAAGAAAGAATCAAAGCATCCTGACATACATTACCCGATGCCACATTTGCCTCCTTGTTTTCTTCCTTTTGTTTCTTATTATCCTGAAGCTCCCAATAGTCCTTCTTTGCATGCCCAAGCTTTCCAAAATTCCAGCATACAATCTTGTTCTTGGATTTTGACCTTGCCTGATCTTTTGATTTTCCATGGTTTCCTCTATTCTTCTGTCTCCCTCTAGTTTCCACTGTCAAAGCATTCCCTAAAGTAGAAAATTCCCTAGAGCTTTTTCTTCACATTTCCTCACTTAGAATCACCCCTACAACATCCTCAAACTTCAACTTCGAGTTAGCTGGAACCGAGTTACTTACCGCCATTACCAGGCTATTCCAACTCTCAGGTAAAGAGCATAGAATTAATAAAGCCCTAACTTCTTCATCAAATTCTATTGTAACCGAAGCTAGCATATTCACAACCATATTGAAATCATTTAAATTATCTGCTACTGAACTATTCTCAGACATCTTCATATTAAACAACTTTTTCATTAAAAATATCTTATTAGAGGCAGAGGGTTTTTCATATAACTTCCCTAATGCATCCATTAGATATTTTGTAGTCTTTTCCTTCGAAACATTAAATAATACCAAGGATTCAAGACACAGCCGAATCGTTCCAAGTGCCTTCCAATCCAACAAATCCCATTCGACATCTATCATACTCGAGGGTTTGTTCACCTTCTCAGACAACGAAGTATAAAGATCCTTTTGATAAAGGTAATCTTCCATCTGCATCTTCCAAAGACTAAAATTGTACCCATTGAATTTATCAACCCTATATCTTCCATCATCTGCCATAGCTCCCACTCAAGATAAAACTTTCCCTGTGATTCAACACTTCAGCAAACCAAACTAGGCTTTAATACCAATTGTTAGGAAATAAGAGATAAAATATGCGGATTAATCCCTTACAGAATTGCAATAGTAGAAACTAATATGCAGAAAATATTACAGATCGCAAATAAAAGTGTAGAATAAATAACACAACATAGAGAGACAATATTTAACGTGGCTCACCCAATTTGGGCTATGTCCACCAAGAATCACTTGTTCAGATTTTATTACAAGCCTCCACTCTCTCAATACAATACCCAGATCTGTTTGGAGCTATGCTCAACAAACTCTACAGAATTCACACCTGAATTCAAAACACATCTGTAATAAATTTTCTTGTACCTCTATCATATGCATAAGACCATATAAATAGACAACTGCTTAAGTAGTTTGATACAAAACTGTGGGTATCAAAACCAAGGGCAAAAACCGTGGGCATCAAAACAATGGGCAAAAGACCGAAAAAACCATGGGTCCAAAAACAGCCCATAACAGTTACCCATTACCCATGGGTTAATAAACCACCCATGAAAATTTACTTTGGGGGCTTCACCCCCGAAACCCCCTGACCCGCTCACCGGCGAGCGGGACCACCGTAAAATACCCGAGTGTAACACATAGAAGGTGTACCACATTCTAACATGCAAATAGGCTCCACAAACATAACAAGAATAGACTACTAAAGGAAAATAAATGTTGTAGTGAGAGCTATTTGTTGACCTTGGAGAACTGGATAATGTGACTCCACATCAATCCACACGGAAATGAAACAGTTCTTCTCAAAAGCAGAAAACTTCCAAATTAAACACACAACACTGTCCCAATTTAGAAACGTCAAACATTTAGAAAATATTTTCACTAAAACTAACATATCAATACAAGAAGCACCACTCACTATAACATAATCGAATTTATTTATCTTAAATCCTACTCAAGCTCAAAATAACCATAAAGAGAGCACATGCATAACTCATAACATCAAAGAGAACTCAAGGGAGTTAGAGAGAAGAACAAGTGCAAGAGGGGTCCAAATACAATCTAGAACTGCATCAACCCAAAAGTAACTTATGGAAACAACTTTAACTTTTCTTCCCAATGCTAAAATCACAACAACAACAAGGTGTTTCAAGAAAAAAATAAGAAAAGATGACTTCTAAAGGTATTTCATATCGTTAACATATGTTTCCTTAAAATTACAATAACCTAGGTCATAAAGGACTAAATCAGCACACAAGGAGGTTGATTTTATTAAAAACAAGAGATAAGACCGAATTCTAAAGGCCACAACTCACACTTGTCGAGTTATGAGGAAACAACGATACGATGACCAACACTCATACAAGGGAAAGACACATATGTCTATGAACAAGGGAGTACTACGAAACTAGGACACATCATTATCAACAAGGTGTTTCAAAAATCCATGTAGGCAGTAGAACTAAAGGTTCAATTATACATTGCACTCAAGTAAACATAAATTTTACTCATTCTATAAACCAACTATTAATTCAAAAGTTATAGTCTCACTTGCTAAGCACTCTTCTTACAATTTTTCTTAATTAAAATCTTCCTTCTATTATGATATCACATATTTGCGTTATAAGGAACACCACTTTTGTTGGCATAATATCTCGCCATTTTGTATAGGAAAAAAATTATTTGTTTTACTTCTAGGGAAGGTAGATGGAAAAATTTTCATTTCTATTCTTCTACATAGTTTTATTTCTTCTATTAATCTACCCAGGTTACAGCAAGGACCATTTTCCTTTTTCTATGTTCTAGTTTGTTTGTTAAGTTTCGAAGTCAAATCACCTCAATTAGAGTTTTATGGTGTTTGGGTGAGTCATCTTATCCATTAAATTTTAATGAGAAGGAAGAGTCAAACATATCACAACAATACTTTTATGGGAATGAGGTATAAATCAACACATCGCATTTTTAATTCTAAAGGAACAAGAGACATTCAACATAGCAAACACATCACTAATTTTGTAAAAACTATGAATCAATCCACCAACATGAGTTACACAAATATTTCAATGGTTTACCAAATATTTTAAAGCATCACTAAACACCCCAAGAGGGTCTCCACAAGTCTCAAAACAAACCACCAATTAAAGAGGCATATTTACTTTTACGAATTTAAGAGGTTTAACAATATTTGTTGTTTAGAATCAAAATTTTGTTCACTTATTAAGATAAGGGAAGTTCCTAATCAACACACATATTTTCATAGGATACCAGCAACCAAGGAATAAGATGACAAGGAACATTTTACTCCCAATACACCACATTTCCAATTAAAAGGCATCAAATGCTAGAGGATATATAAATAATCTTTACAAACATGGGCTCTATGAGCAATAGTTATAGTTTTGAAATAAGGAGTACAACATAAGAAGCACTGAGATTAAAATATTAATATCTACTAAACTAATATCTCTAAGAGAAAGGCCACAAAGACCCAAAAGCATCCATATGTGTCTCAGAATTTCCGAATAATATTATGTCATAGATTGGTATACATAATAATTTAAAATGTTAAGCAAATGGTATATCTATTCATGGGTAATCAAGAGACAAACTAGCACACTTAATTAAACACATTTCCCGAATGGGCTTAAATCTAGTCATAATTACCAAGATGCATACAATCCACAAGTTAATACTTTTTATAAAGAAAGAAGGACACCATGATAAAAATTAGCAGCCATAGATGAATGTCATATCCAAACAAAACATTTATCCAATAAAATCTACAATAACCCAAATTTAATCCAATCCTAACACAATCCAAAATCCCAAAATCAAACAGCTCTACTCTGACAAGGATTAAGCTTTTACCAGATTGCAAGACAATCACCACCACTAATATCAAACTGCCAACTAGACCACATGACACAACAAATTTTTGTTCTAGAAAGGTTGAGTGAAAAAATAGTCACTCTAAGATCCTAGACACACTCAATTTTTTTTCCTCCCCAAAACCAAGGCATAACTTAAAAAACCTAAGAAGACATTCAAGGAACTGTTAGCTCTCAAAAGTGCACCCTGTAGAGAGATGGTTGCAGGTGTTTGCAAATTTTCTCTCTTTCGTAGATACAATGGAAACACCTCAGGTCTATAGGTATATATATTTTGAGGTGAGTCATTGGTATCAAGGCCAGTTCCTTATTGAGGTATCCTAAACTTATTTTCTAGGGTTTAAGAGTAAAAAATGACTGTAATAAATGAAATTAAAAGTAAGGTGATACACCAAACTTGTATTAGGTCTTTCACTCAGTACATGCACAATTGATATCGAATGAATTTCTGATGCACAGGCCAAAAGATTTTTTACAGAATATTAAAGGCAAACACTTGAATGTATTGAGGGAAAAGAATCACAACAACACTGTTAAGTTAAACATGCACATTAATATCTAGCAGAAATTACTGAAATTTGCAATAGGGTAAGATGATTAATCAAGGAATTAACATTCACAAGATTGTGAATAATTGGAAAGGCAAAAAATGGAAAAAATTTCTTCAGCACTCCTGTATCTCAAAACTCCACCCTTGTTCTTTTCCAAGGTACACAATATATAGCAAAATTGATTCTCTCACCCTTCCTAAAAATAGACTAAAGTTGTACTCATCCATGCATTCTATTTTTATCCTTTATTTAATAATAAATGAAGGATTAAAATAAATCAAAGTAATACAAAGAGGCATTAATAGCCACTTGTTACATATCAGTCAAACTGAAGTGACTGTTTTATTTTTAAGAAAAAACATGGGTGAATAATTTTATAATAATAATTATTTCTTAATGAGAAAGTATTCTCCTAGTGCATGTAGATTTTGTCCTCTTGCTGATCTATCCTCTTGTGAAGGCATGCAAAAATACTCCCTGTGAGTTATCAAAATTAATTACATTATTTGCAATACTTTGCAAAATAATTCATCCAAATATCCACTTGATGGGGACCACCTCCAAGCTTAGGCTCTGACGTTGACAATCCTTGTCTAATCTTGTATGGAAACATGACTTATTTTTCCATCCTTTTAAATATATCATTTGTAAACTACAATAACTTTGTTTTGTGCTAACTCTGTGTGGGGACCAGTATGAGTAGGTGCACTTGTCTTTGTTGAGTTTTCCCTTCTTGTAGACTTCGGAAATTGCCATTTTTTAAAACATATATATGGGGCGCTTTATAAGAGGACACCATGCCATACTTGGCCACCTTTGATTAATATTATATTGTATAGTTTTCGGCCCCCTTTTGCATTTGAATCGACATAAAACATGGTTTAACATTATCTTTTTAGGTGATCGTTGCACAACATAATTTGGTCATATTTTTCATTATTTGAAGCTTGGACTATATAAGTAAAGATGAAAATAATTTTGAACTAACAAGTGCTGGCCCATTCTTGATGATGAGTCACCCCTCCATGCATTTTGTCGGTGGTATTTTAACCTAGGTTGAGTTTTCTTTGAAAATAGGCAATGATCTCGGGTTGTCAATCTCTTTGCTATCTAATTACAAACCATTGATCTTGAACCTATCGTTAGGGTTTTAACCTCGCATTTAATATGGCCAGTGGAAACTGACCATGATGGTTTACTTTGATATGGGATATCAATCTCTGAGCATTGATCTTGTGTCCTTTCGATTCATGGCCATTTATCTTTGACTATGGTTGAGTTCTAACTTAACTCAACTCTTGAGCTCGGTGGTAAAGGTCATTTAACCTCAATGATCACTCCATTCATGTTTTTTGGGTTTGTGGGAAAATCCCTAGCAAAATTTTTTATTCCATTGTTATCCTATGAAGCTCGGCTTCCTTATGAGATTGATTATCTTAGCTCGGTTGCCTCTACATTTTATAGTTCTTCCTCTATTTCTATTTTTCCGAGTAAGGTAGTTGTGGAGTTTATCATCACTCCCGTGATCTCTCTATTTGAGACTTTCTTGGAAATTATAGAAGCTAATTTCTTTCTTCTCCTTCATGTGGTCACCATTTTTGTGGGTTCAATCTCAGATTTTCCTCATAAAGATCTCTATTTCTTGTGATGCTTCTACGAGTATTCTGTAGGTTTCACTTTCTTTGTATTTCTAGGAATGCACTTTGTTTGTTATCCTCTACTGAATATTTGTGAGTGAATCATAGTTGATGTTAGCTGCCATGAGTGGTTATAGGTGAGCTAATTTTTCTCTTGCACACGTACACTTATATTGTCATTTTCTTTTGTAGATATGTCACTAAAACTCTTGAAACTATTTGCGGGTTTTGAAAATTCTTGCTCCCTCTTGACTCCTGAGTTCGAAACATCTCATAAGCATATGGATTTCTATTTTCATTATTCAGTTGTTCAAAAGTTATGACTATTTGATTATAAACAGTGAGTTTGTGTCTCTTATTCTGATTTCTTGATACCCATTAGTGGGTTTTGTGATTTCTGGCTAGGGACTATATCCTTCTCACACTGATACTGCAACTTGAAACTGATTTCAAATGGAATAACAAATTTATGAAATAATTCAATATTTTTTAACATGGATATGAATGTGTTTCTGATTAAATGCTCCTCCACTTGAGTTTTTTTTTTAATAAGATTTAAAGCTCTGTTTACTTGCTACTCACTTTCATTCCTTATAAGTTCTTCCTTGAACCTAGACTGTTATACTTTATATTACAGAAAAACTCTCTCTTTGATGATCTTTCGAGGGCTTATGACCCTTAGTCCTGAGTATACATGTGTCTTTGATTTAAATCGTGTTCTCAGTCAAACCTTGACCCTTTTCTGGAAACCCTGGATATTCTTGATTATGCTTTGCATTATATCTTCTTTGAACTTATTGAAAGACTTTGAACGACTCATCCATGACCTAATATTTCAATCTCAAACTATTTGTTTCCTATTTTGAGATCCTTTGGGTTCCTTCTAAGAATGATCTTGGAGCATTATTCGTCCTGTTCTTCATTCTCTGGGACCCTAGACCTTCTTTTTTTAATCTCTGAAACTCTTCTCTTAAGGCTAATAATATTTCCTGAAAATTTGAAATCCACTTCATATTATCTTAAATTCTAAATTATCATTCAATTCACCCATTAATACCCATTGAGTTTGTGATCTTTTCATTATTGGTGAAACCACTCTGATCTTTTGTAAGTTGATTCCTTTTGGAGGTTTCTCTAACCATTCTTCTTCTCACTTATTTGGTTCATCATGGCTGATGATGACATTATTTTCACTTACTCTAACATTTGTTCACTTTTTTATTTTTTGCATTTCTATTTTTGCATTCCGTAGTGACTTTATATTCAAACATGTAAGCTTGAGATGTATATTTAGATCTTCTAAGATTTGACATCTCCTTGATGTAAAGATAGGCTTGTTCATTTGACTTTGGAACTTACAATATTAGTACTTTGACTGATCTTTATTTCATGAGATCTTTGTACCTTATATGTGGCCTTCTAGAAGTTGTAAACAGTTTCTCATTCTTAAT
This sequence comes from Taxus chinensis, assembly GCA_019776745.2. NCBI lineage: Eukaryota > Viridiplantae > Streptophyta > Pinopsida > Cupressales > Taxaceae > Taxus > Taxus chinensis. The sequence goes on from CM034146.1 coordinate 796,226,486, forward strand.
ACAACATTAGCATGCATAAGCCTTGATTCAGATGCTTTTTTGAAATACTGTAATCTTATTTCTTTTTCTTAAATATTGTACCTCTTTAATGGTAGCATTTTTGTGCCTCATTCTTAAAATTGAAATTTAAAATGGCTGAAATTTGTAGGATTATCTTAAAAGTTCATGTTATTAAACTGTAAAGATATAATGAATGCTCCAAAGTACTTCAATTTGATGACTAAAAGTGCAGTCCATTTCTTTTCTGTTTAAATATTGCATTTCATTTTTATTACAAATTTGATATGCATGCTAAAAAAATTAAAATGTCCGTTTTACATGGCGAAGCCCTATTAAAATTTTCTAAGAATTCTTTCTTTTATTCCTTTATCAGTTGTAATAGATGTACTTTCTACTTAAGAATACAAAATATATCACTTGTCTGTTGAAGCTGATTTGGTGTTAAAAAATTAAACATAATAATTGTTATCTTGATCATGGCATGATTTTCTATTTCTCTATATCACTTATTTGATTTACATACAACTTTTAAAGCATGTTTTTCGTTTAAAACAACATGATGCAAAGTTGTAAATGTCCATTTTACATGGTGAAGCCCTATCAAAAATTCCTCAAACCTCTTCCTCATTTTGTTTCAGTTGTAATCTTCTCTTTCCAATTACCTTCAGCCTTTAAATTATTATCCTTCTTCTTCAGTTGTAATTTGAAACATGAAATTTTATATGCAATTCTCTCCTTTGTTCTATACTGTAACTTCTTTGATCCGTAGAATAGTTTTTGAACTTTGAGTTGCATTCTTCCTTCATTCCATCATGTGCTTATGACTCATCTTCTTCATGTACCGTAGGATCTAGAAGTTATTGAAATTTGGAATTTGTATCTAAAGTGAGGACTGTAATATATTATTTATTTCTTCTTGGTTGTAACCTGTACCTGCACACTTCAGAAAATAGTTAGAAAATATTTAGGATTTTTTGCCTCTTATGTCCATGTTTTCTTTTTCTTCTCTCTCTTTATTTCTGAGTGAGTAAAGCATATATGTAGTTTGATCTTCAAGTAATCTATGTCTCCTATTATTAAAAGATCTATGTGCATGAATTAGGATAGGATACGAATATGGGTTAACCTTGAGCTCGTAACTAATGATTTTCTTCTTTTCTTCTTATTAGGTAAAATGTCTTCAACAGTGAAGATGGAGAGGTAACAAAGTTGAAGATTAGGATGTATCAACTAAAGGAGAAACCTCCAAGGCAATGATAGTTTCACTCATACTCCTTTATTTTCTAATTCATGCATATGTACCTCTTATTTCAGTAGCTGTACTTTACTGTTCAGCTACATGCCACAGCTTGTGTGGGAACATTTTAAATTTCTTAAGAACAAAAAATTGATTTGTGTATTTATTTCTACATTTTTTATTTCTGATATGGATTCTATGATGAACTAAACAACCCAATAATATAATTGATTTTTTTAATCATGAAGGAAATATCATTAAAGAATACCTGTAACATCCAATTATGAAATATAATTTTTGCACTCGATAATTATGATTGTCATCCCAAGACTTAACACTTCATCTATTCTATAATTCGGTGTATTCATCAAGACAACACAATTGTTCTTCAGGGATTTGTGTTCCTTTGTTGAAGACAACATGAAATTGTAAACTATGTGATCTGTTATGTTTTTCAACAGCACACATAGTTACAGATTTCATATAATCATTAATTAATTCAACAGTAAAAATATTGTCTGAAAGACCCTCCCCTATCTTAGGTATACTTCACCAATGCTATCCATCGTAATGAAGTATTGATTTTCCCATTTTAACATAAGTTAAAAAATTGTCAACAAGCACCTAGGGTGTACCCCCACATGATGAAATGACATAATAAAAACAATGTATAACAAGCTCAACAACATGCAAGAAAAAATCACGTAATATTTAGATAAGTAGCCAACAAGGTAAACGAGCTTCGAGTAACGAATAAAAGTAAAATATAAGAAATATAAGCCATCAAGGAAAGAATTTAAGTATCCATATTGCAATGTCTTAAAATTCTCGCAAAAATATAAATAACTAAAAGATCCTCAAAGAGTCTCAATCAAATCATAAAATAATCTGTTGGTCCTTGATAAAATAACAAAAGTTTACGAATATAAAATATAGAAAGTGACATCACAGTCACTTCGTGGCCACCAATAGGGGTACTATACCTTGAGATCAGTTCTAATAATGCATACTCATAATTAAATCAAATGTGACACCAAGACCTAATATCCACTTACTCATACAAAGATTAAGTCATCACAACGGTAACCAAAACTAAATCATCTAACCACTGAAGGAAATAGGGGAGCTTTAGGTGACTAAAAAAATTCTTAGTTACTTTTTCTGACCCCTAAACACAACCACTAATGCTAAACCAAAAAATCACACCATACATTTTATCATTCCAGCAAGTCGAATAAGGAATATTCTCAATGGGTTTATCACATCATACTATTAAAGAAATAGTTAGGACTCATCAAACACCAGATTTTAAGAGGAGAATAAACTTCTTTCTACACTGTAAGTTCACAAAAATATAAATATTATTCAACATTTACAGTTACTTGGGCTCGACAAAACACCACTAGGCGAGTACAACACTTCAAAAAACTTTATTATTTTAATCATGGATGTTTAAATTTTTTTGGCTCGTTTTTGGGTATCCAAGTCATCCCAGGGTCCAAGCACTGAACACATGCCTCTAATAACAAGTGTAATGTCCACATTTTTCCCACATACATCCCCGAAAAACCTAATAGCAAACAAGAAAAATTATGGAATAATTTTTTTTGAAAAGTTCCAAGGCCTTAGATAGGATTTTAATTAAATCCCGATTAGAAAATTTTTAACTATTAAATGGCAGTCGAGACTAAAATAATAATTAGTTACTATTGACCCAACCCTATTAAAATATTTCTATTTAATTTCCCTTATTAAGTTTCGCTGCTTAATTCAAATATTAATCCATTTTACTCTATGCTATTTAGCCCCAAGGATATTATTAAATCTATTTATTGAATGGCCCTAAATTAAATTGAAAGTGTTATTAGGTAAGATTAATAATCTCCTAGTCTAGAATAAATCATATTAACATGGTTTAATACCCAAAGTGTCAAGGGTACCAAACATGGTCTAACCCCTTTTCCCCATTTAACATTAAACACACATATTTTTATTTAACACATTCCCACTTGAATACTCCATCACTTAAATGATGTAGTGTTCATCCTACACCCTTATATTAAGGTTTGGCAAAAGTAACCCTAGATATCCTTATGGGATGCCATATACTCATTTCTTAAGCCTATTCTCTCATTTTCTCATGTTTTGTTTTGTAGGTGAAGGAAGGAGAAGAGGGGAATGAAATCATGGAGGCCATTGGAGAGAATTAGAATCTCTCCATTGTTAATATTTTAACCTTATGACAAGGATCTACCAATTTCCCTTGTGGGTTTAGCTCTCTCTATTTTTTAATATTAAATTGTTTTTTTTTGGAGGTTAATGCTATATCCAATGAGAAAATACCTATTTGTGAACTACCCAGAGACCCTACATGTTTATTTTGTGTAAATAACAAAATTATATATATATATATATATATATATACACACACACACGCACACATATATGTCTATAAATATGGATCTATATATTTATTTATTTATTTTAATTTGCCTGAACTCCTGAGTGAAATAGGTTTATATATATATATATGATATTATTTAAAATATTAATTCTTTTTAAATGAAAGAAGCCGCAGGATTACAAAAAGAAAATCTACATTTTAGCTAGGGCCAAACTACACATAGGGGTCGCAGTAATGGATAACCAGCGTTGGGTTTAATTGCTAGTGGGGCTGTAGTGTTGGGGGGATGGGCTCTGACCCCATCCGCACCCCTTATGTAATATAAAGGTTGGGGTGGGGTTGACACCCCTCCCCCCAACCTTTCTAATAAATTTAACCCTCACAAGCTACGATCCAGTATGGCCATAACACAATTTTTATTTTTTTATTATTATTTAATAAAACAACTTAAATACTAGGTATTTTAATATCACTTTTGTTTATACAACTAATTTGTATTAAGACATATATATATATATATATATATATATATATATATATATATATATATCCCTAAAAGTAAGTATTGACATTTACTAATGACATTTAAGTAAAGATATTCATTTAATGAGATTAGGAATTCTTAAAATGATCAACTTATATTATTAATATATGGTTGTTTAATATTAATAATATGTATTTATTTATTAATTTATTTTTGCAACACAATAGGGGTTACAATTCATTTGTTTGTTGGAAGAATAAATGTTGAAATTATAGTTTTGTAAAGATTAAAATTTATGTACACTTAGATTGGCTTAGTATTGCCAAAATTTTGTACTTAGATGAGATTTGAATAAATAATCTCTTTCATATCTATTTGTGTAGAAATATAACAATATAGAAATTTTAATAGTTTTCACTTCAATTTAAAAATTAAGGCATTCGAAGAAAGTTTGCTTTACAACAAAGTAACATTGGGATATAATTTTGTCCAAAATTTAGTCTTAAATAGTTATTTAAGTATGAGAAAAAGAGACACAAATGAATGAAATTTATCCCTCTTTAATGAGAAAAAGTTATCCATAATGCAAGATCCTCACATTTACTTCACAAGAAAACCTTACAACTTTCCAAGAAAACCTTAGATTTTAGAAATATTATTCTTACCATTGCAAAACCATTTCAAATTTCACATTCATATTAAGTAATGTAAGTCAAACCAATTTACAAGGGTTTATCCAATGAATAAAATTACATCCAATATGCTACCAATACCATTTACAAGTTTTAGAATCATAGTATCACAAGCTACAACTCCCCATGTATCTCCACAATAAGAGAATTTCATCCATTGAGTTCACCTTCTTCATCAAGTCATGGACATAACAAAATGGGGGAGTAGGAAACACTCTCCACCTAAGCAAACATCCAATGAGGGAGAGAATCATTCTTTCGCATTGTCCCTCGAGCCCCTATAAATAAGCAATGAGGGTTATTTAGATAACCATGTCAACTCAAAAATGGATTCCACATACACATTCAATCAAGACAATCAATGAAACACTCAATATCAATCTTACAACAAATCAACAAATATCAAAACACAAAGGCTTCGTACTAAAGCCATGGAGGAGAAAGTAGCATGGGGGTTCTTCTTATGCCTCCCAAGGGCTAAGGTGTCCACCTATGATCCTCAAAAAAATCCATCACAATACACACAACACTCTTATGCATACCTCCAAGAAGATACACAACTCTTATGCCTCCCTCAAGAAATCAACCCACTCTTATGCCTCCCCCAAGAAACTAAAAAGATATACACAATTCATATTTATCAACAAGGTGGACATCCCAACCCAATAACACTTCTCTTATGCATCCCTTAAGTTTTACCCCCATTTCCATTTCTCCTAAAACCTAAGGGTCAAATATATTTCCCAAAATCATAAGCAATACAACAATCATCAACTACACATATGAGCACAACAAAATAGTAAGGTAAAAATAAGGGTAAATATCTACCTTAAAAATGAAGAGTATCAATACAAAATAATCTCCAAGCCTTCCAAAATCCTAAGCAAACAACCTCCACTCCAAGATCCATTCACCATTCTCAAGAAATCTCTCCAAAAGTACAAGCATTCCCAAAAATAAATGAGCAAGTAACCCCCAATACTTCCCAAAAACTCCAATAAATAGAAAAGAGGGAGAGGGAGGTTATGTGGTTGCATGTAGGATGATACATAATCTATTCTCCATCCCACATCACCCAATTAAAAGCCATACTCCAAGGCATAATAAATGGGTTGTTGGGAGGGATGAAAAACCTCTTACACACACGACACCACCTAACACCCCTTAAGGACAAATTTTAAACATATCTAAGAAAGTGCAATTAAATCTAACTTTTTTCCATCTAAAACACATAATGGGGTATATATTTTACCCTCTGACCCATAGTTAGGGTTTGTATAAGAATTTAAGAGGTGTGGGAAATTTTTAACTTGTACCACAAGCCTCCAAAACTTTCCCTTAAGCCAAAATCTGAGTTTCCCAAGTAAGATGGAGTGTACAACAATCAAAATCACATACATTGAACTAATAAATACAAGAAAAAAAGACCCAACCACTCTAATAAAATAATCCTTTTTTCACATACAAAAATTAGCTTAATAACATGATTAGTTAACTTAATTAAGACACATAAATCCATTAATGATAAAATGCAATTACATCACAAATTAAATCACATACACCAAAATTAAATAGAAGAAGGGAAAATAACTCCACACAAACCCTTGGTCACCATTGGGGTAATTCCACCCCATGGGAACTCCCTAACAACAAATAACATAACAACAACATTACACAAGTTGCCATGGTCACTAGTTGCCAATACCCCACATTCCTTTGTTGTTGGTCTCCTAACCCCCATAGTTTATTGTTGTGATATAATAACCTGTAAAATCACACAATAACTTTCTGGCCTCATGGCAATATTAGCAATTTTGAACTAATAAAAAATATTATATCTACATATTAAGTTTAACATCAAATATCATAACTACTATTACCAAGACAAAGTAATTCAACAATTACTCTCAATTTTATGCATTTCAATTTTACTAATACATTAGTTTGCAATTAAGATCTCAAACCAACTGAATCATCTAATTTGAGTAATAATTTCACTCGTTCACCATTTCACCCATTCCTTAATTTCAAATATATCACAAAATAACTTTGAACATCCTAATGAAATCAATACGAAGAAAATTCAAAATATAAATTTATATCTAAGCTGACAACACATCATTATCTTCCATACTAAATGTCTATCAAAATTTAATCAGTTCAATTACAGTAATGTCTATCCTTCGATTTTCATATCACAATGTGCTCATGTTGTACATATATTAATAGTTACAAGTACAATGTGCAATGATGACTATGTTTTCAGTCACACTGTTATATTAAATATAAAAAAACAATATCGAAGAGTAATGATATCCCAATCAATTGATAACAAGGAAACCATTCTAGGTAATTATCTTATCCTTCAATTCCCATCAGGGTCCATAGTATGACATATAGTCAAAATAATAATAACCAAACACAATATCAATCATGATGTCCCGCACATTTTATTTGCATGTTAACTAGAATAAAGAAACAAGGTTTAAGATTAAAATAAATTTGAAATTGATAACATGGTTCAATCATAGTTAAAGAGGAGTGGGGATTACTATCATTATATACTATACTTTCAAATACCCTTTGTAAATAGTTTTTTCTTTGAAACCATAATTTGTTAATGTCATCCCTAATAGAATGCTTCATCACACTCTTTCTCCTACAAATAATTTAGTCTCAATTCTTCATCCTATTGACACCATCACACATCCACAGCTCATAGTACCTACTTTAATGTATACAATTCAACTTCCAGATTGCATCTTCCAATCATTTCCATATTTGGGCTTATGTTTACAATTGCTTTTATACTCTTATCTAAAACAAGATCCCACATATTGTTTCTCTACATCATTGTTTAGATGCTTCTCTAATTTACATCTTTCCTCACTCCCACAATTGAAAACAATCTGACCACTTCATTTGTCGTAGATTTAAAATTTTTTGTTCGTACATATCACTCTAAAAACATTAAGACTATCACACACATAATATATATATATATATATATATATATATATATATATATATATATATATATATATATATATATATATATATATATATATATATAAACATATTTAGAAATCAAGAAAAATATTCATCTAAAAATTGCAATAAGTTTTAGATGTATATGAAAGGATTTTCTCATCATTTATCCACTGCATTCAAATTTATTATATTTATTCATTTAGTTTACAAGAAATCTCTTATAAATCAGTCATATAGAACGTTATGATTTGATTTAAAAATATTATTTAACTGTTCATCAACTTGATATCCTATTTTTTGAGGTAATATTCTCTATTACAACTATTATAATTTTGTTCTTTTCTTGTGTGCTAAATTAATGATGAAATTTCCCTTGGATACATGCTTTATTGCACATTTAAATTTTTCTGAAGACTCCTAGGCTATATATGTCGATTATTCCTCTTTTTGTATCTATGATACCTTATATTACATTCATTAAGTAACTAGTGGTTCTTAACCTATTAAAACAATCAAGAGAGATTAATATCCTGACAAATAAAAAAAATCACAAGAATTATACAAATTAAATTTTTTTTATAAAAACTATTTATGTGGTGTTTCCATTCTCTCCAATGAGGTTATGGACATCTTGATAAAGGTGGATAAATGAGTAGTCTTAATTATATGCATCTCTATGGGTGATATAAATTTCTATATGACACCAGATCAATGGAATACATTTTCGTACCTTTTTCATACCATCACTCACTAATACTATTTTCTAATTACTCTTACAGATTAGATATTGTCTTCATTTACTGCCTGTATAGTATTCTTCTCAAGTAACATTAAAATTTCACATAAATACACTATTTATAAATTTGAACCATAAATATTATGTTTATTGGCTATGTTTATACCTTGTTAATAACAATTATTTTCTCTATATCTTAACTTGTAATACTTTACTTCTAAGTAAATACTTGTTTAACTAATAATCTTGTTTCGAAATGTGTCAATGCACTTCTAATATAATTTTGTTATGTCATTTCAACCATGTTACCTACATTCACATTTCATTCCAGTGTTTTTAAAAAACACTTCCATTGAAATTCAATTCATTCTATCAAAAAGTTTTGAGGTAGTCGTACCACTTATGACCTATGAATATATAATTCAAAGTATTTCAGTCATCTTTATTTAGAGATATGGAAATTAAGGTCCTCCAATGAATATGTTATGGAAATACATATTTTTTAAAATGGAGGACTCCTAATCATGTCTTTCACATGTTTTATGAAATGAGGAATAATTTCACTATCCTCACTTATAGTAGATAATCTCATTTCCAAGGTCTTTAATGTGTTGGAAAATTATTAAACTAAGTCAATATTAATTTTAGTATGATTATTCATTAAATTCATTTGTATATTTTATTTTTAATACTTCCAGCTAAGTGAGGGCTACTACAGCATTATTGGTAATTTTTTAATATAATTATTTGTGGAAATTCTAGCATTATGTGCCTTAACATAATGAAACATGGAGGATAATTATAGATTCAACTGCTTATGATATCAACATCTACATCTCTTTCCATGGTTCGAATGAAATGACCCCTCAAACTCTACATATTCTACTTACAAAGATATTGAATTTACCATCTAATTATGTTTTCATGGAAACAATTATCTAATAGGTTATTGAATAATTGCATCATTACTCATTTATGGTTTAGAAGTGCATCATTCGTACTTAATGTATACATCTTTAAGACAGGACTGACAATCCACTACAAATATTTTGTTAAATCAAAGGAACAAATGTATAATATTAATATTCGTAATTGAATCATAAATTACAGTGATTCATAAATAGTGAAGAATTAACTCGCAACTTGAGTTTATCACCAATCTGCTTCTCTAAGTTTGACTAAATCTAGTGGGAGGCAAAATGGGATAGGATAATAACCCATTATTTAGCAATTCTACTAGAACTTACTATTGGAATGCATTTTTTACATGTTCTATTTGTACGGGCATCACATCTTACCACATATCTATCTACACACCTTTAATTAGAGGACAATGAAAATCCTCTTAACCTTCTTTTCATAAAAGACACTAAAATTTTTGATAGTGTTATGCCCCATCTAGTAATTGTTACGTACATACTTAGATTCTCTAATTTTGGGAAATGATGACGATGAAAAAGTGTCGGGCCCTTTACAAGAATTGCAAATGATGATAGGTCCCCTCAGACTCACTTAGGATGACATGTATACACGCATATCGATGAAAGAGGACCTTAATATAAAGTTAGCAAACTGAATACATATACCGGGAGAATATGTGATGACCTTTTTCAAGTTCCATGGATAATTATAGTGTTTCATTAATTTTTTCCATTTCATTTTATTATTTTTCTAGATCCTGTAAGTTGTGTTTTTCAAATTTATACCATTTATATTTATAATAGCATTAATTAATGAATAATATCCTATTACCCATGTGTTTTAAGATTATATATATATCCTATATCATATGTATATATACACATATGTGTGTATATATCCATGTTACATAGTCACTATGTGTGTGTGTCCAAAATGTGATGTGTCTATATATATATAATTTTCACCAGAATGTGCATACCACCAATCTACTAATTTCATAAGAAGGAAAATCCTAACATGGGGAGATTTCTTTGACACCAAGGATACATAATAGAAGTTTTGAATGATCTATGTGCAAAACTTGATAGATCAATTAAATATAGATGAAAGATAGGTAACCGATTCTACCTCATATCTAAAATTATCATTTATTTTTTATGACAATATTTCCATATACCATTATTCATAAACAAATGAATAAAATGATTACAAGGTTCATTTTGGATGAACCTTTAGTTCATGCATAGTGATAACAAACTTGAATCCACTATAAATACTTTTCTCCTTCTATGCACATCTGGTGTATTAGCTTAGTATGATCAATACTAGATCTGTAATTTATTCAAGCAATTAGTATTATTAAAGGATGGAAACACACTTCTGCATTCAATGCACGAAGGCTCGTCCATGAGAATGGTAATTTCACCAAATCTAATACCCATGTTTTGTCTAATTAGTCCCATGAATTATGTAAATTGTAATACTTAAAAACTGTGGATCTATTTTTTAATTATATTTTAATTGGTGTAAAGTCAATCAGCGTATGGTAATGCTAAGTCCCCTTGAAAGAGGATCTAATCCCAAAGGATGAGACACACTTAACAAGTTTCCCAATGAGTGGGCCTATGACAATTCCAATTTGTGTTAGTAACACATATTTTGTCTAATTAGTTGTTAATTATGTAAATTATAAACTTAACTATTTATAATTTTTTAAATTATATTTTTACTAGCATAAATTCAATCCACACATGATATGACTAAGGGAAGGCAGTAATATAATATATATGAAGATGAGGAATAGGTTTGTGGAAGACCATGCAAGATAATGATGATGATCACGAGGATGAGTATAAATTTGACTACTGACATGTACTAGCATCATTTTACTTTTCCTAAATGTGATTTGGAAAGGATTTGATAGTATTTCTTATAAATCTCTTATTCAGTAATTTGAATTTTTTTAATCATGATACCTTATTATATGATATTAGTAATTTCAATTTAAATATACATAGTCATGTTTGAATACACGCGCGCTGTGTGTGTGTGTGCAATGCGCACACACACACACACTATCATTATGTGCTTAGCCTTTTGAGACTTAGAATGTTTCTAAACCTCACCACATATCCTATGAACCCTAAAAAAAGCTTTACTGGCTCATTGGGCAATAGGTGGCGGTAGATGCTACATAGGCAGTGTTGGGGATCAGGTGGAAGCTTTACCAAAGGAGATGAAAACACTCCCCTGCACGATGAATCTTAGCTGGCGGTGCTTCTTGTAATGGTATCTCATGGGACCCAACTAGGATGGATACAATAGCTTCTACATCCCTTAAATAGATTAGCCATCTGTACAATTGGGCTTGCTCCTAACTAGCAAGCGTCTGGATTTGAACCTCCCGATCCAGAGATCTCCGCTAACTATTCAAGGATAACTTCAATGTAAGGAGATCATAGAAATGCCTAACCTTGCATTGGAGGAGAATGGAGGCGGAACCACCTCAATCTCAAAGAGTGATGTAAAAGAAGATTCATACACCTTGTCAGATGCGAAGACAACCTCATCTCTAGTTAGGGGATGTTAGTGCTTTAGACAAGGATCACCCACCCTACGAAAATGGTATCTATTATCTAAATAGGTCCCCTTCCTCTCTTCCAAAGGCAGTTGAGTCCATAAATCTTAGCGATGCTTCTAGATCTAAGAAATCAACCCAATGAGGATGTTTTAGTAGTATGAGCTAACATGTTCCAAATCCTAATAGCTGCGATAGTTTCCAAATAGAAGTGAGAATACCAAAAATGGATGATAAGCTATTAAAACCATCATAGGAAGAAAACTCTCGTGCTAAAGATAACCAGAGGATCTACTACAAAAGGATCCTCAGAGTGAGCCCAAATTTATCCCAACTATCGAAGAATCATTTGCATATTTCACAAGTGCCTCATTGGCCTAAGCTCTCTCAGCTCCATGATTACATTTCAAAAAGATAGAGAGAAAAGCATTAAGGGTAAGATTCCTAACTTGTACCCATGTGTTAAATCAGGGATTTTATTGTTGTTTTTGAAACCCCTGAGAAATGAGTGGATTTAATTTTTAATCACATATTGGGTTTGGGAAGAAAATGGACTCATGTTCAAGCCATGAGTAGCCCATAGGTTTTGACTCAAACTAACGCCAAAACTTCATGTTTGATAAGGTTTAACCCTATCTAAGATGGCATGTGGGCCCAGGACTTTCGGTTGTAGTTATGGAATAGATCTTGCCTCATTGCGCATAGGAGATGTCCCTATGGATATGAATGTGAAAGGTGTGACCCATAAGAACCACCCATCAAATGACATGAGACTTATGCTAGATGTCCCTGGTCAAATATATGACGCCTCTCAAGCCCTCTCAACAAGGACTTCAACTCCAAGCATAAAGGAATAGACAGGAATCCATGGAGAGTTACACGAGTCTCTTAGAATATGAAGGCTTAAGCTTTCATATGCCGAAGATGCAGTCCCCAAATGCGTGCCATCTCTACACATGTGAATGCTGAAAATTCCAAACGCAAGAAAAAGCTTCGTCATGAGTGCAATTAGGACTATTTGGCTTAAACTAGGTCATAAAGTATGACAATTAGCCCCAGCTCTGTCAAAACCAAACGAGCCGTGTGGAACCCCCACATTACATGTAGGCTTACCTGTCGTGGGGAAGAGCTTTCAAACACTATAGATGAAGAAACCTGGGCAAGATTCCTCTCCTCAGGCTGTTGATTCAGCGATAGATTGTGATTTGATGCCCCTTGCTGACGAGTCGTATCCCAATCAAGTCAGCTACATTTTGTATTTTTGGTGCCAAAAGGCAGCAAAGTGGAATTTTGGGCTCGCGGACCCATTCTGCTAAACTAATTTTTGCCATTTTTGTATGGACCCAACTCAAACATTCAAATGGATAGATCTTTCGATCCAGTGCCCCAAATTCAACAAATTTGGCACCATTAGAAAGGTGTCGACCTTGTCTACGCCATGAATACCTATGAAACTTTAATTTTGGACGAGGCTAGGTAGGTAGAAAATTGGTAAAATATCTTCATGTGCCATTAATATGTGATCCAATTTCTCCAACAACTAGATCAGATTCAATTTGATCCATCTGTTCTTCCTTTTTTAACGATGTGTAAAGAAGACATAGAGCGGCGGACTCGACAGATTGTTGGCGGATTTGCAAGGGGCATTGATGGCCGGTAGTTGAGCTCCAAAATCAAGGTTTCCCACCTCTTTTCTTATCCTCTCTCTTCACTGCATCTATAACAGGAAGGAGCTTAGCTCATTGTGAAGGTTTGGACATTTCTTGTTTTGCACCCTCCCTTCTTCCCTTGTCTACAAGTGCAGTTTATGGAGTTTTCTGAACCTCCCATTCAATTTGTAATACAAAGTATTTGCCTCTTGGCTACTGTAATGTACTGTATCAACTCTGGAGCAATAATATATGTCTATGGATGATTCTCAACCCTCTCATGTGTTCATTGTTGTCTTTTGATCTCTCATTGCACTTTTGTTATCTATGCATGGTAGTTGTAGTGCATTTCTATGGTTTGTGTTAAATTGTAAAATGAGTGTCTAACATTCCTTTGGTGAATCACCTTCTTAGCTTAGTTTTTTTTCTCGCATCTTCTCATCCCTATCTCCTTTGTAAGATAGAGTAGGTTTTAGAGTATATCCTCTACAATTTATTTGTGTGCACCTGAACAAGGGAATACGAAATGACCTTCATCCTTAGAGATCTCTTGATTTCAAAGTCCCACACTTTGAGAGATGCCCCATGTTACGTAATCACACTAAGAGTTTAAACCTATTGAGTTTCAGACAATTAGGGGTGTTTTGATTTTTCACTAACAATTTTGGCACACTTGGTGGGACAGTGAGGTTAGATATATCATCTTTCCAAGGTGTCTGATTAAAAACAATAAATCTTAAACCACCATGTGACCACACTAACAGTTTTGGCATGCCCAGTGGGACCAAGAGGTCTCTATATTTATCGTAACAAGATTGATGTGCACTTGGTTTAAGTTTAAGCTTTAAAAAAACTCTGAAATTACACATCTAGCAACTCCAAAGAATCAAAGTCCACTAGTTTCAGCAGCCCAAGCTCGACAGGTTCATGAGAAGGATTAAGACTAGATGAAGAACTAGAGAAGAAGGATTATTTTGTTGGGAAATTAGAGTTTCCATTGTAATTAGTAATATACCATGAGGTAAATAAATGGGTAGTTTGTTATTTGTTTGTACGGTCTAGAGTGATTTGAGGAAGGATAAGGATAGGGATTAGATCCCATTTATTGTGGGATGAATATCTGTATAAATATCTCTCTCAAAACTAATAAAATTGTATTGATTTGATTGACTAAATTCCCTGATTTGGTATCAGAGCAGTCTTCTATTCTAAATTTTTTTTCAGGCCTTTATCTTCATAGAGCTCAGCAGTGTAGACCACGTGCAAAGGCTCTTCATATACAAAAGGTCTTCCTTTTCCTTGTCAATGGTAATGTAGTGAGGACCACATGCTGATGCCATTCACATTCAAAAGGATGTTTAGAAATTTTATTTATTGATATATTTATTTATATTGTGTTAGCTGAGTATATGTGTTTGTATTAATTTTGTGGACCGGATCCAATTTTCTCAATTGATCTGTACATTTGGTTTAAGGAATACTTAGGTCATTCCTATGTTTGATCGAATATCAAGCTCCCGCTGCTTCATTATGTACATCGCATCATGAAATTCGTGTCCCACAACTTCCTTCTTTGATATTTGAATATATATATTTGTTCCGCAGATTGGATTTTGTCATTTCTGAGTGATTCTATTCACTGCATGCAAATTAAAAAAAAAGCTAGATTTGGCGAGTTTCTATTTGTATTTTTGGCACGAATTTCTTCCACTTTGGACGGTGGACCTTAGAACTCCAAGATATTCATTCTTCACTTGTTCCTTGAACAGATCTGACATCCACATATCAGATCTATAGTGACCGGTTCCAGCTGTGCATGAAAGGTGGATCCAGAGGACATATCTACAAGATTTGGACGTGTATCTTTCAAATCAATTTTTTGGGTTGTTGTCTTGCATAAACTATTTCTGATCTGCCTCCTATGAATTTTACAAACCTGACAGAGCTAAAAAAAAAAATTCAATCTTCTCAGGATTTGGTTTGTAACATTTTTTTTTTAAAAGAAAAGAAAAAGGGTTCTGTTAGTGCAAAATCACAGCACCCCTGGATGCAGATCAGGCTTCTAGGTTGATCACTCAGGCATTCAGTGTGATTGCACAACATGGAAACCTCTCTCCAAGCATGGGACTTGTGAAAATGAGATAGGAATCTCCAGAGAAGGCTGGTTCCTGCTCCTAAACTACCTGCCACAAGCTATTCCAGTGCGGGCAAGCTAATCTAATCCTAATCTAACCATGCCAAGGAGACAGAGAGAGAGAGAGAGAGAAGGGAAAAACAACAAAGGCCTACACTAAAATGGTGATACACTAGAGAAGGAGGATGTTGGAAATCTATCATAACTGCCATGGGACAAAGAGAGGTGAGCAATGGGAAGGATGGACAGATGCATCACAGGCCCAAGGATAGATTTCACATAGAAAATGTCCCAAAACTCCATGAACATAGCTCCAGACCTGCAATGAACATTCAAATATGCACAAATACCTGCAATGAAGAGAGGCAAGAAGAGAACAAGCAAAAATGAGAAAGGATGGACAGATGCATCACAAAACATGTTTTGTTGCTCCAGAAGTTTACACAGAACATCATTCCATTAGTAAAAGGAAAAAACACCATTACAGAGCAAGGGAGGAGGCTCGAACTCCATTTTCAACCCTAGAGAAGAAAAGAAGGGAGGGCAGAGTAGAAAGAATGAACCACACTATTTTCTTAGCCAAATCTGGCTTTTTACATTGCATGGGTCGAGCCCAGGGGACAGAAACGTGGGAAAACGTGCCAGCCCATTCCTCATTGACTGTCGATGCATTAAAACGGCATGGGATATCTTACCAACCCATACCCTACCATCTTTGACTGATTTGGAGGAGAATGCGACCCATTCTGCATTAATTTGGCTGTTAAAATGTCACTTCTGGCCATGCAGAAGAAGAATACGACCCATTAGCATTAAAACAGGTTGTTGAAACGTCGCTTCTGGCCATTATCACGCATCAGCGCCATTTCTCGATTTTCTCTCTTCATACTACACCAAAACTCGAGATTTATCATAGAATCATGTAGAGAATTTCATAAGCTTTCCGTTGATATAAAGAACGTGCAAATCCGAGCTCTGGATCGAAAGTTATGGAGGTCTGAAGTTTTAGGGCACAAAACAGGTGAAAACATGTTTTGAAATCTTTCCCGCGCTCTGCCACTTGGATGACACGTGGCAGGATCTGATTCACTGAATAATTCTCTCTACTCCACCTTTCGGCGGGTTTTCCTTTGAAATTTCCTTGTGGGCCCTAGCTGGGACACGTGGCACTATCCCATTGGTTCGGATCAGTGCTCGAAAACTCGTCCCTTTGACTTTTTGGACCTTTCTCTTGTGAGGACACGCGGCAGCTTCTCATTGGTTTTCAGGATTTTTGGCTCTTTCGGTGATCCACGTCCCGTGCGTCCCTTCGTCCCAATTTTCCTTGTGCTCCTTGTGCTGATTTCGGCTGAACCGGCCGGTTCGCGTCCATTTGTCCCAAATGTCCCTGTGCTTTGCGGGACAAATTCTTCCGGTTCGCCCGATTCGGGCGGTTCGCATCCTCGTGGCCCAGATGTCCCAAACCGTTTCGGGCTATTTTTTCTCATTTCGGCCGAATCGGCCGGTTTGGGCCTTTTTGTCCCGAACATCCTGAGCAACACTCAGTCGTTTTTCTTCCTCTTTCGACCGGATCGGCTTCTCGCGCCCGCCGCATACTTCTGGCCTGATTGCCCCAAATGCTTAGCGGGCCGCTTGTAGGATTTTCGGCCGATCCACGTCTTCCTGTCCCACATGTCCCAAAGGCGACCTTGAGCAGGACTTAGCCAATTTTCACGATTTTTTCTAGATCAACCTACTTGCCTTTCTGCAACTTTTTCGCATTTTCTCAGAGCTTGCTCCCTCCTTCTTCGGCCAGGGGAGTTAGAAAAATATCTGAGAGAACCTCAGAAACATGATGTTTGCTCTGAATCAATCAATTTTCCTAGGACTTGAATATTCTGATGTATGTTATCAAAATTACCCAGGGGGGTGAATTTTGGATAACAGTTTTGGCGACTCAGCGGGGTCATCTGCCTGCTAGATGAATGATCAGTAGCCTGAAGCAATCCATTGGGCATGGAGTCATAAGTAGTAGCCTGAAAACTGATCTGAACTTTGAAAATCTTCCCTCTGAGCCACTTGGAAACCCACCGGGCATGGAGTTGTTCTCACCAAAACCACTGAAAAGAACTGTGCAAGAGCAAAACCAGCAACACCAAAAACTATGTACAGAACTGAAAATGGAACATGCAGAGTGTGCACAAGCACTTCTTCTGCTGAAAGCAAACCTAGCTACTCTACTCTAACTAGAAGTAAAGGCAAGCTAAACAAACCCTGCAACTGGTTGTGAGAAATAGCTACCTTTCTTCAAAATTGGCAGCCATGTAATTGATTTGGCACTGATAATGGCTATTTGGATGGATGGAAAATCAACAAGAAGCTGGTCTTCTATCCAAATCATCAAGGTATCAACTGAAAACAAATCCAATACCTCTTTTAGTTGTTCTGCATTTGGATTGGAGAGGTATGGCAGCTGATCCTTGGTACTTTGTAGCTCATCCTCATGCTCTGAAGCAAGCATGACTGGTTGTGGCTTCTCCTTTGGCTCTAATGAAGCCAAATACCTGATTTGGCAAGGTCTGATCCGTTTGATATGCCCATAGCTTTGATTTTCAATTCCAAAAATGGAGTCTTCTTGTAGACCCACCTGAATGGATGATGTGGAAGAAATGGTGGAATCCTTCTGTCCTTTCTCTTCCTCCAATGAAGAACAGGGAAGATTAGAATCTTCCAATTTTGATTCCAAAGGGCTGCTATAAGATGTAGGCTGCCACAAATGAAAGCTATCCTTCATGGTAGTAGGCTCTGGTGTTTGGGATGTGGGTGATGAAAGAGAGAATGGTGAAAACTCAACCGACTCTTCTCCATCAAAACAGTCCTCCAAATCTGACAGGTAAACTGCCTCATTTCTGTCCTGCTACTCGTTTTCAACTTCCTCCATGGTGTTCTCTTGATCTGTAACTTGACCACCATGGTTTCCTTCACTCTCCAATATTGAGTTTGAGAGATCAAACTCCTTTTCAGTAATAGAACTTGGGAGAGATGAAGTGGAAAGAAGAATTGAAGGTTCTCCTGTAGCCTGCTTTGTGCTCAAAGCCCTTGGATCTACATTTTTCTCCCCCACAGCTGGAATGTGCTCCTCTTCTTTTGGATTTGGAGCAGCTTCTCCTTCCTCCAATGTTTGAAGGCAATCTTGCTCTTGATTGAACTCTTCCTTCAGCATGAAGTTTTTCAAGTCAAACTCTTCAATCTGCTGCTCTAGAGGACAAGTTAGGGCTGCAAGATCTTCTTCTTCATCAAAATCAGTCCTCACCACCATTTTTTCAACCTTAGCCTCTTCTATAGGCTTAACCATCAAGGGGGTATTTTTCATCCCAAATCTAAGAGCCCAACTCTTCAGACTTTGAATTTCTTCATCTTTGTTTGGCCTCTCTTTTTGTTGTTGCTTTCCTTGACTGGCATTCTGATTTTCATCCTCCCAACATGGATTTGGGAATGCAAGAGGAGGAATGGGTTGAAACTCAACCGATTTTACATTTTTGTGTGGTGGTGGAGGAGGTGAAACCTCTTGTTTCTTTGGAGGAGGGGGTATTTCTTTTAGCTCTTGTGGAGGGGATGACTGTCTAGAAGGAAAAAGTAAAGAAGAATTGAGATGAGGTGGAAGACTAGGAGATGGAGAGATGGATTCAACACTTGGGAAAACAGATGGAGGATTTGAAACTTGACACTGCTGAAATGAAACAGATTAGGAAAGAGGAAAAGAAAAGGCATGAGAAGATGTGCTTACCCGTTGACAAGGTTGCTGAATACTTCTCTCATACACCTCTATTTCTTCAATCCACTTTGCAAGCAAAGGCAGTGTTGCAATCATGAAATCAAGCTTCTCCTGAGGGCTGTAATGCCTTGGAAAAGGTCCCACCCATGGACAGGGTGCTCCACAATCAATTCCAAAAGCTTTTATTTGTGCTTGAGCCCTGGATTGCACCATCCCCACCTCCATCTTTTAGATTTTCTCCAATAGACCAGCATCTTGGATCTGATGGTCTTCATTGTATGCATACTATTGCTCTTGGAAAGCTCCATAGCCAAACTGACTTTGGCACAGCTGCTCATATGAGTATGCATGCTGATCTGGAAGATTTGTAAAATGTGTTGGAGGTGGAATATACGGTTGTTGTTGATGTGAATTCCATGATGGAAATGAAGTCATGATTGCACAACTTCATGGAATGGAAAAGAATGAAAGGGATGGATAGAAGATGGATGAAAATGGATGGAAACGGGTCTACAAGCTCAGAGAAATGGGTTGCTGATCAGATGGAGTCGCCAGATGTGTTTGTAAGTGCCTCCCAAGGCTGAAATCTTCACAGGAACACACCAACCTGCAAAAGATGAAGTGAAAGACCTCTATGGTCCCACTGGCATGCCAAAAACTGTTAGTGCAAAATCATAGCACCCCTGGATGCAGATCAGGCTTCTAGGTTGATCACTCAGGCATCCAGTGTGATTGCACAACATGGAAACCTCTCTCCAAGCGTGGGACTTGTGAAACTGAGAGAGGAATCTCTAGAGAAGGCTGGTTCCTACTCCTAAACTACCTGCCACAAGCTATTCCAGTGCGGGCAAGCTAATCTAATCCTAATCTAACCATGCCAAGGAGACAGAGAGAGAGAGAGAAGGGAAAAATAGCAAAGGCCTACACTAAAACAGTGATACACCAGAGAAGGAGGATGTTGGACATCTATCATAACTGCCATGGGACAAAGAGAGGTGAGCAATGGGAAGGATGGACAGATGCATCACAGGTCCAAGGATAGATTTCACACAGAAAATGTTCCAAAACTCCATGAACACAGCTCCAGACCTGCAATGAACATTCAAACATGCACAAATACCTGCAATGAAGAGAGGCAAGAAGAGAACAAGCAAAAACGAGAAAGGATGGACAGATGCATCACAAAACACGTTTTTTTGCTCTAGAAGTTTGCACAGAACATCATTCCATTAGTAAAAGGCAAAAACGCCATTACAGAGCAAGGGAGGAGGCTCGAACTCCATTTTCAAACCTAGAGAAGAAAAGAAGGGAGGGCAGAGTAGAAAGAATGAACCACACTATTTTCTTAGCCAAATCTGGCTTTTTACATTGCATGGGTCGAGCCCAGGGGATAAAAATGTGGGAAAACGTGCCATCCCATTCCTCATTGACTGCTGATGCATTAAAACGGCATGGGATATCTTACCAGCCCATACCCTACCATCTTTGACCGATTTGGAGGAGAATGCGACCCATTCTGCATTAATTTGGCCGCTAAAATGTCACTTCTGGCCGTGCAGAAGAAGAATGCGACCCATTAGCATTAAAATACGTTGTTGAAACGTCGCTTCTGGCCATTATCACGCGTCAGCACCATTTCTCAATTTTCTCTCTTCAGACTACACCAAAACTCAAGATTGATCCCAAAATCATGTAGAGAATTTCATAAGCTTTCCGTTAATATAAAGAACGTGCAAATTCGAGCTTTGGATCGAAAGTTATGGAGGTCTGAAGTTTTAGGGCACAAAACAGGTGAAAACATGTTTTGAAATCTTTCCCGCGCTATACCACTTGGATGACACGTGGCAGGATCTGATTCGCTAAATAATTCTCTCTCCTCCACCTTTCGGTGGGTTTTCCTTTGAAATTTCCTTGTGGGCCCTAGCTGGGACACGTGGCACCATCCCATTGGTTCGGATCAGTGCTCGAAAACTCACCCCTTTGACTTTTTGGACCTTTCTCTTGTGAGGACACGTGGCAGCTTCTCATTGGTTTTTGGGCTTTTCGGCTCTTTCAACGATCCGCGTACCACGCGTCCCTTCGTCCCAATTTTCCTTGTGCTCCTTGTGCTGATTTCGGCCGAACCGGCCGGTTCGCGTCCATTTGTCCCAAATGTCCCTGTGCTTCGCGGGAAAAATTCTTCCGGTTCACCCGATTCGGCCGGTTCGCGTCCTCGCGGCCCAGATGTCCCAAACCATTTCGGGCTATTTGTTCTCATTTCGGCCGAATCGGCCGGTTCGGGCCTTTTTGTCCCGAACGTCCTGAGCAACACTTAGTCGTTTTTCTTCCTCTTTCGGCCGGATCGGCTTCTCGCACCCGCCGCGTACTTCTGGCCCGATTGTCCCAAATGCTTAGCAGGCCGCCTGTAGGATTTTCGGCCAATCCACGTCTTCCGGTCCCACATGTCCCAAAGGTGACCTTAAGCAGGACTTAGCCAAATTTCACGATTTTTTCTTGATCAACCTACTTGCCTTTTTGCAACTTTTTCACATTTTCTCAGAGCTTGCTCCCTCCTTCTTCGGCTAGGGGAGTTAGAAAAATATATGAGAGAACCTCAGAAACATGATGTTTGCTCTGAATCAATCAATTTTCCTAAGACTTGAATATTCTGATGTATGTTATCAAAATTACCCAGGGGGTGAATTTTGGATAACAGGTTCATAATCTTTTAAATTATAGAAAGTAATTAAAGATTACTTTCTTATTTTTTCATTGGTGTTTAAAAAAAAAAACCATTTGAGTCAAATCTTGTAAGGACGCATTTTTCATTTGAAACTGACGTTCACTTAGTTTATTTTTTGAGGGAGGGTTAAAACTGGAAAAAATTAACCAAATAGAAAAATTTGATGGAAAGGATTTCCATACATGAAAAATCCAAATCCAACTATTTTTGATTGAAAAGGATCTTTGGGACATTGTTGATGGAGGATTGGTTGCACCAACAGATGTAGACGCACTCCAAAAATGGAAAGTCAAAGATAAAAAATCTTTGGCCATTATTGGCCTCGGATTATCCAAACCTTATCTACATCATGTAGATTTCAAAAAATCATCCAAAGAAATATGGGAAGCATTAAATCAATTATTTGGATCAAAAAACTGACAATGCAGAGATAAATATGAAGCATAAATTATATGGGTTGAAAATGGAAGGAGGAGGAGATATTGTATCTCATATCAGCAAGTTCCGCTCTTTAATGGCCCAATTGGATGGCATTAATGAAAAGGTGAAACCCAATGATGCAAAGGCCATATTACTAAATAGCATGCCCAAAAGTATGTCCAATATGGTGTTTACTTTAAGTAAACTAAATCCAAGCTTGAAGAGCATAATAGCAACACTACTCGATACGGAAAGCAAGGATGATGAAGAAGAAGAAGCAACATTAGCTAGTAATTCAAGTAATTCCTATAAAAGATCAAAACATATCAAAAACTGTATATGTTTTTATTGTAGGAAGCCATGACATGTTACTCTCAACTGCATGAAAAAAGAAAAAGATCTACTTGATGGAAAACTATCCGAAAAGGCCATGTCTACTGAAGAAGATGATACTGAAGAACAAAACACACATGCCAATGCTGAAGATTGTTCAAGCGATGAGAATTATCTTTTTTAAATTGTTTGTGTTTTGTATCTACCCATGTCAACTCTAAGGGAGGGAATGTTGGGAAATTAGAGTTTCCATGGTAATTAGTAATATACCATGAGGTAAATAAATGGGTAGTTTGTTATTTGTTTGTACGGTTTGGAGTGATTTGTGGGAGGATAAGGATAGGGATTAGATCCCATATATTGTGGGATGAATATATGTATAAATATCTCTCTCAAAAATAATAAAATTGTATTGATTTGATTGAATAAATTCCTTGATATTTTTCTATCTGCACTTGTCCCTAGAAAGAGAGAAAAGGGGAAGAAGAGCCCAGGGGTCTCCATCTCCACCACACAGAACCTTGTCAATACATCCTCCTGATAGGCTGTTCTTTCAATTGGCAAGGGTTCTCAGGTAAATCATAATGGCACAACAACCCAACCCCTATGTCAAATTAAATTGTAGCAGCCCATTCAACCTTAATACACAAAATCCAGTCCTAGTTGCAGCATTAAAAAGCATCCCATATTTCACTGGAGAGAACCAGACTTCTCCTAATGACCACATTCAAGACATTGCAAATGTTTACGTAATTCATGAGATCACTGAGATGGAAATTGCAATCAAATTCTTAGCCTCTTCACTCAAGGGTAAATATTCACAATGGTTTAGCAGTGTAATAACAGGCTCTATTAAGAATTGAGACCATCTGTGTAGATCTCTTCACAATTAGTTTGGAGAGAAGGGAGACAATCTATCCTTGTTGGAGCATTTGACAACCATCAAGAGGGCTCCTAACGAGTAGCTGACAGATTTCAACTTAAGATTTCAAAGGACATGGGATAGGATTCCATTGGCCATGAGACCCACAGATGAAGGTGCTTTCTTATAATTTCTTAGAGCTCTAAATTCTGATATTGCCTTAATGATTCAATAAATGGGAAGCACAACCTTACTTGCAGCCTATAACATTTCCATTAGATCTGAAAATTGTTTAGTTCAGGCCGGTAAGCTTGCACCTAGGCCACCTATGCCTTTGTATCCATAATTAGGAGCTCCAAGCACTATTCAAACACCCACATTAGCTCTCATACCCACTCCAAGGAATCATATTACAATTGAAGCCTCCAACTCATCCTATAGCACTTTGAAAAAGCTACAAGAGGTTATTAAACAACTACACAACCTTGGGAATGAGCTAGTAACTATCAAAAGGCAGCAATCTCAAAGTTCTAGGCCATATCAGCCTCAAACTCAGTATCAAGCTAGAACCCCATATCAGCAAAAAAGATAACCAGCTCAAGCTGAAAATAAAAACCAAAACCAATGACAAACTCAAGCTGCTAGGAATTTCCAGCCATATGATCCAAACACAACTTCAACATCAAGGGCCTTTGTTAAAACACAAAACAATATGGCACTAGAGGATGGTTGTTTCCCATGCAATCAGCCCCACAACCAGTCAATGTGCTTTAATAGTGCATTTAACCAGGCCTTGATGGTATAGACCATTGGTTGGTCTAAATATTCTATTCAAGAAGAAAATAAGCACCTAGAAACCCAAAAAGAGGCACCTTCAAGTGATACTATGCTTGTCAATTAGTAGGCTAAAGACTTATGTGGAGTTAATCAAGCCCCTTATCAAAGTGTGTGTTCTAATACACAGTCTAAGAAAAGGAATATTGGAGAGGTAAAATCATCAAAATCATGTTATCCTCAACCTTCTATTATTCCACAAGGTATTGGCACTCAAAGTGGAACTCCCAATGTGTAGAGTCAGCCCAAGCCACCTTCCAGACCCACTCAGACACCAGTTGTAATGACCCATATGTAAGAGAAAAATATACTCAGAAAGGGGGAAAAAAAAGATAGATCATCCCCAGTTGTGGTATTGATTGGCTATCTCGAGACAGAGAGACCTGATGCGGGCTTCCATGGCCCATTGGTCAACCTCAAATTAGCCCCCTAACTAGCAAGAGAAAATGCTTACCAATTTGGCTCGACCTGAAGGAAACCATGGAAGATAACAAGATAAGAACATGAAAATCCCTCTGTTCGATGTTTCATTGATCATTGGGGACAAATTGGTACATAATTGCATGATTTATTCAGGAGCGAGTAGCTCAGTCATGCCTAAGCAAATATCCTATCAACTAGGTCTTCAATACGAATTCATCTCCAAGGGTGTAGTGTAACTGTATGGGATAGCGGTAACAACAGTTGGAGTTATCTACGATTTGAGCATCATGTTGCATGCATGCCCCAATGTGACCATATTGTAAAATGTAGCAGTCATAGACTTGCCACCAAATTTTTCATTGTGTTTTTCAAGGGACTTCACCACGAAAATTGGAGGCTATTTTTCTACGGATTGGTTACACATGATTTTTAGAACAAGGTATGGAGCTAAGACTATGATCATATTTGAGCCCCTTGATGATTACCATATTGAGCCTCATGTACCCAGCCCAATCAATGTGAATTGTTCAGCCTTCAATCAAGAAGACCTCCCAAGAACTTACGAGGAAGATACCAAGGTTGGGTGTATTCCAAACTTGACCCTCGACGAATGGGTGAACAAGAGGCACACTTTTGACCCCTATAAGGAGATGGAGGAATTTGAGCTAGGAGTCTATTTTTTACATAAGGAGACTCATCCTCGTCCTAATATCATTAAGCCAAACAAAAAAGATGATAATGATGTATGGTAGTTATTCTTTGATGGCTCAAGAAGTAGAAAATGAGCTAGAGGAGGAGGTATGCTTGTTTCACCTCAAGGTACAAAATTTTACTCAGCCTTCAGTTTCCGCAAATAACACAATAGAGTACAAAGCCTTGATCCACGGAGTACATTGGGAAAGGAAAAAATGGATTAAAAAATTGCAAGCGTTTGGTTAAAGTGAGCTAGTTATGAATCAATTCCAAGGAAAAAATGCTGCCAATAATGATCTATTAAAGAACTACAAGAACTGGGTATGGGACCTCATCAAGGATTTCAAAGCATTTGACATCAATTCCATCCCAAGGAAGAAGAATGAAGTAGTAGACAGATTGGTGACAATTGGGGAAGCATTTGACGAAGTAGAGAATATCAAAAGTGATAACTCTCAGCCCCACATGAAGGTGTTTTTGAGGCCATCTATCCTAGATAATACCACAAGTTGTCAGGCCTTCGAGAATGATTAGTAAATTGTCAATTTTCTACAAGAAGAAGTTGATTTATCCTCGAGAAACCAAGACATAGTGGAACAATAGTATGGCGACCAAGTAGTACATCTGAGAACCAACAAACTACCAAAGGGTCTTGTAACTTTCGAGTCAATCTTTAACCCAAATGATCAATTCCAGAAGGAGAAAGAAAATTTTCAGATAAAGGGTGAAGATTCAGAGTCCATTTCCATAGATGAAGGAAAAACATTGTGAATTTGAAAGGTAAGTACTCTACAAGAAAAATATGAATTCATTCAACTTTGTCAAGAATTCCCAGATGTCTTCATTTGGACTTATAAATATTTAAGAGGTTTCAACCCAAGGTTACAATAACACACTATCGAGATGGACCCAAGATCTAAGCCTTTCAGATAGAATAAAAGGCCAGTAAACCCTCACATTGAACCTCTCACGAGGAAAGAGTTGAACAACCTAATTGAGGCCAGCATTATCTTCCCTATCAAGCATTCAATTTCGGTCACAAACTTAGTGCCTGTGAGGAAAAGAAATGGATAAATAATACTGTGTGTGGATTTTTGTGATATGAATAGAGCATCACTCAAGTATCATTATCTAATTCCATCAATGGAATAGATCTTAGAGGTTGTAGCTAGATTTGAGAGGTTTTCATTGCTAGATATATACTCAGGCTATAACCAGATAACGGTGAAAGAAGAAGATTAGTTGAAGACAACCGTCACCACCAAATGGGATACATATGCTTATAAGAAGATGCCGTTTGGAATGACAAATTTCAAAGTAACATTTCAGCAAGCTATGGTCATGGCATTATAGGGCTTAATGAATAATATGGTTATGGTGTATCTAGATGATATCATCTTATTTTCAAATAATGTTGCAGATCATATCTTCCATCTCCAGCAGGTATTTAAGAGGTGTAGAATATTTAGAGTGTCTTTAAACCCAAAGAAGTGTGTGTTCTTGGCACATGAGGGAAAAATTTTGGGCCACATTTTCTCAAGAGAAGGGTTAACAATTGATCCTGAAAGGGTTGAAGCCATCTGAACACTTGCATTACCATAAGAAAAAAATTATCGCCATGTCTTCTTGGGGAGAATAAAATTTGTTTTTAGGTTTGTGCCTGATTTTTCCACTCTTGTGAAGCCATTAATCGTGATGTTGAAGAAGAACATTGCATTCAAATGGACACCAGAAGGTAAAGAGAGTTCTGTGGCCATCAAGCTCGCAATATCACAAGCCCCAACTCTTGTTGACCCAAAATTTTCAAAGAACTTCATGCTATATGCCTTTGGAGGGTCAAACATAATCTCATCCATCTTGGTTCAACCTAACAAGGAAGTTTCAGAACAGCCCATAGACTTTTTCAGTCAGAGCTTGAAGGATTACAAGGAAAATTATACTTTCATTGAGAAGCATGTCCTTGTTGTCATTAGGAGTTTGACAAATTTCATAAACTTAGTCTCAAACAATAAGATTGAACAACTAGTGTCTCATGTTGGTGTCAAGGATTTTATCCTAAACAAGGAATTGAATGAGAAGAGAGCAGGTTGGATCACTCGTGTAATGGAATACGACATTAAAATCAAAGTGAAAAAACTAGTTCGTGGCAAGGATCTGTGTGAGTAGCTTGCTTACAAGAAACAAGCTGAGTCGGTAAATGAAGAAGAGGTTTCCTTGTTACTGCAGAATGATCAAGAGCAGAAAACTAATGATGCACCTATTCCATGTTAGACCCAAGACCTGGTGCATTATCTCTAAATTAGTTTGTGGGCCCTCTAGAATGGGAAAAGGAAAAGAGGAGATAATTCATACTACAAGCCATCCCATATGTGCTTGTTGGTGGTGTCTTGTTTAAGAAGATATCAATAGTGTTCTATTGATGTGCATTGGGATATGCCAAATTTAGAAGGTGTTGCATGAGTTCCATGATGGAGAAGTAGGAGGCCAATTTTCTCCTCGAGTAACAGTTCTCAAGATTATGAAATTTGGCTATTACTTTCCTACAGTGTTCAGGGATCGCTACTCATAGATCAAGAAGTGCAAGAAGTGTGCATTGTTCATAGGGAAGGAAAATTTAGTAGCCACGCCCCTTCATCCCATTTCAATGGATCAACCATTCATGCAATGGGGACTAGACTTCATTTGGGTAATCAACCCAAATTCAAGCCAGGGCCATAAGTGGATACTTACAGCAGCAGATTATTTCACCAAGTGGAGTGAAGCAGTAGAACTTAAAGAAGCAAATGAATCCAAAATTTTGGATTTCTATGGAGGAATAGCCACCATGTTTGGAGTCCCTATCACTATTATATTAGATAATGCATTACAATTCCTTGGTATAAGGATCACTGAATGTGCTATCAAGAATGGTGTATACCTCATCACTTCATCAAACTATTAACCTCAAGGTAATGGCCAAGCGGAGTCCACAAACAAGAACCTATTAAGGATTATCAGAAGGAATCTTGTTGAAAATCAGAGAAATTGCCATACAAAGCTCAAATCAGCTCTATGGGCTGATAGTATCACATCCAAAAGGTCCACAGGAAGCTCCCCATACAAGCTTGTAAATGGAAAAGAGGTAGTAATGCCAATATCATTGGATTTTCCCGCTTTGTAGATCATGAAATAGTTGGAATTGGCCTAGTTTGAACCTATGGAAATCAGGTATGCAAAGCTGATGGAAGTAGGAGAGGAAAGAGATAATGTAATGCAAATCCTTGAGAAAGATCAAGCCTTGATAAAGAAGAGTTTTGATAAGAAAGCAAGAACAAGGATATTTCAAGAGGGGGACTTAGTTCTAAAATTAGATGCAGATAGGGAAAAACCAAGAAGGCATTCCATGTTTGATGCCATTTAGAGTGGCCCCTACATGATCATAAAGTGAAAAAGAAGCAATGCCTTCCAACTGGCTAAATTAGATGGTGAAGAATTACAGATTCTAGTCAACGGGATCCATAAAAGCCATTACTACTAAAAACAAAGGTTCCACCCTTTTAAATATTAGCATAGGACTTTAATTTCCCTAAGTGCATATGCACATTGTCTTGCTATAGCATAGGTTGTATTTCCCTAGGTGCTCTGGCACAGGTTTTTTATTGCTCCAGGTTTGCATCGTTATATAGTTTGATGGGCCTCTAGGTAAATGTGTCAGGACCTTCAGCATTTGCAATAGGGAGACCCATAGTTTCCGTAATAGTTTCTCATTTTAAAATAGAACAAATAAGGAGCAACTAAAATCGGGTCTCGAAGGGTCTGTTTTCATAACAGCAGGGAAAGTTCCAGTTTGCCAAGTGTAAATGTCAGATTCAAGCTTCAAGAATGGGACCAACGTCAGGCCACCACCCATGACTCCATGCCCACTGGATACTTCAAGGAAACTGATCTCTTCATCTAGTAATAAGATACCCCTATGAGTCACCAAATTGTTATCTCAATTTCCCCCCCCGATAAAATGGATCAAACATGACCCTGTGTAGAAAGAAATCAAAGGGACATTTTCGTAGAATGAGACCATGTTTCAAATCTAACAGTTAGGTTATAGGAGGACTCGAAAATGGAGTACCAGGGTTGGTGAAGGAAGAAAATAGTGTCAAAGAAAACCAAAGGATCAAAGAAAAGAAATGGAGAAAGGCTCATAATCTTCGGGCTTTACAAATTATTCAGAGAAAGTCCAAATTGGCTAAGTATGGAAGAATCAACAGAAGCTACAATGTGCCTCATCGACACTTCTCCAAAGGTTAAACCCAAAAGGAAATCCCCAAATGAGCACAGAGCTTCCACATGTCTAAGGCCTGAAAAGGGATAGAGTCGGCCATTGAAAAGTCCAAACGAGTGGAAAGAACCATGTATCATCTTGGCATAATTCCAAAAGATGGATCCCAAGGTGGAGACTCAAACTATCCTCAGCCCTCCACGTGGTCAGGGTTCAACAGAGGTCAAATGGAAAGTGGGCCATAATCGGTTATGTATAAGAGTTTCGGTGAAAGGAACCAAGTGTCTCAACGGTGCACATTAAAAGGTGTGACCGAAAGCGGAAACTCAAACGAGCATGAGGCTTCTATGTGTCTCGAGTTAGATATTTATGCCTGTCAAACAAAAGGACTCAGCCAAAACATAAAGGAATAGAGAAAATCTGCAGAAGGTGCCATGTGTCTCTTTCATGCAACTTTAAAGCAAAATCCAAAAGCGTTCCACAAACATGTGCCATCTCTACACGTGCCCATGCTTTAAGTCGAGGCAGGAAGGTAGGTCATTAGAGGAAATTCAAAAATTTTGGCTCAAAAAGGTGTAAGTTATACAAATGAGCCACACCTCTACTTATGCCCAATGAGCCGCGTGTTAGGCCTAAATTAAATGTGGGTCGGCAGGCCTGAGGAGGACTTTTTACCCAAACATAAAATGCAGCACAACGGGTCGGAAGATGGTTTTTTGGAAAAAGTGAATTGCGGGGCTGTGGCACATTTTTTACATTTAATATCTTTAATCCAAAGTGCGCAAAGTGAATTTTGGGTCTGCGGACCCATTCTGCTAAACTGCTTTTTGCCTATTTTTTCCAAACTTGACTCAAACATTCAAATAGACATATCTTTTAATCCACTTCCTAAAATCCAACAAATTTTACACCATTATAAAGGTCTTGACCTCGTCTACACCATGAAGACATGAAAATTTAATTTTGGCAAGGTTACGTGCATAAAAAATGAGAAAATATATTTTTTAGCACTGAATCACAGCATCCCTATGTTTACACAAGTGCATATACTTGAACTCACAGTGTGATTGGATAACATGGGTACTATCTCAAAGTTGTGGGACTTGCTACTTGAGATAGACCTCTAGAGAAAGTTGGTTCTTGCTCCTAAACCACCTGCCACAATCTACTCTAATGCAGGGGAAAGTAACTATTCTAATTTAAATTCCCAAGGGACCAGGGAGAGAGAATGCATAAAATGAAAGCCTACACTAAAGCGGTGATACACCAGAAAAGGAGGGTGTGAGATTAGTCTTCAAATGCAGGAGATACAAGAGCAAAGTGCACACTAGAAGGGGTGATGACAGTTCTCCTTAATCTAGAAAAATGCATTCACAAGAATATCTCAAACATACACAATGACAATGGATCCCTGCAAGGACATAATATTCTCGTAATCAAGGTTGAACAGGTAAGAAGAATGCAAGAAAACATAGCAGGGGAAGATACATCCACAAACTTATATTTTATTACTTCCTGATATGCACAATTCAATCAGTTACAAGAAAAGGGCCTGGATAACCATGCAAGGAGTCCACAATAAGGGCCTGCACACATCAGCTTCACAAAGCAATTTTGGTAGAGCTTTGCTACAAAAACTACCTCTCTTACAATGAGCCCAACACTCTAATTTATAGAAAAATGAGAAGAGAGAGAGAAGGGGAAAATGGAAATCCTAAAATCTATCCTACAACGACTTGTAAGAGGCATTAAATGGAGTAAAATGATCATATATTACTTACAAAATGCTCCCCATACTGTCGCAGGTGCTGTAGAAGAGAAAGAATGATGACCATGTCTCTTAATTGCACTCCCAACCACCAAATGAAACACTGTTATGAACACGTCCATGTTTTATGAAAAATCCCCACTAATATTTTATCAAATCCAGAATTTCTTGATTTTTATGCATTGCGCTCGGAGCCACAATTCCAATGGAACAAATTTTGTGCGATTTCATTGAGAAATGCAAAAGTTATTTCCTTCTGAGTACGGGCAGCTATTTTGGGTCTGACAGGTATTTTCTATCATTTGACGGGAATGAGCATTAACTGACTGGAGCTGAATATGTTTCTTTCATTTAAATATATATACCCTCATTAAAGATAAGAAATTGTGCTCATTCTAGAAAGTCCAATTTTGTGAAAATCTGAGCTCGAAGTCAAAAGTTATGGCTGTTTGAAGTTCACAGGTCAACCATTGACTTTTCTTCTTTGCTATAGCTATTTCAGAAAAATCGAGTCCACGCATCCCGGCTGTCCTGGACAAATTCTCCCACATTAGCTAATTCACGCTTCCTTGTCCCTTTTTGCGGCCTTTTCACCTTTTCGTGTCCCTCATGTCCTTTTGTCCCGGCTGTCCCGTACGAAAATCTCCGCACTGCCCGATTCGGGCTTCGTTGCAGCAAATCGGTCGATTCGTGTCCCACGTGTACTTTTGTCCCAGCTATCCCAAACCGCGTGAATAATAATAAAAAAAACTTGATGATTTTTATTTCCTAAGGCCATTTCGCCCTCACGCTCCGACGTCCCAACTGTCTTGTGGAACACCTGGGACAAAAATGTCCGACTTAGCCGATTTTCTTTGTATTTTGGCAGTGAAGTTGGTACGATGAACCTTGGTACAACCCGCACCCTTCAGACCTGAAATGCTTTAAAACAATCCTACATCCTTATTTTTTGACTTTTTTTCCATTTTTTCCAACTCATTGGGATTTTTTCTTGGATGGGAGAGTTAGAGAGAAGCCGAGGGGCCCCCAAAAACATGATTTCAGGCCTTGAATCAATATACTTGCTTGGGACTGGAGAATTTGATGCATGTTATCAAAATTACCTTGAGGGATGAATTTTGGATAACAATTTTGGTGACTCAGTGGGGTTATTTTCCCGCCACATGAAGAACGGCCAACTGCTTGTAGCAATGCATTGGGCATGTAGTCTATTTGATAATCTCTCAGCTGATTTGAAATTTGAAAACCTGTATCCTTGAGCCATTGAAACTTTTGTTGAGCTGGTTCTCCTGTGAATGTAAATTCTTTTCCAGGAGCTTGATGAACTACAAACATGCACATACTAGAAGCAATAGGACATGTGTGCAAGAATTTAGGGAAATAAAAACTACTGTAACAGTAGTATAATGTGCATAAGCACTTAGAGGAATGGAAATTCTAAATTAATATTTACAAGGGTGAGAAGCTATCTCTCTAGTAGCAATGTTTGAGATAGATTCCATTGACCAGAATCTGTAACTCTTCACCATCTAACTTAGCCAGTCGGAAGGCATTGCTACCTTTACATTCAATGATCATGTACGGGCCACTCCAAATGGCATCGAACTTGGAATTCTTTCCTAACTTTGCACAATCTGCATCCCATTTCAACACTAGATCTCCAATTTGGAAGGTTCTAGCCTTGGCTTTCCTATCAAAAGTCTTCTCGATCAAGGCTTGATCCTTCTCTATTGCTTGGGCTGCATGCTCTCTAATTTCTTAGAGCTCCATTAATTCTGCATATCTAACCTCCATGGGTTCAAAATCAGCCAGTTCCAACTGTTTCATGAGTTCCAATGCTGGCAACTCGAGTGATATAGGTAGAACTGCTTCTTTCCCGTACACAAGATTTTATGGAGAGCTTCCTGTAGACCTCTTGGGTGTGATTCTATCAGCCCATAGAGTTTATTTGAGCTTTGCATGCCAAGTCCTTTGATTTTCATCCAGATTCCTTCTGATGATTCTTAGTAGGTTCTTGTTCGTAGACTCGGCTTGACCGTTACCTTGAGGGTAATAATTCGATGAAGTGTTGAGATACACACTATTCTTGACAGCCCATTCAATGATATTTGTACCAAGGAATGATAACACATTGTCCGATATGATAGTGGTGGGGGAACCAAACCTCATGGCTATCCCTTCATAGAAATCCAATATGTTGGATTCACTTGCCTCCTTGAGTGCCACTGCTTCTGTCCACTTGGTGAAATAGTCTGTTTTCGTAAGTATCCACTTGTGGCCTTAACTTGAATTAGGATTGATAACCCCAATGAATTCCAATCCCCATTGCATGAATGGCTGATCTACTGAAATTGGGCGAAGGGGCAGCGCTGCTAACCTTTCCTTCCCTATGAAGAATGCACATTTCTTGCATTTCTTGACCCATGAGTAGCAATCATTGAACACTGTAGGCCAATAATAACAAGATTTCATGATTTTTACAGCTATTACTCATGGGGTAAAGTGGCCTCCTGCTTCCCCATCATGGAGCTTGTGTAAGATCTTCTCAACTTGACATGTTCCAATGCATCTTAATAGAACACCATTGATGTCTTTCTTGAACAAGATAGCATTAATGAGTACATATGGGATGGCTTGTAATCTAAAATATCTCCTCTTTGGTTTTCTTATTTCTAGAGGGCACAAGCTTGTTGGGAGGTAATGCACCAAGTCCTTAGTCCAACATGGAATGGGTGCATCATCGATTGGTTGTTCTTGATCATTCTATAGTAGCAGGACAACATCTTCTTCACCTTTTGAGCCGTCTGGTTGTTTGGAAGTGAGGTACTCACACAAACCTTTTCCACTAACTAGCTTGGTCACTTTGATTTCAATATCATATTCCATCACCCGAGTTATCCAACTTGCTCTCTTCTCATTGAAATCCTTGTTTAGGAGAAAGTCCTTGACACCAGCAGTTGAATATTATTGTTCAAGACCAAGTGTCTGAACTTCTTCAAGCTCCTGATGACAGCAAGGACATGATTTTCAATGAAAGAATACTTTATTTCATAATCTTCCATGATTTGATTGAAGAATGCTATGGGATGTTCTGAACCTTCTCTATTCAGTTGTGTCAAGATAGCTAAGATTGTATCCGACCCTCCAAAAGCATGCAACATGAAATTCTTTGAAAATTCAGGGTTGATAAGAGTTAGAGCTTGTGATATTGCATGCTTGATGTTCTCAAAATTCTCTTTGCCCTCTGCTGTCCATTTGAATGCAAGACTCTTCTTCAACATCATTGTTAAAGGCTTCACAAGAGTGGCAAAATTAGGCACAAATCTATGGACAAAGTTTATCCTTCACAAGAATCTTTGAAGAGATTTCTTGTGGTGTGGCAATGGAAGTGTTCGGATGGCTTCAACCCTTTTAGGATCAATTTTTATCCCTTCCCTAGAGAAAATGTGGCCCAAACATTTTCCCCCATGTGCCAAGAATATACATTTCTTTGGATTCAACAACACTCTGAACCTTCTACACCTCTAAAACACTTGTCTGAGATGAAAGAGATGGTCTGCTACATTCTTTTAGAAGACAGTGATATCATCTAGGTATACCTGCACTATATTGTTGATTAAGCCTTTGAGCACCATATCCATAGCTCGCTGAAATGTTTCTCCTGCATTTGGCAGTCCAAATGGAATCTTCTTGTAAGCATATATGCCCCATTTTGTAGGGAAGGCTATCTTGAATTGATCTTCTTCCTTCACCATTATCTGATTATAGCCTAAATATCCATCTAGAAATGAAAACCTTTCTGAACCAGCTACAACCTGTAATATTTGTTCCATTGATGGAAGTGGATAATGATCTTTGAGTGATGCTCTATTTAGATCGCGAAAGTCCACACACAATCTTATTTCCTTTCTTACTAGCACCAAGTTTTCAACCCAACTTGAGTGTTTGATGGGGAAGATGATATTGGCCTCAATAAGCTTGCTTAACTCTTTTCTCAAGAGAGGTTTGATATGGGGATTCACCGGCATTTGCTTTTTCCTAACAGGCTTGGATTCTGGATCCAGCTCAATAGTATGTTGTGCCAACTTTGGGTTGAAACCTCTTAAATATTTGTAATTCCAAGCAAAGATGTCTGGGAAATATTGACAAAGATGAACAAAGTCAGATTTCTCTTGTGGAGTACTTTGCCAATTTGTAATGTCTTGCCTTCATCTACTAAAATAGGTTCTGAATCTTCACCCATCACTTGAATCTTCACTTTCTCCTTCCGGAACTGATCATTTGGGTTGAAGATTGAATCCAAGGTTATGAGGCCTTTTTGTAATTTTTTAGTTCTTAGGTGCACCACTTGGTCACCATACTGCTGCTCCATCTTGTCTTGATTTCTGGCGAAGAACTCAGCTTCTTCTTGTAGGAAATTAATAATTTTTTGATCATTCTCGAAGACTTGCCAACTTGTATTGTTATCCGAAACAACTGGTCTCACAACCAATTTGATATGAGGCTGAGATCTCTCACTTTTGATACTTTCTACAACATCAAATGCAGCCCCAATTGCTGCTAGTCTGTCTGCTACTTCATTATTTTTTCTTGGGATGGAATTGATGCTAAAAGCTTCAAAATCTTCAATAAGATCCCATACCTGATTTTGTTAGTTCTTCAACAGATCATTTTTGGCGACATTTTTTCCCCTCACTTGGTTTACGATCATCTCACTATCACCAAATACTTGCAAATTATTCATGCCTTTCTTCCTTGCCTAGTGCAATCCGTGAATTAAGGCTTCATACTCAGTTGTATTGTTTGAGAAAGAAAATTGAAAATGAAAGGCTGAGTAATACTTTATACCTTGCTTTGAAATGAGCATAGCTCCTCCTCCTGCACCTTGTATACTCCTTGACCCATCAAAGAACAATCACCATACTTCGCTCTCATCCTTATGATCTGTCTTGGTGATGCTAGGGAGAGGTTGATTCTCTTGTTGCAAACAATAAACTCCTAGCTCGTATTCTTCTATTTCTTGATAAGGATCAAAAGCATGCACCTTGCTTGCCCATTCATCAAGAGTCAAATCTGGGATGCTTCCAACCTTGGTGTCAGCTTCATCATTGTTCAGATAATCTTCTTGATCGAATGCTAAACAGTTGGTATTGATTTGGCTTGGAGTGTGAGGTTCAACGTGAAATTTTTCAATAGGTTAAGATCTGATTCTGGCCTTAGTTCCATATCTTGTTCTAAACAACATGTGTGACCAATCAGCAGATAAGTAACCTCCAATCTTAGCTGTGAAATCCCTTGACAAACATAGGGCAAAGAGTGGTGGAAGATCTATCACTGAGATATATTGCAAAACAACAACATTGAGGCATGCATGCAAGGTAAGGATCAAGTTTTTAATTACTCCCACTATTGTCACCATTGTCCCATCTAATTGCACTACCCCTTTGGATATGACTTCATATTAAAGCCCCAATTGATTGGCTATTTGTTTGGGCATTACTGAACTACTTGCCCCAGATTCAATCATGCAATTGGGTACCAATTGATCCCAAATGATCAATGAAACATAAAATGGAGGGGGCTTCAACATTTTACCTTACTGTCCTCCATGATTCCCTTCAGGTTGGGCAGCATTTGTGAGTACCTTTTCTTGCATTTGGACCTGTTGATTTGAAGTTGACCAGTCCTTCATGGCAGCTTGTAGAAAATCTCTTTGGCCTGGGATGGATAGTGATTCCCACCTTGATATGTTTACATTTGTCTTCTTCATCTAATCAATGATATTGAATATGGATGAAGCATTCCTCTGTTTTCCTTTATCTTGCACATTCATTCCTTGTACATGGGCAGTAGCAGCTAGCATCTGAGTTGGTTTAGGAGCTGGCTTGGGTGGTCCTTGCATGTTTGGAACTGTATTTTGTTTGCCAATAGCCTGTTGAGTGGTAGAAGGTTGTGGATTACTTGGAACCAATGGCTGTCCTTCACCCAAATTTCTCCTTTTTGACCTTGTGTTGGCTGTAACACTTTGAGATATTATTTGATTCATACCACAAAAGTCTTTTGCCTTCCAATTTACAAGCGTGCTATCATTTGGATCTTATTATTACTGGGTTGTTTCTTGCTGTTGGTTATGTCCTTAACTCCCTTCACCTTCCACACCAGTTGTTATTACCATTAATGCTTGATTTAGGGCACCATTGAAGCACATAGACTGCTTGTAAGGTTCATTGCATGGGAAACACCAATCGTACTCTTGAGCTATGTTGTTTTAAACTGGCACTAATGCCTTAGAGGAAGATATAACATTGGGATTATAGGGCTGAAATGTTCTGTTGGCAGGAGGCCTTGCTTGATTTTGATTTGCAGCTGGATTGGGTGGTCTTTGAAGCTGATATGGCTGCCTATTAGGCTGAGCTTGAGGTTGATAAGAAGGCCTAAAAATTTGGGCTTGTTGCCTCTTGAGTGTAACCAGCTCATTACCTAAAATTTGAAATTGCTTCATGACTTCTTGAAGTTCATTTGAGGCACTAGAATATGAAGAAGAAACTTCACTTGAATTAAGATTTCTAGGAGTGGGAATAGGAGCTAAAATAGGCACTTGACTAGTACTTGGGATCTCTAAACTTGGATATAATGGCATTGGAGACCTAGGGGCTAGCTTGCCAGCTTGAATCAAGCAATTTTCAGCTCTAATGGAAATGCTACAAGCAACAAGGATAGTTGTGCCTCCCATGGATTGAATCAACATAGAAATATAAGAATTTAAAGCTTTAAGGTAATATAGAAAATCACCTTCTGATGCTGGCCTTATTGCTACTGGAATCCTTTCCCAAGTTATTTGAAATTTGAAGTTGAAGTCATCCAGCTACTCATTGGGAGCTCTCTTGATAGTTGTCAATTGTTCCAAAAGGGATAAATTATCTCCCTTTTCTCCGAACTGCTCATGGAGGGCTATACATAGCTGGTTCCAATTTTGGATAGAGCCTAAAGTAAGGCTCTTGAACCATTGCAAAGCCTTCCCTTTGAATGAAGATGCCAGTAGTTTGACAATAACTTGCATCTCATTAATCTCAAGGATTGCACAAATATTAGAAATGTCCTTGACATGATCACCAGGAGTGGTCTGATTTTCTCCAATAAAGTATGGAATGTTCTTCAATGCTATAACTCGGATTGGATTTTATGCATTGAGAGCAAGTGGGCTGCTGCCATTGAAATTGACATATGGATTTGGTTGTACCATCCTGATTGGTTGAAGAAATCTTGTTGATTGGATGAAAGGCCTACCAGGTGGAGGTGTTGACAAGGTTCTATTAGGTGGATATGGAGATCTTTGAGCTCTTCTTCCCCTTCTTTCTCTTCCTGGAGATAGGTGTAGATAAAAAAACAATCCATCATCCCTAGTTCTTGACATAGTTTGTATTCTTCTCATAATTTTTCCAGGCTTGGACTGCCAAAACAAATGGATTATGCCTCTTTTGGTGTTGCCAGATGTGTAATTTTAAAGATCCTTCAAAGCTAGAACTTGCAACAAGTGCACATCGATCTTGTCGTAGTTAAGTGAAAATCTCTAAGGTCCCACCGAACATGCCAGAACTGTTATCACTGAATAACAACACCCATATGTTTACACAAGTGCATATACTTGAACTCATGGTGTGGTTGGATAACATGGGTACTATCTCCAAGATGTGGGAATTTATACTTGAGATAGACCTCCAGAGAAAGCTGGTTCTTGCTCCTAAACCACCTACCACAATCTACTCTAATGCAGGGGAAAGTAACTTATCTAATTTAAATTTCCAAGGGACCAGGGAGAGATAATGCATAAAATGAAAGCCTACACTAAAGTGGTGATACACCAGAAAAGGAGGGTGTGAGAGTAGTCTTCAAATGCATGAGATATAGGAGCAAAGTGCACACTAGAAGGGGTGATGAAAGTTCTCCTTAATCTAGCAAAATGCATTGACAACAATATCTCAAACATACAAAATGATAATGGATCCCTACAAGGACATAATAATAGACACAATATTCATATAATCAAGGTTGAAGGCGCAAGAAGAATGCAAGAAAACACAACATGGGAAGATGCATCCACAAACTTATATTTTATTGTTTCTTTATATGCACAGTTCAATCGGTTACAAGAAAAGGGCCTAGATCACCATGCAAGGAGTCCACAACAAGGTCCTGCACACATCAGCTTCACAAAGAAATTTTGGCTGAGCTTTTCTACAAAAACTACCTCTCTTACAAAGATCCCAACACTCCAATTTATAGAAAAATGAGAAGAGAGAGAGAAGGGGAAAATGGAAATCCCTAAATCTGTCCTTCAACCACTTATAAGAGGCATTAAATGGAGTAAAATGATTATATATTACTTGAAAAAGGCTCCCCATACTATCCCAGGTGCTGCAGTAGAGAAAGAATGATGACCATGCCTCTTAATTGCACTCCCAACCACCAAATGAAACATTGTTATGTACCCGTCCACGTTTTACAAAAAATTTCCACTGATATTTTATCAAATATAGAATTTCTTGATTTCTGTGCATTGGGCTCGGATCCATGATTCCAACGGTACCAATTTTGTGTGATTTTGTTGAGAAATGCAAAAGTTATGGCCTTTTTAGTGTGGGCAGCTATTTTGGGTCTGGCACGCGTTTTCTATCATTTGATGGGGATGAGCATTAACTGACTGGAGCTGAATATATTTATTTTATTTAAATATATCTATTCTCATTTAAAATAATAAATCGTGCTCATTCCAGAAAGTCCAATTTTGTGAAAATCTGAGCTCGCAGTCCAATTTTGTCAAACGTTGACTTTTCTTCTTTGCTACAGCTATTTCGGCAAAATCGGGTCTGTGCGTCCTAGCTGTCCCAAAAAAATTCTCTCACATCGGCCGATTTGTGCTTCCTTGTCCCCTTGTGCAGTCTTTTCACCTTTTCCCATCCCTCGTGTTCTTTTGTCCCGACTGTCCCAGACGAAAATCTCCGTACTGCCCGATTCAGGCTTCCTTGTGGAAAATCAGCCAATTCACGTCCTGTGTGTACTTTTTTCCCGGCTGTCCCAAACCGCGTGAAACAAAAAAAAAAAAAAAACTTGACGATTTTTATTGCATGTGGCCATTTCACCTTTTCGTGTCCCATGCATCCCTCGCGTTCTGACGTCCCAACTATCCCGTGGAACACCTGGGACAAAAATGTTTGACTTAACTGATTTTCTTTGTATTTTGGCTGCGAAATCGGTACGATGAACCTTGGTACGACCCACACCCTTCATACCCGAAATGCTTTAAAACAATGCTGCAACCTTATTTTTTGCATTTTTTCCATTTTTTCCAACTCGTTCAGATTTTTGCTTGGATGGGAGAGTTAGAGAGAAGCCGAGGGGACCCCAAAAACATGATTTCGGGCCTTGAATCAATCTAATTGCTTGGGATTGAAGAATTTGATGCATGTTATCAAAATTACCTTGAGGGGTGAATTTTGGATCACAGTATTCATGCCATTAATATGCGATCCAATTACTCTAACAACCAGATCATATTTGATTTCATGCATCATTCTTCCTTCTTCGACGTGCCAATTAGACATAGAGTGGTAGACTTGATAGATTGTGGGTGGATTTGTAGGGGGATTCATGGTTAGTAGCTAAGCTCCAAATCAGGTTTCTTGCATCTTTCTTCCTCTCTCTTTTTC
Organism: Taxus chinensis; assembly: GCA_019776745.2. NCBI lineage: Eukaryota > Viridiplantae > Streptophyta > Pinopsida > Cupressales > Taxaceae > Taxus > Taxus chinensis. The sequence goes on from CM034146.1 coordinate 796,268,083, forward strand.
GTGTCTATAAAATAAGGATCTTAGCTCATTGTAAAGGGTTGGATAGTTTTGTTTTGCACCCTCCCTTCTTCCCTTGTCTAGAAGTGAATTTTTCAAGTTTTCAAAACCTCCTATTTGAGTTGTAATACAAATTGTTTCCTCTTCGATACTGTAATGTACTATATCAATTTTTGAGCAATAATATATGTCTGTGGATGATTCTCAACCCTCTCATGTGTTCATTGTTGTATTTTGATCTCTCATTATAGTTTGGTTATCTATGCATGGTAGTTGTATTGCATTTATATGGTCTATGTTAAATTGAAAAATGGGTGTCTAGCATTCCTTTGGTGCATCACCTTTTTAGCTTAGGTTTATTTTCTCACATCTTCTCAACACTGTCTTCTTGGTAAGATAGAGTATGTTTTATAGTTGATCCTCTACAATTTATTTGTGTGCATCTGAACAAGGGAATAGCAATTGACCTTCATCCAGAGAGCTCTCTTGATTTCAAATTCCCACACTTTGAGAGATGATCCATGTTATGAAATCACACTAAGATTCTCAACCTATCGAGTTGCAGACACTCAAGGGTGTTGTGATTTTGCACTAACAATACCCACTTTAAATGCATGTTATTCATTATATTTTTTTATTCACATACTTTAGGGCTATGTGGTCTGTAAGTAACACAAACTTCTTATGCACTAATTGATGTCTCTAATGCCTCAGTGCTTGTAAAATTGCATAACATTCCACATCATAAGTAGAGTAGTTATTTCTCTGCTAATTCAATTTATCACTAAAGAAATCTATTGGATTCGCTCCTTGATTTAGGACAACATCAATACCCACATGTGACGAGTTAGAATCAACTTTGAACACTATATAAAAAGTTGCTAGTGTAAAAATAAGTGATTTTGTCACCTTCTTCTTTGAAAACGTAAAGCTATCATTGGCTACGTTTTTGTAAAACATTGATAAAATACTACTAATTTTTTTTATAAAATTTCTATAAAATGTTGCTAAATATTGAAATCTTTGTACCCCTATTATACTTTGTGGATCAAGCTGTTCAATAATCTTCATTATATTTTCTGAGTCCATCTGTACCCCGTCTGATGAAATAATAAAACTTAAAAATACCAAACTCTCTTGCATAAACATGCACTTCTTCAAATTTGCATATAGATTTTCTTTCCTTAACACTTCAAATATCACCCTCAGATGCCTCAAATTTTCTTCTTTAGTTTTATTGAAAATCATGATATCATCATAATAAACTACTACAAACTTACCATTGTACTCCCGTAGCACATTGCTCATCAACCTCATAAAAATGCTACGTGCATTAGATAAAGAAAATGGAATCATCAGAAAATCATATAATCCATTCCCTATCTTGAATGTGGTTTTCCACTCATCTCCTTCTCTGATCCGAATTCGATGGTAACCACTATGAAGATCAAAGTTAGTTAAATAACTAGATATAGTAAGCACATCTATCATATCATCAAGCCGAGGTATACAAAACCTATACTTGATTGTGATTTTATTGATTGCTCTATTATCCATGCACATTATCCATGTTCCATTGTTCATTGGAGTTAATGAAGATGCATTTCAACATGGACTCGTGCTCTCCCATACTACACCCTTTCTAACAAGCTTTTTCACTTACTTATTTAACTATACATGAAATTTTAGGATCATCCTATAAGCTGCTTTATTTTGGAGTGAAGACCTCGAGATCAAATTAGTATGGTGTTGGAGATCCCTTTTTGGTGGTAACCCATCTGGTATCTCATCACAAATAACATCAGATAATTCATCTATCAATTTTTCTTCTTCTATGGGTATTTGTGGTCTTGTAGGTTCATCCTTATTTGTGACTAGCATGTAAAAAAACCCAGTTTCCTTTTCCTCTTAAAAAAAAATCATTTTCAAAAAACATATTTTCAGACTTTTCCTCTTCCTGAATAGGAAACAAAACTATTTTGGTTCCATCCTTAAAAAACGTATGCGTATTCTTCCCCTCGTCATGAATAAATTTTCTATAAAATTGCCATGGTCTTCCTAACAGCATATGACATGCATCCATAGGAACAATATCACACCAAATCTCATCTTTATAAATTTTCCCAATATAAATATTTATTAAACATATCTTATCAATAATAACTTCATTACCCTTCGTAAACCATGCAGTACGGTAAGGGTTAGGATTCTTCTCATAATCCAGGCCTAGTTTCCCAACCATCTCATTTAAAACCATGTTCTCACAACTAACACCATCAATAATAAAATTACATACCTTTCCTCATGAAGTGAATCTTGTTATGAAAAAATTTGTACGTATCCATGCATCCCCCATGATCTTCTTTCTTGTTCAACAATCATTTTCCTTTTGATCATCAAATTTTCTCCCACATCTGGTGAAATTTCTAGGTCTTGGTCAGCTTCTTCTTGTTCAAATTCAACAATATTTACTCTAAGAGTGTCTACTTTCCTCTTTTCATGTATATAATAATGTGGGAATTCAGATGCTCTATGTACCTCTTCACCACATATGTAACACAGAAACAGTATTCTTCAAGCCTCCTACGCTCTGTCGCTAGAATATTCTCAACCCAAAGGAAATCCTCTATCTCTTTATTGATTTGGAAGATATTTTGTTGTATATTCTTGTTTTTTCACTCCATGAGGTTGTTCTCCTCTACCTTAGCTGAAACCATCTCATTCCCGAATGGAGGATGGTACCCCCCTATTCATCCTAGGGAGTCTCTTAAAACTGTGAAAAAAATTTGTTCATCCTTTAAAGCTAGTTCATAAGCATCCTCCATGCTATTGATCCTGTGCATGCCTATCTCATCTTGGATAAAAACGTTAAATTCATTTACATACCTTAGAACCATTTGTTCCTTAGTTTGTTCGTGCTCTACACAAATGGACAACTTGTAAAAATAATATTTGTATTGTGAAAATGTTTTTTCCTATATTATAATGTTTTCCATCTATCTAAATCCTCATCAATAAGAAGAATAAATTCAATATCATCAATCAAAAGGTACATATTATAACACCTAAAAAAGTCATTCCCACGAAACCCGAAGACGAAATCAACAGGTTGATAATAGAAAAATTGATGGAATAATTTATTTATTTTTTAAAGGATGCATTGCAACGTTTTCTTATTCCTCAGTTAACACACGATCATCATTAACTAGCAATTAAATCCTAATATTTCATTTTCTAGTTTGGTTTAAAAATTATCTATTCCTAAATAATCCTTAATTTAATTTAATAGAGTACGGTCTCTAAAGGCCATTTAATATTTCATTTATTCTAGGGATAAGTTGAAATTTTCCCTTCCATTGACTAAATAGAACAATTAAATTAAATTCCATCAGAATAAACATTATCCTAATTACTAAGGGAAGGACAAAATTTGGCTTTCAATTATTACAAGCTCGTGGCCTTCATGAATTTTAAGATTCACTAAGACAACTAATTAATCAAAGGTTATACCAAAAATAGATTTAACTCCTACACCACTTAAGTAGCTCCATTCAAACTTGACCCATCCATTTCATTTTAAATCATGATCTCACCTAACCCCTCATCTAACAAATTGTAGGGAACATTCCTAGCCATTGGATGGGATCAATCCAAGACTAATGTATTTATAGGAATTCCAAAACAACCGTAATTATAATCTATGGAGTCTTTTGTTCATTCATTTTACTCATTTCCTTCATTTTGGTTTGCACTGTAGGTTTGGGAAGGATGATGGAAGAGAAGGAAGCCATGGGATAGGAGATAGAACTTGGGATGGATACATACATACCCAATATTATTATTTTTAATTTGTTTACTATTCCTATTCTACCCTCTCCTAGGGTTTTATAGGAAAACTTATATTTGTTGTAAATTTATTTTAATGTAAATAGATCTACGTTTTTCATTACAATGCAAACTTTTGAAAAAAATATAAATGCGTATATTCCTATATTTGTGTGTGTGTGTGTGTGTGTGTGTGTGTGTGTGTGTGTGTGTGTGTGTGTGTGTATGTATATATGTATCTATACATATACATATATATATATATATATATGGAAATTTATTATATTTATAAAACCCAAAATATATTTAATTCTAAGTTTTTATAGAGACACACACAAATCTATATATATATCAATCATATGGGCCTGGATCAAAATAAAACTAGATTGTGATAAGTGTGGGTGGGCTAAGTGTATGGCCCCGCTTGAATTAAAAGCCAAATTTCTAGGGTTTGGTAAGGTCTTTTTCCCCACCATATATTTGTTTTAATAAACATTTTGTGGGTTAGGGGAGGGGGCACCGCCCCCACCCTAACCTGTACTCAACCCACTACCTAAAACATAGAAAAAGATTGGTCATCCCTAAACAAAAACCCGAGCACAAATAATTAAGTCAATCCATTGATTTTTCTGAAAGTTTTATTTGATATAAGTTTTTTAATATATATTTTAATAATTAATTATATATATATATATATATATATATATATATATATATATATATATATTTTGATAAATGTATATTATTATTAAAATTTTCATTACATTGTTATTATTACATTTCAACACTATTAATATATATTATCAATAATACAATATCAAACTTATATAAATTATTATACATATACTCTATTTTATAAGGGAGAAAATACCTAGTTCAACATATATAAAAAAAGGAGTTTTGCAAGACCTTTTTATAAAATTAATTTAGATATAGTCACATTTAAATAAAAATGTGTAAATACACCTTTATTCACTTGTACAAATAGAGGTATTCCTTTCGCTAAAATTTATCTAAGACTAAGATTGGGAGATTGTTAAGATTTCTTGCACAACTAGATACACTTAATAAAAAAGGAAAATTAGCACTCATTTGAAAAGTAGTTCAACACACTACTTTCTTCTTAAAATATGACTACAATGCAATTACAATTTAAATACTTCATTATGTCTTCCATACATTAAAATAAGGGAAACTATTCTCTCTCTCTTTTTTCTCTTTTATTTTACAAGTTAAGTAGTTCTTTTCACAAGAAAACATAAAGGTTCATTATCCATTCAACTAACTTGAATAATGATTTGGAAAAAGTGAGCATGCAATACTTTCCTTCAATCACACAACACACATATTATGTATCTTGCAACTTGGAGTAAAAAAATCACACAAGTGGAGAGAAGTTTTATTTCAACTAACATACAAATAAACTTTGTTTCTTTTACTACCATACTTTTAAACTTTACATAAATTCATGCACAAGATTTCTATTAAGCATACAATTTTACATTATTCCACTAAAAGTGGGAATATCTACATGAACAAATTTTAATATGAAGGCTTTTTACAAGGCGAAAGTATATGTATCCAATACGTATTTCTTCATCCCAAAAGTAGTTCCAAAACTTACATTCTTTAACTTTCACAAGAAGGATCACATTAGAAAGGAATGGGGAGTATGCAACGCTCTCAAACAAAACTTTAAAATAATTAGAGGAGAACCCATCCCCTTAATCTCTCCAAATCCCCAAACAAAGAACCATGAGGGTTCTTGAGCAATAATTGACAACTTTGAACTAAAATGGCTTCACAAACAACATACATCCAAGACATTCAACCCAACCAAAATGACATATTAACAAGTTTACAACTTCTAAAAACACAAAGATTTGAAATCAAACCAAATATTAAAAGGGAAATGGGAAACCGCCTCTTTATGCCTCCCAAGTGAAGTGGGATTTTCACCCAAAGCCTCCAAGTGCACAAAACAATCAACACAAAATCCTTATCTCTCCCTTGCAAGTATGCAACAAAATAACCATGATTTCCTTTTCACTCCCCATGGGTGAAACTCCCAATCACACTCCCACCAAATGCATGCCGAAAAAAAACTCCATTTTCCTTCCCCAATGGTCCCATAGGACCTTCTCCCACTCCAAAATTAAGGCCTACTACCCAACCACACACAAGAACATTCACAAAGTTTAATATTTTTTAACAAGCACAACATTTCATATAAACAAGCATAATAAGAAAATTAAAAAGGTGGAGAGCCTTCCTCTCCATAAAGCTCCAAGAAAATTTCACAAGTCTTTGACAACCTCAAGCCAATCACACTCTAAGCAATTCCCACAAGCTCCAAATCCAAAAGTTGCCAAGGAGAAAAATGAACAAGTGACCCCCATTCCATCCAAAAACCATAAATAAATAGAAATGGAATATGAGGGTGATGAGGTGGCTCCATGTAGGATGCCACTCATCATTCCTTCATTCCCACACTTAATTCAACACACCAAGTCCAAGACAATGAATGAACTTTTAAGAACTATGACAAACCCACATGGCTGAAAAACTTGCATGCCATGCTTTCTAAGGACAAAATTAATTTATGTACAAGTAAAGTGAAATTATTTTCTCTCTTTTAAACTCAAAAAAATAATAAACAAGTCAAAAAGAAACTTACCAACCCATAGGTATGTTTTTTCGGTAAATTTAAGATGTATGGGACAAGCTTAACTTGTCCCACTAGCCACCAAAAAGGCCCCCAAAATGAAAATCCGAATTTGTAAGTTGGGGTGGAGTAGATCACACACAAACCATCACAAATATTACTTACAACAATAAACATCAAACCTCATTATTACTTATTTGTCACATTCCAATTTTAGCTAACCAAGTAAGGAAGATTTATCTTAATTAAAAGACATTATTACATGTTAATAAAATGAAAACAATTCCAAATTTTAAATACATTAAATATTAATAAATAACATGCCAAAATTAAAAGAAAGGGAACACAATTCACTCCATCGCCACACATGTGAGGTCACCCCCCATGGGAAACCTCCTAACTAGGCATGCAAACATAACACCACATAACACTACACATGTTGTCAAATTTTTCCTCGTTTCTCAACACTTGGCATCCTTATGTGGTTAGTATCCTATCCCCTTTCAATGTATGTTATACATTATACTACATACCAAATAAAATACCTTTCTTGCCTTTTGGTCATATTAACAACATCGAGAAAATATACGTTTAAGATCAACAATCATCATTTGAATAAATAAAATATATTATCCGTCATCATAGAATTAATTTTATTTTGGCATCCATAAAATCATAATTTTCCTTAAAACATCCAATCATATGTTATGCTTCCAAAATACAACATGTTAGTACAAAATCAGAATATTGACATCAACATATATAATTGTATATCATCACAATCTAGTGCATCATAATAGAAATGTAAATCATATCATGCCAATAGTGTAAATATATACATATTCCATCATCTACAGATAAAAATATAATACTCTAATGTATAAGTATTTGTCCAACATTATCAATCATCATAATGAAATATAGTTAAAGAGGAGTGAGCACTACAAAATTTATCTTTTATCTTCTTCTCCTTCTTACTCTAGGTCCTTATCGTTTCTTTCCCCTTTCTTGACCACTAAATTTGTAGATGATCCCACCATAAGATATCATGACATTTTAATGTCATGCATGAAAATTTTACCTTCTTTTCCTATGATATAGCCTTCCACTTACAAAAAATTCCAATGCAAGTCAATCATTTGATCAACTCCTCTAGTTTTAGGCTACCTCTATAACGCCCAGTTAAGACACACACTAGAACAACATGATAATTTAAAAAAAAAATGTTTTTTACTTGCTTGAAGTATAGACAAAACCATAGGTGATCACAAAGAGCTAAAAAAAACTCACGATAATATTGACACAACATTGCATTGAGGTTTGACAATTTATTGTGAATGGTTAAAAAATGCACTGAGGCTTCTGTTATCCAATTTTTTCCCTCATGAAAAATCGATCGATCGAAACCTTGCACAGGAGAAATGGAGAGGATGGTTCAGTCGTACGAGCTCACATGCAATCCAAAAAAATTCAAGTGGTAGGCGGGCTCAAAAATGGAGAAGTAGGGTCGGAGGATGAACAGCCATGAAAATGTTGAAGAAAATCAAGCCCAAAGTGAGTCAACTCGAAACAAAGTAAACGAGCTATGGAAGGTACTACGGGTTAGCTCGGTGCACTTTCAAAAGGTGCAATAGAAGCAGAGACCCTAGGGATGTGTTTTACCCCCATGTGGATCTCAGCACATAGCAGACTCACGAAAAATGCCAAGTGTCCCACTGTCACAACTTAAGGATCTAACCACAAAGGTCCCACCCGAAAAGTTATTTTGGCAGTATATATAGTGGGGCCCTTTACTCAACCAAAGAAAATAAGTAGGAAGTGTTCACTCGAGGTCCAAATCAGCTAAGTACAAAAGGGTTTGCAGAAGCCTCCACATGTTAGCTCGGTGTAACTTCGAAAGTGTGATAAAAAGATAGGTCCCCAAATGAGCGCAACCTCTCAACGTGTCCTAAGCCCGAAAAGGTAGAACTGGCCATTGAAAATTCTAAAGTGTGAGAGGATCAAGTGGAAGCATTCACATGCTACATCAGCCCAAATTCAAAGGTAAGATCTAGAGGAAGGTCTTCAAATGAGCACAGGATCTCCACATATCTAACAACTGAGAAAGTGGAACCCGCTGTGGAAAATTCAAAGCACAGCAACAGAGCTAGCAGAAGGTGCCATGTGTCATCTCGGAATAACTTCAAAAGGTACAACAAAGGTGGGATCCCCAAATGATCACAGGATCTCCACATGTTTAGGAACCAAAAAATTTGCTCCAGTTTCCTAAAAATGAAGAAAACAGAGTAGGATCGTGGATGATGCCAAGTGTCCAATCGGCACTAATTCAAGAATTAAAGAAGGAGGTGAAATCTTAAGATACGCAGGGCTTCCACATGGATCTTGTATAGATAGACTCTTTTAAATATTGTGATCCCACATTAAACAACTGACCCTGACCTTCAGACAGCTATATCTTTCAACTGGGAACATGGATTTGAACAAGGGAGGATTTTTTGGAAAGCTCTTGATGTCTGCTACTCACCTACTTCCATAATGAAAAATACAATCCAGCATTTTTTAGGTTTTTAGGCTTCTCAGCTACCATCATAATGAAGTATGGGCTTCCTTTCTTGCCCAACAAGGAACAACACATGGAGGCATGGGTTTTTACAGTAGAACCCATCATTTTTGCAAGTAAATTCAATGCATTTTTCTTGGGTTGTTGGCGAAGAAATATAATTTCTCCCTCTCTCCTCCTTCTCTTCAATCTTCTATATATTGTAAAGGAGGGGTATTTTTCTATAAGGTTGGTCACCTTTTCTCTCCTACCCCCCTCTCTCTTTCCTCCTTATCATTGAATGTGGAGCTTAAACTCTCCTCTCTACTTGCTTTGTAATGGCATTTTTATGCCTCTTGCCCACTGATGATGTACTGTGTGAACTCATGCAGAAACAAAATTTATTTTGTGATGCATTTTTTCCATCCTTCTATATTTTATTGTCTCTTCTTGCGTCTCACCATTGCAGGGTATACTATGCATACTTTTGATGTCTATTGCAGGTTTTGAGAGTTTTGTTTAATGGTTTTGAATTGGTGCTATGTGTGAAATTTATCTTTGGCCTTTGATGCATCTTGTCCATCCTCTACATTTCTCACCTCTCTCCATTTTTGGAAGTTTGAGATTGTGATCAACACCCCCACTTTTTCTTGTTGTTATCATCTACGTAGTGTAGGAGTTCTTTATTTTCATGCTCTCTCTCTCAATGTCTCCTTGGCATTGTTAGATTAGGAGTAGATAGTCACATTTCCTTCCTTATAAGTAGTTCATTATTAGGATTAGGAAGAGGAATCTGACCTTCTCTGGAGGACCATCTTAGGTTTACAAGTCACACAGGCATAAGAAATGGTCCCATGTTATTTAGATTACACTGGATGCTTCACTCAATCTGAGGCCATTCGGGGGCTGCTATAATTTTTTGCAACAACATTTTCACTTGATAAGTTTGATAAAATTATAAATTTAAGTTTCTTAATCAATTTCCTCCTAATTACGATAAATTTTAATATTCTAATATCAAATCATTGATTTTACCTTAATATCATTATAAAGACTCATTACCATAAGGATAAAGTTGATTTATTTAGCTTAGGGTAGTTTAGTTTAGATAGTGCCATGATCTAGACGATTTACTATGCAAAACTATGTCTCAATAAAAAATTTGATCATTGCACCAACTATATAACACATGGTTATACCATTTCTATTCAATGTGACATATGCACCAAAGAAACAAAAAAAATCTATGAACTTATGAATAGGGGAACAAGAAGGTAACTAGATTGATCAAGCAATGTGATACTAATCACAAGGTTCTTATATTACATTAAAACCAATCTTAACAATACGATGATCAATTTTATATTTCCCATGATAGTCAAAATAAGTCAAGGTTTCAGTAGTTACAAAAACAATACTTCATAAAAAAAAATACTAAGGTACTGCCTCTTCTAAATTTTCCACTGAATCCCATCCCAAAGTTCTACAACAATAAGAATTTGTACAAAGGAACTTCATAACCAAAGACTGATGCAATTTCCTATAAGTATTTCCCTCATCTACTCACAAATCCATCTACGACAATATTAGCCTGAGTCAGTTCACAAGAAATGAGCATGATAAGCGCTATAACAATAAGGACATTGTTCTTTTATCTAGCTGTTTAAAAAAAACAAACACTACTATTTAAGGAAATGTTCCAAGTACTCAAAATAAGAGTAATTAAAAAGACTCTCCAAAAAGCTACAATGTTAGAAATATTAATGCAGTTACTAACTCTCACTAGGGAAACAATTACCTTCAAAAGAAGTAAAGTAATCCAAAAACATAAATTCCACATGTGTTTTAGTCATGAGAATCAATTCAACATGATAACATTTAAAACTACATCCATCTATTAAAGAAGATATTTAATAAAAAAAATTGAACCAGTCTACAATAATATCACTTAATTCTGCAAGCCATAAGTTATAACTATATTACAATCAATCTCCTATCAACAATATAAACGGAGTTGATATGAAAACACAATTACTCAACATGAATAGAAAATTGTCACCTATGTCTCTTCTAACCGAATCCCTTTCACGATCCAAAAGGGATGTCATCAGAACAAATAAATAATTCAACAGGAAAATTAAGTGTACATGTTGTGCATTCCTTAGGAGGTTTACTCTAGTCCATTGACAAGATGATTTAATCACAATGATAAATAACTCTAGGAGTGTCTATCGAATCAAAAAGAAATGAGATGTAAAACCCATTTTGATCAATACCTTTCTATTTAACCTAGAGATATAGCTAATTATCTGATAAAAAGATTACTTGGATTCTCTTGACACAGGTTTAGGTGAAAACATCAATTCATGCAAAAGTAAGGACTACACTACTCCTTGATTTATGGCCATAATGAACAACACCTATTTTTTTTAACTTCTTTTTTTTAGAAGAAAACAATTGAATAAAGTATAAATATTTACTTAAGCTCTTGAATGAGTATTCATGCAAGAAATCTTTCCATAAAAGTCTCTCATGAAACATAATTTACTCTTGGTAGAATACCCATTCAAGAAACATTTCAATGATATTATGTCTTACAACATGACTTATGGTTTATTATTATCACAGAGTATTGGAAGTCATAACATTTTCAATATTTTCTAATATTAGGACAGAGATATACTAACCTCGTACATCCCTCTCAAGTGTTAGGAAAACCTGGTTACCATTGCATCAAAAAGTCCCAACAACCGAGAATTGGTGATTACAAAATAATGTAACCTCGAAGCAAAATTTCCTAGATACTTGTATCCGGAAATTCATTAGTAGATAATAACCTACAAATACCGATAAGATATAGCAATGGTAAGGTCACATTAAGACAAAAATCATTATTTCAAAGCTCAATATAATTCTAAAACTCTAGCAGTCTATTGTGGTAGAGTAAACAACTAAGGAAAATCCTCAAGTAGTTATGTAAAGGCTATTTTGGCAAGGATAAGTTAACCATCCTTACCCTTATCCATTCCACATTACACCCAAAATGGGTCATAGGTTATCTTACTCTCATCGATATCTACCTGTACTGATTAGGGTTTCAAGTCAAATAGCAAGGGAAAAGTACCCACCACAGATCCGTGTGATTACACAACAAATTAATCCAAAAAACAAGAAGGTGAAAAATTTTGAAGCCAATCGAAAATCCATTTTACTATTAAATGATATATAAAAAAACAACCCTCATTGCTTAAAGTTAATGTCTGATTCCTTAACTGACCCGAAACTAAAACCAAGAGCAAGGATATCAATTCGACCTCCCTAGATAAGCAACCATAATACCCACACATCAAGTGCCCAATGATCTCATTGAAACAAGAAATGATCTGAATATCGGTTACTAATATTAAGCCAAAATGATGGATTATGAATGAAATCTTGAACTTGAAAATAGGTATTCTAGAATTGATTCGACCAACAACATTAATAATACAACCAAATCATAGGACCACAAAGCTAAAACAAGAGTTTCATTACCAGGACCCTTGTTTTCTTTAATTTATGAACAAAGTCGACCCAAATAATATTGATCAAAAACCTAGAAGTGTGGACAAAAATTTCATTACACAGATTCATTTACAACCACAAGAAACCATAACCATGAGAAATTCAAACAAGAAAAATTAGAAGAAAACAAAACACCAGGCACAATTCTCAGAGGAATTTCCATGAAGAACATAGTTTATTTAATGAAAACATTTAGATAAAAGCAGAAAATTTAAGGTAAACGGCCTATAATGCATGATTCAATCCCCCACAAGTCATGTATACCGCTAAATAGGGTCCATAACCGCAACTCTAGCCAAATTCCATTTTCCACAAGCTTGCTAGGTGTCCACACTCTTCTCATAGCCACGTTTTAGCATAGATAGGGTACGTAGTCAAGGCATGGTGTCCCAAAAAATGGTGAGTTACATTTCCAAAAGCAACAGTGGTTGCAAGGAATGATATGATTTTCAGTGCATACACAAAACAATTTAAAGAACAACCCATGAATGAAAAAAAAAATGAAGTAGAGAAAAGCCAGACTCTACAACCTTGCAACATCCTTCCATCCTGCATCAAAATGGGACTTTAAGACAGAATATGGGCATCCATCGAAGCACAATAGAAAACAATTTTTTTTTGTCAGATGGAGAAGAAGGTGCCTCAAGAGACATGTATACACAATGAGGAAGTATACATGACTGCAGGATAAGCATAAAAGGATAAGCATAGAAGGACCTATAGGGTAAGTAGGATAAAAATGTAGTATAATATTTTTGTAAGTTAAAAAATGACATATTTCTCAGTTTAAATGATTTTGTTGGTATTGTTACCCTTATTCTATGTAGCTCCATATTATACTTGTGTGTAGTGTTTGTGGGAAAATGTTTATGTACTTTTTATAATCTAACTAGTGTAGCCAATAGAGGTGATTATAATTGAAAGAAAGAAGTATTTAATTATGTATTTCAATTTTTTTCAGAGAAATGTCTATTATTTTTTTATTGAAGAATTGTTTCCCTATTCCAAAAAAACCACTCTTCAAAAAATCATGGAAGCTCCATAATCAATTTTAATGCTTTGTGAAAAAATGATGCTTTGTTCATGTTTGAGTTTGATCACCTACTTGATATTTATAAATCACACTTATAGACAATCTTGAATGAAAAATTATATTTGTTGCAATCTTAACACATCCTATGATTAATTTTTATAGGATAATTTTTTTCTTTTTGTACAAGTGTCTCTGCATTATTAATAAAAAAAAATGTACACAAGGAAATAAGAAGAAACCAGAAGTGGATAAACAACCTGATTAAATGAAGATTGTGAGAATTTTATCCAAAACCATATCTAATACCATGAAAGAGCGATTCATGGGAACCGATGTCAAAAACAATGCACTCTAATATTACAAAGAATGCACTCTGATGGTAACGTTCAAGCTACCAAGATGCAATGAAGCAAGCTTTTCAAACAATGGGAAAGAAGTCATGCATAGGTTAGAGGATCAACACTATGGAGTGTACCAGTAGAAGCCAAAAAAAACCAATGCGTAGTAGGAATATAACCTTAGCCTAAAGGATACACAAGTGAAAACAAGAATACACAGACTCGATGTAAGCTTCAAAGCATATAATCCATGTAGATCCTGTAGGACCAAGCCTACGAATGAGGGCAGAACACTCAATAGTGATCCAACTTCTGAACCTATAATGGTTGATTAGCCCACAAAACATGCATGTATATTTTCTAGAGAATTGATCAATCAAAGACACTAAACTCGAGAACACTACGAAATTTGTAATTTCTGAAACAAAACGCAAGGTGAGCACATACAATTCCATAAAATATATGCCTTAAAAAAAACATGCACATAGGAAATAATCAAGGATGTCAAAACTATTTAAACAACTCTACGAAACAAAGTTAGTGCACATTTTACATCGAAACTAGCTCTGATATCCATTGAGAGAGGGATTTGGCGTGAGAACTAACATATAAAAACCCAATGCACCACAATGATAGGTATACTAATAGAAGTGGTTCCATTTATAATTCAAAAAATATATATTCTAGTACCGTAATAAATATGCTTCTTCAATATATCTTAGAACTACTTACGCAATATGGAAAGACTTGTAAATTCGAAAATAAAAACTCCCATCTTCAAATGAGAGGGCGTTGTGTAAACCCCATGCAACTAAACAAGGAAAGAATATCAATGATCGTCACTGACACATATGACGATGACTGATGCATATCAACACCATCTGTGTGGATGAGTATTTTACAATTCCAAATAATGAAAGGGCTAACTCCTATGATTGTAAACATCATGACGCTATTATGACAATCACATATTCTATGAAAATAGGAATAATAGTGACACTCTGCCATACTTACTTCGTAACACCTATGACTCTCGCAAGGCGAGATTAACTACACTAGATGATGTGGATAGATAACTAGGCATGTCACACAGGACGTCAGACACCCTTCACTATCGTTGAAACTCATCACAGTCCAATCACTGGTGTTGAAAAGTTTTGAAATATTTTTTTAGTATCATATGTTTTAGACATTTAAAGGTCATAGCAAAATCTAGCAATTTAATTATGTCTTTTAGAAAGGAGTGTTTATTTCTTCTAATGAGTCATGGATATAGATGAATATTAAGGCGATCCATTGGCATGAAGGGAATAGAACTCAATACAATAAAGGAGATAATACAAAATATAATACATCTTCCCACAAGGAAATCTGAAGGAAAGTCTAATATCATGGGCCATACTAACTGTAATTATATAGACCCACTTTTTAGTTATCCATAAGGAAATCCTGAATCTCTTTCTCAATATTGATGGGCCATACTAACCGTCAATATGTTGACCTCAAGTTATAAGGGTAGTCATTTGGTGCTACATTGAATGGCACTCAATGATTATGAATGTTTGATCTTTGGCACGATATAATTGATCTTCCCATCATTGAAATTTGTTTAGGAAACTCTATTGATTCTAGTGACTGATCTTTAGCCATCCGATTATGGTACTTTGCAAATGTGGGTCATAAGGATGTCTAATTCCCTATGGTCATGGTCAGTGTGGTTATGCACAAATGTCACACCATTTGCCATCTTGTACCTATTGATTTGAACCTTACCATTGTTAACTATGAATGTAGCTATCGGTTGGTAATAATAATTTTGATGCTCATTTTTATATATCACCATAAATGGAAGAATGAAGGGGTTGTGGAAGAAACTAGTTGCAGACAAAGAAAAGGTGTTGTTAAAGACATCAATCGATCATAATTTCATAAATACGCATGGGCAAGAAACTAAGTTTGTTCATTTTGAGCTCTTTAATCAACAAGGACTCTTAGTCATTAGAATATCTAAGAAGGACTATGAGTAAATTGTGGGTAATCAAAGTTGAGCATTGTAGTGAATTGACCTTCTTGATCATATTACACTTCTCATCTACTGCTGATAGCATCAATTACGAAAAGCATTTGTTTTATATTTTTGTGCACAATTAACCTATAACTATGACTTTTTAGTAGAAGACATTTATGGGACATCATTTTTTATCATAATTTCATCTTTGTGTTGAGGGAAAAATTTTAATATATGGAATGAAATGATTGTAATGTATCTTGATAGCCTTTTTTTGACAATTTTACAGGGACTTGTAGAACTTGAAATGGTATTGGATGAAAACACACTCACATATGAATTCTATAATCCCCTTTTTCACATAGGTATGTTCTAGGAATAATATCAAGTCCTTAAGATAAGTTGTTAGATTTGTAACAAAAGGAGTTCAATGGATGCTATACTTAGTGAATAATGTTTCATAATTTGTTTCATTCCATATTTGAAGAGCTCTATATTTTAGATTTGTCATTTCGTACCCATACTCAAAACTAGGTCGTTTTCCTATTTTAGACGATGTGAACTAATGGAATTTTGAAGTGTTGTATTTTGAAGCTCTAGTGAAATTTATAAATATGAAGACCCATTGTTCAAGATTTATTCTTCTTAGGTGAATATAATTTTTCTTCGGTAAGAATCTGGATTTATTTATTTCTAAATGTGGGATTTCTCTATTTTTGAATCACCTGAGAATATTACAATAGCTAGCTTTTTTTCTCTATCTCATGCTCAAGGCCTCCATATCTATGCATGACTCTGTAGTATGTTATATGTAGGCTCAAGATTGGGATTTCATTACAGATTTGATGAACTGTGCTTGAACATAACAAAATGGTAGAGTATTAATGTATTTCTTGAAGTATATTTTTATATAGAATCTGCAAGTGATTTCAAAGGTAAACAAAATTTTGGTTAGACTTTTACACATATATATTGAAACTGTTCCTCTAATTTTACTCCCTTTGGTAAGATCATAAACTGGAGAAAAACAAACTTGATCAGTTGAGAGAGCTTTATGGTTGAGCCTGGGATTTTCAGAGGGAAAGGAGTCCTCAATTCTTTGGCCAAATTTGATGATTCAGTAATGTCAGGATAAATTTCATCTTTGAGGTACTCTACTTGAAAATTTTTCATCTAACTCCGCATTTGAGGAATTCTTGGACTTAGTGACATCTCTAAGATTCAGAAAGGATTGTAATTGTCATAACTTCTTACATGAATTAAATCTTTGGAAATCGTATAAAAATCTTTTATGATTCTGTAACGCTTGAAGACTACAGACTTTCTTGAACTTGTATTTCACATTATAAAGCTCATAGGATGTAATTGTCTCTTCTTCACATTTTTTATCTAAGTTCTAAGAAAAATTACTACTTTATCAAGATCATTACCTTAATGACGCTTCATTGTAAATGAAGCGTTTTCACTTTCTTGAGCTTGTGATGTTCCATTTCAAATCTGATCATGAATTTCATTTGAAACTACAAATTTATTACTATAGAATCTCTGTTACAAATGAATGGCTCAAGTTGTTTTATATGTTAAGATGTACTATTAGATCCTGAAATCATGGCATATACGGATGAAGTTTTAAGTCTTCACATTTTTGATGCTATCCTTGTTTACTTCATTCATTTGACACATTTGAAATCTAGCAAAATAAGCTAACTTGGTAATTAAAATGTGAATTCTGTTACTCAACTCAAGTTGTATTTATATGAAAGATTGTAAATATGTCAAGGTGCCACTCTTCATCATATCATGTTCTACCCTTTCTAAGTCTAAAATTTCTTTGAGCTATCATAATTATTCACGTACCTCATCCGTGACAATTTGCAAAATTAAAATAAAACTGTAAGGTTTAAACATGTGACAAGCTCTGATACTCAACTACGTTTAGAGGTCCAAGCAAAGTTCGCTTCTAAATAGGTGGAATTTCAGGTAAAACTCAACCAAAATTTTCTACCCTTTTATGAAATTTCTTAAAGTCTATATAATTTTGCCACATTTCATGAAGAAATTTAAAGGTTTTAAACATCGAAAGGTTACACACTTTGAAAGTGTGATATCAAACGTTAGAGGTCAAATCCTTCGGGGGTACAATAAAGTTGGATTTCAGGAACTCAACCAAAAGTTATGAAACTCTTAAATAATATTTGGAATTTCGTGTTTAAAGGTTTAGAGATCTTGGTTAAAGTGAGCAGTGAAAAAATCCTAAGAAAAAAAGTTTCGAAATTCTGAAAGTTAAAAAGAATTTCAGGTTTCAGAGTTTCAAAACTCTCAAGGTGCTCAAGAGATGAAAAGTGGATAAAGACAAAAACAGGAAAAGTTCTAAAATTTTGGACTTTTTGGTTTCAGACTTTCAAAATTCTCAAGGCGCTTAAGCGCTGAAAAGTGGTCAAAAAATTCTGAAAATGGAAAAGTTTCAAAATTTTGAAAGTCCGTAATTTCAAACTTTCAGGTTTCAGAGTTTCGAAACTCTCAAGGTCCTCAAGTGATGAAAATTTGAAAAATTCTAAAAGGAAAAAACTCTAAAATGGAATGTTCTGAAATTCTAAAAGTTTAAAATTTCAGAATTTTGGGTTTCGGATATTCAGAGACCTCGGTGGGGAAAAAAGTGAACAGTGGAAAAATTCAAGAGTGAAAGGAGCGGATAAATTCTTAGAAGCCCATGAAGGTTTCTACATGGAGGTAACTACAAATTTTCAAACTAAAAAGTTAGAAACCCTGAAAGTTTTTAATATTTTCAAACTTTAGAGTTTTAGGGTTTAGAGTTTTGGAAGTTTGGATCCCCAAAAACATAAAAAGATAACAAAATGTATGAAATCCTAAATTATGAAAGTCTAAAATTTTGGAATTTCATATTTCAGAGTCTTGGAACTCTTACAGTAGAATTGGGGATGAACAGTAACCCAATCTCTAAAATGGAAATGTCTAAAAGTTTGAATTTCAGGATTTTAGAGGTTGCATGAATTTTGGATTCCAAAAGGGGAAGATCAACAACTCACCATTAATGCAAAATGGTACCCCGATCTTTAGATGGCCATAACTTTTGACTAGTATCTCAGATTTGCACAAGAAAATACTTTGTTACAAATATTATTGTCTCCTCTACACAACTATGACTAAGTTATTCAAAATTAAGAAAAATAGTCCACCATTTTTTAGGGTTTCCCAAGTTTACTCAACTACCCAAATGATGAGGTATGGGTTCCTTTCTTTCCCAACAAGACATAGTACATGGAGGCATGGGTTTTTTAGTGGAACCCATAATTTTTACAGGTGAATTCAATGCATTTTGGGGTGGTTCATGAAATATTTTGAATTATTCTCTCCCCTTTCTCACATTCTTCCTATATATTATAAGGAGAGATGCTTTTCTAATTTTGGACAATTTGGATTTGCACCCTCCCTTCTTCTCTTGTTTAGAGGTGAAATTATGGAGTTCAAACCTCCCATCTAAACTGTAATAAAATCTTGCTACTATCGGCCATTGTAATGCACTGTATCAAATTGCTGGAGTAATAAAATTAAGTCTATGGATGATTTTAACCCTCTCTTGTGCTCATTTCCTTCATCTGATCTCTCATTGTAATTTTTGTTATTTGTGCATGGTGGTTGTATTACATTTTTAATGGTTTGTGTTTAATGGAAAATTAGGTGTTCAACATTCCTTTAGTGCATCACCTATGTTAGTTAGGTTCATTTTCTTGTATGTTCTTAACCCTGTCTCCTTGGAAAATTAGAGTAGATTTTAGAGTAGACCCTTTGCAAATTGTATGTGTGCACTTGAACAGAGGAATAGGAACTAGCCTTAATCCGGACATCTTTCCTGATTACAAATTCCTACACTTTGGGAAAATATCCATGTTATGCAATCACACTGACGATCTCAACCCATCGAGTTACAGACATTCACGGTTGCTGTGATTACGCATCAATAAAGACATAATTTAAAATAGCTACATATCTATCACATAACCCAACTTAAATCATCCAAATAAATAAAAAGAATCTCATATTGGTGGCATTTAGTGGGTGTTTAACTTAGTAGGGTTATTTCCATAAATAAAGTACGTTAAATTAGTTAAATTTGGTTTTATATCTACAATCACAATACTACTAAGAGATTTAGTATTGTTATTACAGATTTACATAAATGAGATTTAAATGAAATTTATAAAAAATAATAAATAAATGATAGTTAAAAATAATACTATACATTTTTGTGAGTTTTAGAATTGAAGTACCTGTGACTACTGCTATGAAATCATTGTGAGGTTGTAAGCTTGTTTCCAAAATAGATATTTTTGGGAGGCAAGTGCCATTTTTGATTGGGGATGATATATAAAAATACCTACAAAAGGATACAATCATAAGAGTGACAAATATATTGAGATTCAAGTGGGATGAAGGTAGCGAGTGATTGTTATTTTATAAGTTTTAGGTGCATATAATATTTGGATAGATAAGGGTGTAATGTGCATTGATATTTGTGATGATAAGTGACCAATGTGCATTGTAGATAAAAGGATACATGCATTTGATAAGTGTGTGGAGGGATGTTAGAATATTAAATTTGAGTGTATAGGGATGACTAAATGTATGATGAGGTTTATTCTATCACACTTTTTATGGAATTTAATTTTTTAGTTTTCTTTTTGGGATTACTTTATTGTTAGATTGTTTTATTTTTATGATTTTTTTATATATGTTATTGTGGAGATGTGTTTTTAAAATGATTAAATTTTGATCCTTTTTTAGGTTTCCTAGTTTAGTATCAATGCACTATTTTTAGCAAGAATTTGAAAAGGTCATAACTTGTGTTTTAGTTGTCCGTTTGAATCCCTTTTTTAAAAACTACATGTTTCGACGAGACTAACATACTAGTCAACATTCCCTGTCGGTTAAAACATGTTTCGGAATATTTTCGAGTTCAAAATCTTCCATCTGAAGGACAAAAATCAGGATCTAAGTTTGTAAATTAGTTTTTCCCCGATTTTAGGGTATTAGTAAATTTTAGTCTCTTGAATGAAAAGTAGGTTAGAAAGTGGGAAATTAAGATAATTTAGGCATGTAGAAGATGTGCATCACTTTTTTTCCCTATACGAATAAGCATGCAAACTTACTAAGAATAGCAGGTTCTAGTAAACTAATAAAAATAGTAAATTCAACAACCTAGAGTAGATTTAGTCAGAGTTATTTAGAGTTTACTTTCCAACTTGAGTTAGGATTTATTTTCTGATTTATGAAGTATTATAATTCATGGTTCAATAATAAAGAAGAAGATTTATTTTCTTTGAATTCAAGATATTTGCAGTGTATTGATTTTGTGTTAAAGTTGGCTACATTATCTAGTAATAGAGTGAGATCAATTCTTGCTGAAGAAAAAAAAATAATGACAGGAAGATGAAGAGGGGGAATAATTGGTCAAATGAATAGAAACATGTAGGATCTGTAGAGGTAAGTTATTGTGCTTGCTGCAACTATAGCCTAGAGAGGAAATGAAGGAGGAGTTGAAACATATGAAGATGAATTTTATGAAGAGGAGGAAGCACAAGGAAAACCCTTATATTTTAAATAAATGATTCTTTGAGCATTAGAATAAAATAATGATGGGATAATAGTTTATGTTTTACAATATGGAGCTTTTGATGCCCCATTCGTTTTTCTACTTCCGCCTTTACTTCCTTACCATGCTGCTTAATGATGATTGTTTATCTCATCCCCCTTTTTTGTCATTAAGTGTTGCAACCCTTCTGTGAAGTAATATTTGACCCCTTTCCATCTGCTATACCCTTTTGTTCCGCCGTTTGTGCTTATAAAATTCTGACAATACTTATAACATCTTTTGAATACCTTCATACTAATGAATAATCATATTTTGATTATCGCTTGCTTAATGATAATTGTTAAAAGCTTTAATGAGATTCTAAACCTTTTCAGGTTAACTTAGTCATACTTATTGGAAGATACCTAATTGTTTAGCTAACTATAACAAAACTATTTGTTCGCTTCAAATACTTGGTATATTGGTGACTATGGAAAATATTGTCTTGCGTCAAACTGGAGGGAGGGTCAGTGGTGGAAATTTTTTTTGAAGGGATTATTTTTTGTTTTATGCCAAATTAAATATGGTTTTTACCAACTCCCTTAGCCAACGAATCTCCATGGATGCATTGTCTCTTCAGCTAGTTTGGGGTGAAAGTGAACTCTCCTTCCACCAACTCTGTCAGTCTTTAATGTCATTTTATTTTTAACCTTGTGTGGCATGTTTTTGTGGCAACTAGTGGCGCATTATCTGGCAGCTAGTCGCATTGGTTTTGAGGAGCTTTGTTGTCTAGGTGTTGAAGCTTACAGGCATTCTATTTTATCTTTTTTCATTCTTGGTGGTTGCTTAAATTCCTTCCAGGGTGCTTTCAGTGGAAACATTACCCAGGTCTCTCCCCCATTTTTTCTTGGGTGGGGGTTCATACCTATTTCAAATACTCCATTTAGCACTAGATTTGTACTATAAAAGGAGAACTAAGGAGGTTGATCACCTGTTGGTTGCTTAAGTTAAATCCAGGGCCATTTTTGTAGGTCCTTCTACGCTTATCCCTACAATCATAGCAATTCTAGGAACTCGCTTGAACCAAACACATAACCCCGAAGATGTGACTAATTTTATTTTATTTTGAGTTAAAAGAGAAGGTTACGATACAAGGATGTAGCAAGGGTTCATTATTTGAAAGTTCTATAGGAAGGTAACAAGCATTAGTTTACTTAATTAAATATTTTCTTTTCTTCGATTAAGTTCATTCCTAACGAGGTTAACCTTATATTAAATTCATTACATTAATAGCTTAGAGATCCTTTAATAAATTTCCTACACACACTAAGGGTTTAAAAAGGGGAAAGAAACATTACACCCCTAGAAAATACAAAGGCCCCACTCATTCATCTACACATACCCTTAAGGATTTTAAATTAAAACATTTAAATTACATTTCTTCTTAATAAAGGCAGGGTCAATTTCTCCACCCTTTGATCAAATCCATCTTAGCCACTAGATCCTAGGGTTCTCAACATAGCCCTAAAAATCCGTATGAAAGTATATTAAAATAATTTCTCATTCTATTCTTCTCATTTGGCTCATTTTTCTTTTGTTAAATTTGTAGATTGGAGAGGAGGAAGCCATGGGAGTGAGGGGAAGGATGAATGGAGGAATTCTACATGAAGATTTAGTCTAGGTTTAGTTTAGATTTAGTTTTATTCATGCAATCTATTTCATTTAAATATTGGGAGGAGTTTCTTCCTCTAATCTAGTTTTTATTCAAAGATTATAGTGTATTGGGGTTATAAATTTGGGGCAAAACCCTACCCCCTTTTTGTTATAAATGAAAGAATTCTTTTAGATTCACCATTTGAGTATTTTTTTGTCCCATTCTTAATAATTTACCTTTATTTTACTTGCTTGTAGTAATAGGTTATACTTTTCAACTTAGAATTTAATGAAAACTAGACAAATTTAATGCACAGGTGTGGATGCGTAAAATAATGTCGTAAGTGACAGAACCACCGCCTAGAGCAGGATGGTGATCCTAGGACCATGAACTTTCTAGTGTGACAAATAGTGGACCACCACCTTCCAGAGTGGCAGTTGCAAAAACCACCACCTTATTTAGGCGACAAACACAAGACCGCCACCTTACTGGGTGGCAGTTTTGAGACCGCCCCCCATAGCCTGAGCGGTAGATACGGGACCACCGCTCTACACATGGCAGCAGTCCTGTTTCTGAAAACATAACCATTAAGCTGAGATATTTACAAAAACTTAAAGTTGCTAAAGGATGTAAAAATTCATTTTGAGTTTTTTTTTTGTTCATTCCAAGTTTCATATTTGAGATTTAGTGCTCTATTATTAATTTCTTAGTTAAATCTAGTCCTTTTTAAAATGTTTTCAACTCTATTAAAATTCATCTACTTACAAGAATAATTTCCATTTGTTTAATTGGATTCTTTCCTTCTATCACAAGAGAAAAGGACTGTAAATTAGTTTTACTACTTTGTCATTTCATTACTATAGAATTACCATTACTAAAAGAAATAAAATCTAACTAAGTTTCCTCTTTAGTTCAATACAATGTATATACATTTAAAATAGCTAAAAAGACTTTATTTTTCCATTCAAGTTTATTATACTAACAAGCTACCCTTCTAACAATTTCTTTCTTTTTAACTTAATACATGTTTACAATGAAGACAACTCTACAATGATAATAAGTTTCTGTTCCATTGATATAACTCAAATCTTTTAGCAAAAGCACTACTTCTCTCACAATACATTCAATATTTTAACAAGGAGAAAATACTTTCTTTTCTATTTACAAACTAACTGTATAATAACATTCTTTCTTATTTCTTTTCTTATTTGTTCCTTTCCACATGAAATGCAATATCATTAACAACTATTTGAATACAACTTTCCTTTCAATATATGCTATAACTCCATAGACATAATGGAATACATTATGTTTCTTTAAAATATCAATACAATGTCCTCCACTTGATGTGGGAAGTTATGAAAAATATAATTACAAGAATGAATACATTATTACAATTTCTTCAATTCCAAGAGGGTAAAAATACTAAGGAAATTTTCACATGGTCATAAAACAAGGACTCCAATCTCCAACTCCAACAAGATAGCTCCTCCAAGGATTTTCCTGATTCAAAATAAAATAAGGGGAGAGGCAACGTTCTCCACCTAACCAAGATACCTAATGGAGAAGAGAAACCATCCTCTCCATTAGCCCCTGAGACCCAACCACATTATAATGGGAGAAGATCTCAACACATGGCAACTACTAGCTTTCACAAAACATAACAAATAATTTCACATTCATTTTCTTCTACATACAAACCACAACAACAAATCAACAAGAAGAAAACAAAAAAGTAACAAGATCACAAGGCTTATCAAGAAATCCGAAAGAGTAAGACCTATGGGGAGGGCCACTTATGCCTCCCAATGGGAATGGGTGCCCACCCCAAAATCCTCCAATGCAAAAACACAATTTTCCCTTACAACTCTTATGCCTCTCTCAAGTACCCCTTATACCTCCATAACTCTTATGCCTCCCTACATATCTTATGTCTCCCTCATAGCAAGAATGAAAAAGGAAATGCAAGAATCCCTCAAAACAACATGACGAACCCAACCCAAACTACCTCCATAAAAGGGTGAACTCTTATGCATCCCTATATAAAACTCCCCATAGTCTCCTCCCACTCCCAACTTAGGCATTCTGCTCACAACCCAACAAGAATTTCAAAGAGATAACAACATTCAACACAACATATACACACATACAATAAAAAAAAATAACATAATTAAAACTAAGGTGAAGCTCCTACCTCTCCATGGTAGAGCTTGCTCTAAGTATAAAGTTCAAAGCTTCTCAAAATATCAAGCAAGCATCCACAAGGCTCCAAGAATCCACAAACTCTCTCCAAAAGTTCAAGAGACTAAAAAATACCATCCAACCCCAAAACAAGCAACAAGAATTCAATAAATAGAGAAAGGAGAGGGAGGGATGATGTGGGTCAAAGTAGGATGCCACCATCATTTTCTCTCCAATCCACATCACTTGGTTAACCTCATATTTCAAAGCACAATTAATAAGTGGTTGGAGGAATGACAAGAAACTTACACACTGCATCTACGCCCACTCCCCCCAAAGGACAAAATTAAATTTTTGAAAGAAAGTGAAATAACATTTCACCTTTATAAATTCCCAAAACACCTAAAAGATCCTAAATTTGACCCCCCCAACCCAAAGGTAGGGTTGGCATGGGCATTTAAGAGGTGTGGGATGAGTTTGACTTGTCCCACAAGCTTCCAAATTAGGCCTCTAAGGCCAAATTCGAGCTTCTCATGAAGGGTAGAGTGTGATACACTTAAAACTCAAACACACTTCACTCAACACAAAATCCAAAAAGTAAATCAAGAATAATAAATGAACTCCTTTTTGGTCACATCTTTTAATTAGTTTAGGATAAATTAACTTTAGCTTAATTAAGACACTACAACCCATGAATAATAAAGGGGTAAACATATATCCAAAAATCTAAAAAATACAACATGTAAATTTCATTACTAAAGGAAAACACATACTAACATTATCAAAAGAGGGAAAATTAAAACAAAACAACACATGACCCCTAGGTCACAATTTTCTCCTAACCAATAATTCTAACACACACACACATTACATGTTAATATGGTGACCCTAGTTGAATTCTTCTCGAATTCTTATTTGGTTGGTCTCCATTCCCCCTATGTTGTTATGAGTATAATATACCTGCAAAAGAGAGGATACCTCTTTCAGAAATGTGGCTGCATTAAAACATTCATATCAAATATGCAATATAAATATGAAATCAACTATATACGAATTAATATCATCTATGCAAGATACGATATCACTAACATTTTCTAGGACATTTCCATTCCACATTTTATCCATGTCAAAACGATCACAACTTTAATCCAATTATAAAAGGTCTACTAAACATGATTAAATATATCACATGTTAGAAATACAGATAAATAATCATGTCAACAGTATATCAAGATCAACATCAAATGTCTCCAATGTCCATATGCATCATATAATAATGAAATCAATAATAGTTTAGTATCTCTGATATCTACTAGCATGCTGAATCAAAACTATAATATAACCATAAGTGTAGTAAAAAATATCAAAAACAATAATAAAAAAATGTGTCAAATGGAAGTGGGGACTACATCTTCCTCCCCTTAGACTCGACTTCCTCCTGGAAGTCCCTAGAACAGGTGTGGAAACCACACTCATAGTAAAATAGCATCCTCCCAAGTAGCTGCAGTCTCATCATATCGATCCCACTAGACCCGAACCTAGTAAAATCTCTGATGTGAAGGCCTAGGGTCCTACACTCGATAACACGTACAGGCTCCACCATCACATGCCCGTGATCCTACACTTGCAATGGTGTCCAATCTAACATGTGAGAAGGATCAGAAATATATCTCCTAAGCATATAAACGTGAAACACATCATGGATGCAAGACAAGCTAGGTGGCAATGCTAGACGATAGGCCAAGGGACCAATGCACTCCAAGATCTCAAAGGGGCCCAAAAACTTAGGAGAAAGCTTAGATCCTTTTCCATAATGGATAGGGTTCTTATGTAGTATGACATAAATAAATACCTTCGTACCCACCTAAAAACTACGACATGTCCTATGTTGCTCCGCATACTTCTTCTATCTATCCTTCGTCTCCTACAAACTCTGTTTGATCAAGGTAACATGGTGCTCCATATCCTGTAATAATGTTGGCCCAAGAGAAACCCTATCCTCTAACCTGTCCTAACTAAGAGGTGTCCTACACTCTCTGCCATATAATGTCGTAAAAGGAGAAATGCCTATCGAGCTCTGAAAACTATTATTGTAGGCAAACTCCACCAAATACAGATACTCCTCCCATCTCGACTGGTGATCCATAACGTACAACCTAAGCATGTCCTCCAACATCTGATTCACCCACTTAGTTTGTCCATCTATCTCAGGGTGATATACTGTGCTGAAATTGATCCTCGTCCTGAGAGTATATTACATGCTAGTCTAGAAATGGGAAGTGTACAAAGGATCGCGATCACAAATGACCTTTTGCGGAATACCATATAATCTTAAAATCTCATCAAGATATACTCATGCCACTGCACTGGCTGTATAGGTGGTCTTCAGCAAAGAATAGTGAGATACTTTTGTCAATTTATCCACAATGACCATGATCACATCGTGGTGGTATCTCAACGTAGGTAACACAACTATGAAGTCCATGGAAATGGTGTCCCACTTCCACTCCGGTATGGTGTGAGGAAAGAGAAGGCCAGCTGGATGTTGATGCTCAGCGTTCACCCTTTGACACTCTAAGAAGCATGAAACAAATGAGGCCACGTCTCTCTGAAGTCCTCTCATAAAATACAACTATATCACAATGGCGTGCATCTTCTTCACCCCGGGATGGGCTGAATAAGGTGCATGATGAGCCTCTACCAAACATCATGTCTCAAGCCTCCATCTCTAAGAACTGTTAGTGCAAATTTACAGCACCCCCAAAATGACCTATGGATCTAATTTTCTAAGGCAATGTCATTTGGTGTGATTACACAACATTGATTTTTCCTTAATGGTGGGACCTTTGCAAATGGGGAAAGCTCTCCAAACAAGGCTTGTTCCTCTTCCTTAACTACCTACCACAAGTTATTCCAGTGTAGCCAAGATAATCTAATGCTAATATAAGCTCCAAGGAGACAGGGAGAGAAGGAAAACTAGAAAAAATAGAGCCTACACTAAAACGGTGATACACTAGAGAAGGAAAATGCTGAACATCTATCAAAAATATCATGGAACAAGAAGAGGTGAGGAATGGAAAGGATGGACAAGTGCATAACAAAACCAAGGATGGATTTCACACAAAAAATTTCCAAAACTCTATGAACATAGCTCTAAAACCTGCAATGAACATTCAGACATGCACAAATACCTGAAATGAAGAGAGGCAAGAAGAAAATAAGAAAAAATGAGAAAGGATAGACAAATGCATCACAAAACACGTTTTTATTGCTCTAGAAGTTTGCAAAAAACATAATCTCATGGGTAAGAGGGAAAAAACATGATTAAAAATTTGGAGAGGAGAATCAAACTCCATTTTTGACCCTCGGGAAGAAAAGAAGGAAGAGTAAGAGAAGAAGGATGAACAACCTTTTCAAATGAGCCAAAACTAGCTTTTAACCATGAAGTAGAATGGAAGAAGGGAGAAAACATGAGAAAATTTGATTTACCACTCCAACCATTGATAAGATCCATTTAAAATAGCCTGCAAAATGATGGGCTTCATAGAAAAACCCATACGCCAAAGTACATTGCTCTGCATAGAAAAATAGAGGCCCATATACTTCATTAATTTTAGTGGTTGTGAACCATTTCTACATTTTTTACATGCCATAGATGTTTTCCCATTTTTATCATGTAAATATCCATAAAAAATAAAAATTTAACCCTCCATCGTGTAGAGGATTTCATAGGCTTTCTAATGATATAAAGAACTTGAAAATCATAGCTCGGGATCAAATGTTATGCCCCTCTGAAGATTTCAAAAAAAAAGGAAAATTTAGGGCAAAAATCGGATCGGCAGGTAGAAACATGAAAATTTTCCTCTTTTTTAATTTTGAAAAAAATTCCCGAAAATTCCCCAGGCCCTACCGCTCTGCCAGCACATGGTGCTTCCCAACTCAATGATGGAATCACGGTCTCAAACTTCACCTTTTCCTTTTGATTTCACATTGGGAAAATTTCCCAAATTTTCCCCCCCACCCGCTCTCTTGGCGACACGTGTCATCTTATAATTTCTTGGGGGAATGTGCTTCAACTTTTTCCTTTTCAGATTTTTATGACTTTTTCAAATTTCTACAAATCCTTCTGCCGCCCCGACTCCCACCACTAGCAGGATACGTGGCACATCCTGACTCGGCACAGGCCTCAAACAATTTCTTTTCCTTCTCCTCTGCAAGCCTATGGGCTAGTTTTTTCCTTTGAATTTTTAGGCCAAAGAATAAGTTTCACTATTTTCTCCCAACACCCACTGCTGAGACACATGTGGGCTTCTCATTGGCCACAGGCCAGTCTAGGGAAAATTTCCCCAAAGAACTTCATCGAGCCATAACTCAAAAATTATAAGGAGTTAGGAGGAAAATTTTACCTTTCTCGAAAGGTGAGAAAATTATCTATTTGATGCAGCCATTTACAAAAAAAATTGAGTGCTCAAGATGTGTGAAAATTGAATTTGAAGCACGAGGAAGGAAAGAATGAAGACAAGTTAGCCAAAATAAGCAGGGGGCTCATTTTGGATAACAATTTTGGCGACTCAGAGGGGTCCTCTACTTGATATATGAATGATCAGTGGCATTTGAAGCATCCATTGGGCATGGAGTCAAGCTTGATAAACTGATTCTGATTTTAACTATTAAAATCTAACCTTTTGAGCCACTTGGAAACCCACTGAAACTTAGAGTTGATCCTCACAAAAAATCACTATGTAAAAAATTGGAAATCATACATACCCTAAATGGGATATGTAGAGTGTGCATAAGAACTTATTCTGCTAAAAGAAAACCTACCTACTCTCCTCTAATTGGAATCAAAGGTGGGCTAAACAAACCCTGCAACTAGATATGCAAAATAGATTCCCTTGTTCAAAATTAGCAGCCATGCAATTGATTTGTAGCTGATAATGGCTGTTAGGATGAGTAGAAAATCAACAAGAAGCTGGACTTATACCCAAATTAAGGAGGTTTCAACTGAAAACAAATCCAATACCTCTTTTAGTTTCTCTGCATTTGGATTGAAGAGGTATGGTAACTGATCCTTGGTACTTTGTAGCTCACCCTCATACTTAGAAGCAAGTATGACTGGTTGTGACTTCTCCTTTGGCTCCAATGAAGCCAAATACCTGATTGGGAAAGGTCTGATCCTTTTGATATGCCCATAGCTCTAAAATTATACTCTAAAAATGGAGTCATCTTATAGACCTTCTTGGATGGATGATGTGGAAGGAATGGTGGAACTCTTCTGCTGTTTTCCTTCCTTTTCAAGTGAAGAACATGGAAGACTAATATCTCCTAATCTTTATTCCAAAGATTTTTTATAAGATGCATGATGCTACAAATGAAAGTTATCCTCCATGACAATAGGATCAATTTTTTGGAATGTGAATGATGAAGAATAAATGGTGTGATTTCAAATGGTTCTTCTCCATCAAAAGAGTCCTCCAAGTCTGACAGATAAACTACCTCATTGGTTTCCTACTGCAAATGCTCAACCTCCTCCATGGTGTTCTTTTTATCTGCAACTTGATCACCATGTTTATCTTCATTCTACAAGGTTAACTTTGAAAGATCAAACTTCTCTTCAATGTTGGAGCTTAAAGAGAATGAAGTAGAAGGAAGAATTTAAGATTCTTCTATAACATGTTTTGTGCTCAAGGATTTTAGATCTACACTTTTTTCCTCCACAGTTGGAATGTGCTCCTCTTCTTTTGGATTTGGAGAAGCTTCTCCTTCCTCTGCTGCGTGAAAACAATCTTGATCTTGATTGAACTTTTCCTCTAGCATGAAGTTTTTTAAATCAAAATCTTCAATCTGCTACTCTAGAGGACAAGTTGGGGTTGTAAGATCTTCTTCTTCCATGGTTGATTGTGTAACTTGAATTGGATCAGCATTTCCTTCAAGTGGAGTGCCAACATGGACACTACATTCTGAGTAAATTGATGCCTCATCTTCTTCCTTTCCTTATTCTTCTGCTGCTACAAAAAAATCATTCCTAACAACCACTTGTTCTTCAACCTAAATCTCCTCTGAAGGATTAACCATCAAGGGGATCTTTGTAATCCTGAATTTAAGAGCTAAATTTAACAAACTTTTAATTGTTTCTTCTTTGTTTGGCTCTTCTTTTTGCTTTCCTTGACTGGATTCTTGATTATTATCTTCCCAACATGGATTTGGGAATGCAAGAGGAGGGGTGGGTTGTAACTCAACTGGTTTTACAAATTTCTGTGGTGGTGGAGGTAGAAACTCTTATTTATTTGTAGGGAATGGTTGTTTGGAAGGGAAAAGGATAGAGCTATGGGGATGGAGATATGGAATCAACTTTTGGGACAACAAACGGGAAGCTTGAAACTTGACACTGCTTAAATGAAACAGATGTGGAAAGAGGAAAAGAAAGAGTGTGAGATGGTGTGCTTACCCATTAACAAGATTGTTGAATACTCCTCTCATACAACTTTATTTCCTTAGTCCACTTTGCAAGAAATGGAAGTGTTGCTACAATGAAGTCAAGTTTCTCTTGTGGACTAAAGTGTCTTGGAAAAGGGCCAACCCATGGACAAGGTTCCCTACCACCAATCCTAAAAGCCTTCATTTTAGTTGTTTCTCTGGATTGTATCATGTTTGCCTCCATCTTTTGGATCTTCTCCACAAAATTTGCATTTTATTCTTGACTTTCCTCATCATATGCATATTCTTGTGCTTGATATGCTTCATAGCCAAACTGATTTTGGCCTTGCTCATATGGATATGCATACTGATTTTGAATTTGATCAAAATGCTGATCTGGGGGATTTAAGAAACATGTTTGAGGTGGAATATATTGTTGCTATTATAAATGTGAATTCCATGATGGAAATACAGTCATGATTGCACAACTTCATGGAATGGAAAAGAGTGAAAGGTATGGAGAGAAGAATGAATAAAAATTAAAATTAATGGAAAGAGGGTATGCAACTTTTGAGATTGGTTGTTTACCAGATGGAGTCACCAGATGTGTTTACAATTGCCTCCAAAGGCTGAAATATTCACAGGAACACACCAACCTACAAAATATGAAGTGGAATACCTCTAAGGTTCCACCAAGCATGCCAAAACTATTAGCGAAAATTCACAGCACCCCCCAAAATGACCTATAGATCTACTTTTCTAAGTAAATTTCATTTGTTATGAATTCACAACATTGAGTTTTCCCTTAGTGTGGGACCTTTGTAAATGGGGAAAGCTCTCTATAGAAGGCTGGTTGCTTTTCCTAAACTACTTACCACAAGCTATTCCAGTGCAAGAAAGCTAATATTATCCTAATCTAACTTCCCAGGAGATAGGGAGAGAATGAAAACTAGAAAAAACAGATCCTACACTAAAACGGTGATACATCAGAGAGGTAAATGTTGAACATCTATCAAAAACTGCCATGGAACAAGAAGAGGTGAGCAATGGAAAGGATGGACAAGTGCATCACAAAACCAAGGATGGATTTCACACAAAAAATGTTCCAAAATTCCATGAACACAGCTCCAAAACCTACATTGAACATTCAAACATGCACAAATACCTGCAATGAATAGAGGCAAGATGAAAACAAGAAAACCTAAGAAAGGATGGACAAATGCATCATAAAACATGTTTTTATTACTCCCAAAAGTTTGCAAAAAACATCATTTCATAGTTAAGAGGCAAAAAATCCCATTACAGAGCAAGAGAGGAGGTTCAAACTCCATTTTCGACTCTCGGGAAGAAAAGAAGTGAGAGGTAGAGAAGAAGGATGAATAACCTTTTCAAATGAGCCAAAACTAGATTTTAACCATGAAGAAGAATGGAAGAAAGGATAAAACACTTTGATTTACCACTCTAACCACCAACAAGATCCATTTAAAACAGCCTGAAGAAATGATGGGATTAATGGAAAAACCCATACGCCAAAGTACATTGCTCTGCATAGCAAAACAAAGGCCCTTACTTCATTAATTTTGTTGGTTGGAGACCATTTCTATGTTTTTTGCATGCCAGAGATGTTTTCCCATTTTTTTCCCCCAAATTCGAGCTCGGGATCAAAACTTATGCCCCTTTGAAGATTTCAGGAAAAAATGTCAAATTTAGGGTACAAATCAGGTCGGCAGGCCGAAACGTGAAAATTTTCCTTTTTTTTCATTTTGGGAAAAATTCATAGAAATTCCCCACACCTCACTACTGTGTTGCGACATGCCGCTTCCCAACTCGATGATGGAATCACGAGCTCAAACTTTTCCTTTTCCTTTTGATTTCACATTGGGAAAATTTCCCAAACTTTCCCCGCACCCGTTCTCCTGGTGACATGTGTCATCTTCTAATTGCTTGGGGGAATGTGCTTTAACATTTACCTTTTTTTATTTTTGCAATTTTTGAAAAAATTTC
This sequence comes from Taxus chinensis, assembly GCA_019776745.2. Classification (NCBI taxonomy): domain Eukaryota; kingdom Viridiplantae; phylum Streptophyta; class Pinopsida; order Cupressales; family Taxaceae; genus Taxus; species Taxus chinensis. Next base: position 796,301,898 of record CM034146.1, read on the forward strand.
CAAATCCTTCCGCCACCCCGACTCTTGCCACTGGTAGGACACGTGGCGTATCCAAACTAGGTGCAGGACTCAAACAATTTCTTTTCCTTCTCCTCCATAGGCCTGCGGGCCAATTTTTCCTTTGAGTTTTTAGCACAAAGGCTGAGTGTCATAATTTTGTCCCAACACCCACCACTGAGACATGTTTTGGCTTCTCATTGGCCGTGGGCCTGTCTAGGGAAAATTTACCCAAAAACCACCACCGAGCCATAACTCAAAAATTACGAGTTAGGAGGAAACTTTTACCTTTTTGGAAAGGTGATAAAATTCTCTATCTGATGCATTCATTTCCAAAAACATTTGAGTTCTCACAATGTGTGAAAAATGAAGTTGAAGCACAATGAAGGAAAGAATGAATGCATGTTAGCCAAGATAAGCAGGGGCTCATTTTGGATAAAAGGAACATATATCCGACCTTTGTGTTTGAGAAGGCCATCTACCTCTAATGAAAATCCATCATATCTCCCCTCAAGGGGTATCTAACACTTAATCTCTTCTCTGGATGCAATGTAGAAACTATCCTAAGGAACCTTCTTCAAAATCTTGCTCCGCAAATCTGTGCCCTCTGAACTGGCCATAGCCACATGACTCTATCTACTCAAGGTGATTGTAACCACATTCACCTTCCCCTTCAAATGCTCTATCTACATGTCATACTCACAAAGAAACTCCATCCAGTGTCACTTCCGAGCGTTGAGATTGGGCTGCGTGAAGAGGTGGCGAAGACTCAAGTGATCAGTCCTAAGTGTGAATCTCCAACCAATAAGAAAATTTCTCCACCGCACTAAGGTGTGCAAAACTATTGCAAGCTCAAGATCATGAGTTGGATAATTGAGCTCGTAATCCTTGAGTTTACGAGACTCAAAAGTAACTACTTTGCCCTCCTGCATCAACACACCTCCAAGTCCTTCCAAAGAAGCATTTGTTTAATCGTAGAACTTGCCTTGAGGATTTGGTACTGCAAGAATAGGTGCTATTGTGATACATTTCTTTAGTGTACTGAAATCTTGCACACATCTATCTGACCATACAAACTTCTTCCCTTTCTACTAAAGGGGAGTGATGGGGTGCGTAATATGAGAAAAGTCCTAAAAAAATATCCTATAATATCCTGTAAACCCATGAAGCTGTGCACCTCGGTCACACTAGTGGGTGCTGGCCAATCCATGATGGCTCAAAGAAAAATTGACTACGATACCTTCCATAGAAATTATGTGGCACAAATATTGCACCTCTATCTCAAAGAGCGTACACTTCTTCAAGTTCGAGTAAAGGTGCTGCTTGCGAAGGTGCTCCTCATACTCCTCAGACATAAGTGAGTAAATAAGAATGTCATTAAGGAAGATGAGCACAAATTGATCTAGAAAAGTCCTGAATACCCCATTCATCAAACTCATAAACACTGCAGAGGAATTCGTCAAACCGAAAGGCACCACTGTGAACTCATAGTGGCCATATCTCGTATGGAATGTGGTCTTATGAATATCCACCTTAGTAATCTATTGGTCTGAAAATCTGTCACGTGGACAGATCTATGGATAGACGAGCCAGTAGTGTGCAGGGCTTAGCCCCTCTTTGAGACAGCAAAGTGAAACTGGTTTATTGCTATTTCTACTAGCAGGAACCTATGCAAGTCTCACAGTTTCTACCTTCGGGGGTTGGGATCTCATCCCAATAGAGTGTTTCAAGCTGCGAAAAGAAAGGAATGAAAGAGGGAGAAGAGAAAGAACAGATCCGAAGGGAGAAAAGAAATAAATTCCAAAGCAGAAAGGTCAGAAGATTTATGTTTTTAGTTTCGTAGTAAACAGAGCCAAACCTACTTGCATAAATAAGCAAAGCAATACTGATGAGCAAATGACAGAAAAGTAGATATGAATCCAACAGATTAAACACATACAGATCTAACGTAAGAAATATCTAATGTATAACACAGCTATTGAGCACAAAGTCTAAATAATTGTATTACTGTTCTCTTCTGTTACAAGAAAGCTCAAAGTCTTTCTCTCCTCACTTCTATTTCTATCTAAAAAATGTTCACCCTGAATATAACAAGTATTCCCATATTTATAGAAAATGAGGGAGAGAGAAGGAAAAATGGAGCCAACCACTTATTTACAAAGATATTTACAAAATATTTAAAAATCATGTTGACTTTGACAACTTGGTGGATGACATCATCCCATGATGCAACATGGATGATGTCATCATTTGTATCAACACATTTTAGACATTTCAAAAAGAAAGTCGGAGAATAGAGAGAAGAAGAAGAAGAAGAAGAAGAAGAAGCAACTCATCATCATCATCCTGCGGCCGAAAAGGGGTTGCCTGTTTCTGATGCTGCTCAGGAGATGATATGTGGAACTGAGCGGGGTATTCAAAAAACTTGCTAATCATCGGCCCAAATTGATCCTGTGATGGATCCGTGTGTCGTTCACTGATTGCTTCGCAAGTCTCCCGCTCGTCTATGAGCTTTTCTGGGAGTTTGGAATAATCTTTCCCCACCTCGATAAGGAACCCAATGAAGTCCCTACAGGCCAGTAGGTTGTTGATAGATTCAGTGTCAAATGTGACCTCTGGCCCTGTCCCTTGAGAAGCTATCTCCTTGAAGATCTAGATAGTGTCATCGGCTCATCTCAAGGTAAGGGAAGGAGTGAGAAACCCTAGAGTCATGGCGAGAACAACTTTCTCCATTTGATGCATTGCATCTAGGGCCTCTTCCTTTACCTTGTCTATCTTTTCCAGAACGAATTCTAGCTGATCTATCTGATAGTCCAGAGTGGACATAGTTTTGTTGAGGGCCCTTGGATGGCCGAATACTCCGAACTTGACCAGATCTTCAACTGAACAGTCGAACATTTGCTGGAAGGTCTCGTGCTGGAGTCTAGCATGCTCTAACTCTTCTGATATCGAACTCGCTAATGCTTGGAGTTCCTTATTCGCCTTTCTGATGTTTAGGTATAAATTGGTATACTCGGCGATTACTCTTTCACTATCCTTGAGGATTTAGCTCCTCCAAGAAGAAACGGCCATACCTTTCTCGCCGATCTTTGAATACTCATTGATCTTCTCCTGACTGAGCAGCTCAGGAGTCTCGGCGGCAGTTGTGGGAGGTGCACTTCCCATCTTCTGTAAGGCTTGTAGCAGGTATTTGTTCTGCTCCTTCAGTAGCCTTTTCTCCTCTTTCGTTTCCTGAAGCTTTTTGCAGAGTGCATCAACTGTGGAAAGAGCTTCCCCCTGGAGACTTTCAAAGGATGTCCCCATTGTGACTTGGGTCATGGTGAAATCTGTCGGAGACAGGTCTTCTTTCTCTTTGAGGGGGTTGGGGTACGCTATTTCCATGACTCTCTCACCTGCAGCGCTCTTCGAGAAGCGTGTAACCGGCTTCTGTTTCTTTTCTCCTTTAGCTGGAATGACCGAAAAGTCCATCGGAGCGATGGGGACTTTCCTCTTTTGTTGGCTCAGCTGCTGAGAGATCCAAGCTGGTCCTATAGAAGAAGGACCAGAGACAGAGAGGGAGGCAGTAACGGTAGAGGAGGGGAAAAACGTGGAGACACGCGGCAGCGGCATTGAAAGAATAGCCGAAGAAGTGTCCACGGGAGGAAGGGAAACCGCAACTGCAGAAGACATAGGAAGGGAAGGGAGCTCGAAGATGAGGGAAGAAATAGAGGAAGACAAATCAGCGAGGGAGGAGAAGATAGATGAAGAAGCAGGGGAAAGGGTAGAAGAAGGGGCAGAGGACACAACCAAAGGGGTGGTTGTTTGAGTCACTCGAGGAGGGGAAGGAAGAGAAGAAGAAGGGATAGAAGGGACCTCGGATGTTGTAGCGACGTCGACATCCTGGGTGGATGGGTGTATAGGACTATCCTCTGTCAATTCTTCCTCCAGAGTTATAACCTGTTCTGGCTCTGAGGGAAGAGGACTTTCAGGGGCTTATTCTTGAATGGTGCTAGTTTCGCCTTCTGCACCTTTTCCTTTCAGCTGCTTCTTGGACCTTGGAGGGGCATTGCCCAATGGGGAAGTTGTGAAATCTACCCCTAGGTAGATTAGTCCGTTCATGCGGCACCAATGCTCTATTCTCCGCATAGTCTCTTTGACACTCTCCTCAATTGTTTGAGGAGCCTTGTTCCTGTCAATGGTCGGGAAGGGCCAATTGTCCCCATCTGTGTCATTATACACCTTATCTACTTCATCTTCCATAGTCTAGAAGCCTTCGGGGACAATGGCCACTCCGTATTGGATGATTTCTGACAATGCTAAGTGAGAGTGATCCTTTCTTCTGAGTTCCGCCTCATGGAGAATGTCAATGTAAATATCCTCAATTTGAGGGACATGGATCGGATCGAGCTTCGCTTTTGGCAGGAAGCTTCTTGGGTCAAAAGTAGGCCTGGCTGGGAAGTCATGCTTCAAGTTGAGTAGCTCCAGCTCTGTGAACATTTCCTTCGCATTATGGTGGGTGGAGCATGTGTATCGGCCCACTTTGAGGGGGAAAGGAGTTCCACCCTTCTTTCCTTTGAGGCACTTCTCATGGTATGTGACCAGCTGCCTTGACAGTTCTAGTAGAATCAGCTTAGGCCCAGCATACCTTGGTAGCCTGGTTGGCTCTCCCAAAAAGTTGGCAGCCCTCAGATAGGTGAACGTGGGAAATTGGGTGAACAAGGCTCCCCATTTCTCTGTGACTGCCACTATGTTTTTGGTCGTCCGGCTATGAGTCATGTTTGGCCTCAGTAGGAAGATGACATGATAGAAGAATGCATCGTTAACTTTTGTGAAATGTTGGATGCTATTCTCTAGCCTCAGCTCTGGGTAGTAATCAAATATCTTGGCCTGAGGCCATACTCCACTTCGGTTCAGCCCCGGATAATCCCTTGCCGACGCTGCAGCATAGACTACATAGGAGTTCATATGGAACACTCCTATTGTGGCGAACTGTTGTAGCTGCTCAGAGATGGTGCTGCTTATTATTTCACCCCAGCAAAAGCATTGATCGGGTAAATTTTTATTCATTGTCTCCAAGTACCGCAGCATCCATTTATGGAAATAGTGGGCATCTGAAAGCCCGAAGACTTTGCTTAGGAAGGTGATAGTATCGCTGAGATCCTCTAAGAAATCACTTCGGTGGATAGTCTGTGGCCACCGGGTCACCACCTTCTTGTTCTTTAGGTAGACCTCATTCATCAACTCCATGCACTGGTCTTTGTTGTCTTCCTAGGCCTTGATGCATTCTTGTTGGCTAACAGCCACGAAGTTTCGGTGGTGAGGGATGCCAAGCATTATTTCAAAATGATGGGCAGTGAGGTTTATGACTACCTCGCCCTTGCTATTTTCGACACATCTTGTGTCTTTGTTGTAACATTGGGCAATCACCATCATGAATTCGTTGTTGACAGCGCTGACGGGGATTCCTCTGGTGAAGTGCAGGCCACTGCCTATTAACTTGTCCATCCATGGACTTCTTGTAACTTTCTGAGTCCTAACCCATGAATTCCTCCATGTCAATGTGACCCAATTCTGAGTCTCTGACATCCATACTGCACTCAGCCTGTGATTCGGGCATCCTGACCCTCTGATATTTGTATTTCATCTCTTCTTCTGTCAGCTTAGCCTTTCCTCTTGGTTTGGTCGGTTTCTTGCTTGACGTAGACATGTTTTCTTTCGAACTCAGTTGCTGATCTGCATGAAGAGGAAGTGAGACCCAATCCACAAAAGTTGAATTAGTCATTTGATCTTCCATTGGAATGCTAGTAGAAGAAAGAGTTAGAGATTTTAAGGCTTAGGGCGCAGGGCGCATGAAAATTGCATGTCGCAAGACAAATGGATAAGGCACACAGAAAAAGAGTGTTGTAGAGGTATATACTGGCGCCAAAGGCGCATGGTGCACGGATGTAGCAGATTGCATTTTATAGCAGGGTGCATGAAAATTATGTGTTACATTGGGATTTGGTGCGCCCTTTGGTGCATGTATGGATCGTGTAACATGGATTTTTTGTGCGCCAAAAGGGTTTACAAAACATCATGTTACTGCAATCGGGGGTGTGCCCGCGCCTTTATAGCTTTATACTTGCGCGAATAAGGCTTGTGTTGCATGGAAGCTGGGTGCGCCCTTTGGCGCATGGAAACGAGATGTAACATGGATAAATGGTGCGCCAAAGGCTTTTAAGGGGGGCATGGGATCGACACTTGTAGCATGCGAGAAAGGCGCGCCTTGAGGGCGCATGAGTTCTAGATGCAACATGAAAAATGGGTGCGCCATTGGCGCGGGTAGATGCGCCAAAGGGGTGCAACTATTTTTAGTGTAACAAGGCGCGCCAGTGCGCCACAGAACTAAACTCATAGCTCAAACCTTTACTTTCTTTCCTCCATTTCAAAGGTTGCTTGGACATATAAGGTTTCATAAAAAGATTTTCAGACCAAGCCTTTTCAAAACAACACTTTTTACCAGCAGATCTGGAAAGAGGGAGGGAAGGGAGGAGGAAAAGAAGAAGAAAATGAGACAGGACAACACAGGGGAGGAGCTAGCTTATTCATAATCTCATTTTAAAACCGGCTAGCAAGCCAAAACATAGACGAAGAACACTCAAAGAACCGAAAGCACAAAACGGAGAAGAGGGAGAACCTCTCACCTTGGATATATAGCAAAAGTTTGGAGAGCGGGTCCACAGGGTGATGAAAACGACAGAGCAGAGGCTGACAAGTCCAGAACGATCACGTGCTTTGCAAAAGAATGAAAATGACGTTGGGCACGCACGTATATTTATAGAAAAACTGGTCATCAATGCGCCAACCACTTTTGAAATGGCGCATGAAAGTTACTGTCAACAGGGGAAAGCGTGCGCCCTTTGGCGCACCATATGCATTGTCAACATGAAGTTATGTGCGCCCTTTAGCGCACCAAAACTTTGTGTTTCAAGGCAAATCCATGCGCCCAGCCAAAAAAGGCTCAAAAATACTAAGTTCGAAAACTAGATTTCCCGGGAAGGGATTTTACAACGTTTCAAACACGAAGGATCCCTAACGAGGGATCGAAACAAAATTTTCAGTATGGTTATTGGTAAAATTGCCCTTGTCAATTTTACGGGATAACAGCTGGCTCTTTCTGGGGACTATCCCTGAGCGAACTCGGGCGTAGAGAATCCCAGATTTCATGTGCCTATCCATTGGGTACGGAGTCAAAAACAAGGGGGACCAGAGGGAAGACAAAGGAAACACACAACCAACCGAAAGCAAACACATGACGAAAGCAAACACACAACTAAAAAATAAACTATACAAAGAAGAGAGCAAGCTCTACTTCCTTAAGATCTTGAGATGTTGCCCGCTATAGGGAAGCGGAAGTTCAGCTCCATCCAGATATGAGAGATAGAAACTATTCTCTCCATTGAGTTGCTTTATTTTGAAGGGCCCTCTCCATAGGGAATCAAATTCTCTGTGCATGCCCTTTGGCTCTCTTCGCTTGTCCCACAAGAGGACAAGGTCTCCCACTTGAAAATTTCTCTGTTTGGCTTTCTTATCAAAAAGCATCTTTACTTGATTATGATGTTCAGTGATCCTGTCGACCACTCTTACTCTCTTTTCTTCAAGTTCCGCAAGATAGATGATTCTCTTTTATAGAGAATTCTAGAAAGTTTCATCTTCGATTACTTGTGCCAAGCGTAGAGCAGGAAGTTCAGTAGAAATGGGAAGTTCGGCATCAGTGCCATATAACACTTGAAAAGGTGACATGCCGAGAGATCTCTTGGGAGTAATGCGGTCCGCCCACAAAGCGTCATACAAAGACTTGTGCCACATCGGCTGGTTCTCATCTACTAATTTCCGTATGATGGTCACCAAGTTCTTATTACTGGATTCCACCTGACCATTTCCCTGAGGTTAATAATTCGAGGCATACGCTAAATTTATCCCATATTCATAGCAAAAACTAATAACTTCCCACGAGGAGAAGCTAGAAGCATTATCAGCAACGATTTTGTTTGGAACGCCGAACCTGACAATGATATTTTCTTTGATAAAATTGCAAACCACCTCAGAAGTGGCATGCTTGACGGGTATGGCTTCCACCCACTTAGTGAAGTAATCCATTGTTGTAAGGACATAGCTATGTCCGACACTCGATTGAGGGTTGAGTGCGCCAATAAAATCAATTCCCCATTGCCTGAATGGTTCATTGATAATGACCGGCCTTAGGGGAAGGGCAGCCAACTTGGGCTTGTCGACGAATTGCTGACAGGGTTCACACTTTGCCACCCAGGTAGCCACATCTTGAAAGAGCGTCGGCCAATAGTACCTAGCTTGAATGATCTTGTGTGCTGTCATGGAAGAAGAAAAATGGCCTCCACAGGCTGAATTGTGAAAACTTTCCAATAGTTTTACTTGCTGGGGCTTGTCAACACATCGCAGGAAGACACCGTCTATCCCGCGCTTATATAAACCGTCATCCCAGATGACATATTTAGCTGCCCTGAGCTTTATAGTGCACTTCTCCTTTGCGGTTAGGTGCAATGGGCATTCGCCGTAGGTAAGGAAGAAAGTGATGTCGGAGTAACACTCATCACTAGTTGTAACAAATAAAACTAGAGGCAGAGAATCAGGTTCCTCTAGGGGGCTTTGCTCTTTGTCAGTACAGTCCTCTTTTCCTTTAGGATTTTCTGAATCTTTGTTTTTAGACATTAGCTGACATAAGCCCTTGCCCCTTACCAGCTTGGTTGGTTTAATATCCAGGTCATATTCCTGGACCTTTGCGATCCAATTCCCTCTCAAACTTCCTAACTCCTGCTGAGTTAGAATTGATTTCACCGCCGTGTCAGGGACCAGCACCACCGTATGCGAGTTTAGAATGTAATACCTGAAATTCTTCACTGCTTTGACAACGACAAAGGCATGCTTTTCCAATTGAGTCATCTTCAACTCGTGAGGCTTGAGGGGAGAACTCATGAATGCAATCGGGGATTCAATGTCTTCGGAATTCTTTTGCATTACGATTGCAGACACAGTATGTTCCGATGCATAGCAATACATGATGAAGTCCTTGGAGAAGTCGGGACATACCAGGACTAGTGCACGAGCAACAGAAGCTTTTATTTCTTCAAATGACCTTTTCCCTTCTTCACTCCATCTGAAAGTGGGTGATCCTTTCATCATGTTCAGTATGTGGCGAGTCTTTTCGGCAAAGTCAAGAACAAAATGCCTAAGAAAGTTCACCTTTCCGAAGAAAGAATGAACACCAGTCTTGCTTGTAGGTAGAGTAAGGCTCTGAATAGCCTTAACCCTTTCAATATCTATCTTCGTTCCTTCTTTTCTAACCACATGCCCTAGCAACTTCCCTTCCGTGACTCCAAAAACGGACTTTTTGGGATTTAGGGAAATTCCATGTTCTCCGCACCTGGCCAATACTTGCTCCAAGTGATCATAATGATCACTTCGTTGTTTAGAGAACACGGTCAAGTCATCTAGATAAACTACAATGACTTTTCCCATCATACCTTTAAATGCAAAGTCCATGGCCCGTTGAAAAGTAGCACCTGCATTAGTTAGGCCAAAAGGCATCCTGCTGTAGGCAAATGTACCCCAGGGAGTAGTGAATGTTGTTTTGAATTGATCTTCAGGCGAGACTTCAATCTGATTGTAGCCTGAAAAACCGTCAAGCATGGACAACATCTCTGATCCAGTTACTGCTTGCAGAACTTGATCCATTATCGGAAGAGGGTAGTTGTCTTTCAGTGAAGCTTGATTCAAGTTTCGGAAGTCTACGCATATGTGTATCTCGCCATTTTTCTTACGCACTGGCACAATATTTGCTACCCAAGTACTATGATGGATAGGGAAGATGATTCTCGCATCCAGCATCTTCTAAATTTCAGCCTGGATGGTACTCGAGATCTTAGGATTATAATGCCTTTGCTTTTGGCGAAAGGCTTTGACATCTTCTTTCAGCGGTATGTCATGTTGAACGTCCTTTGGCTTAAAGGACTTTAGATCGGCATAGGACCATGCCAACACATCCATATATTTCTTCAGCAACTTGACAAATTTCTGCTTCTCTTCAGGTGTGCAACATTTGCCAATGTTTACAAATTGCGGGTGTGCCTCAGAACCTATATTGACTGGTTCTGTCTCTGGGGATGAGTCAGGACCATCTCGCCTCTTCTTTTTCACAAAACGGTCATGCTTGTCAAACAGGCGCTCCAGAGAAACCAGGCCCTTCGGAATTTTATTTCCTTTGAGCTGACATATGCCGTCTTTCTCCTCTAATTCATGGTTTTGACCGTTGATTGATTCACGGCATGTAGAAGTGGATCCTTCAAAATACAACTCGTCAAAATTTTCTGATTTTTCTAGAAAGGCAATGAGGTGATTATCATCGTTGAATACCTGCCAATGCTGAGAGTTGTCTGGCACACTCGGGCGGAAAACCACTTCAATGGTGTATTTGTTCGTTTTCAAACCCGGGTGTGGGAGCATGAGAGATGCTGAAATGGCCAATGAATCGGCCATGTCATTTTGAGCTCTTGGAATTGCCCCTATCGAAAAGGCATCAAATTCATTGATGCTGTCCCATACTGCGTTGCGGTAGTGCCTGAGCCTTTCATTTTTCACTTGGTAAATCCTTTTGACCTGATTTACAACTAGCTCAGCATCACCTTGTACCTTTAGATTTTTAATTCCCCTTTCCTTTACGGCTTGCATACCGAGTAACAGAGATTCATACTCAGCAGTATTGTTAGTATTGAAAAACTGTAACTTGAAAGAAAGAGGAATTACCTCCTCTTCGGGAGATATTAGCACGATTCCGGCGCCCCATCCACTAGTCGCGCAACTACCATCAAACTGCAAGGTCCAGATCTCATTAAGATCCTTTTCTTGAACAAAAACGCCCTTTGTACCCGTCTCGGTAGATAAGAAGTAGTTCCCCATCCCTGATGATTCAAAAAGGATTTGGGCTTTGGGGTCCTCAGAGCTAGTAACTAAGTACTTCTTTTGCGATTCTGGTTCTAAAGTCTGCATCACACCTTTGACGGGTATTCTAGCTTTAGACCAGTCCATGTGAATTTCTCCACCAACTTCGCTGCAAAAGCTTCTTCCCAGCAGAATTCCATAGGTTGCTGGAATGTCAGCAACGAGGACTATCATTTTTACTCTTTTATCTGGGAAAGCCGCAAACGTAAATTGCGCGTCTTTGATTTGGCCAACCAACGAAACTTGCTTGGTTTCCAATAAATAACCTGCCAAACGGTTTGGTAAGAGTGAGGCCCAAAGCATGGGCAACTTTCGCCGGCATGACATTATCAGAAGCTCCGGAATCAATTATACAGTTGCTCAACTTATGGCCGTTGATTAGGAGAGAGAGATAGAAAGGTTCTATCTTGCCTGATGTAGATGTTGAAGCAACATTTATGTGGGATTCAGGAGGAGTGGAAAGGATTCCTTTCGGGGAAACCTGTTTAGATGTAACAGCTTGACTCTGAATATATTTAGTTAATCTTACAAGCTGTTCGGGATTTGACTGAAGGTACTCAGCTTCAGACATTTGGATCTTGGTCTTTTTTGCATGATCTATTATATCGAATGCGTCCAAGGGTTGCGTTGGTGAGGGAATGAGTCCTCCATTTTGCGATGGTGGAACAGGGTTACTCATCTTGATAGGAATATGAGGGGGCTGATTCGGAGGAGAGATGGGTGGAAAAGACTTCTTTGCAAAAGAATTAACAGGGAATTGAGTAGGAAGAGGAATACCTCTTCTAGCAATGGTTGGAGGCACATTTGACACGACCTTCTCCTTCTGCACATGGGCAGTAACTTCCGCTTCCTTTCCTTGCGAGCAGGTAAAAACAGCGTAGGATTGTCCGCTTGCATAGCCCTGAGTACTCTCTTCTTCATCAGATTCATCCTCATCAAATTCCATGTATCCAATAGTAGAGTCACCAGTCGGCTCACCGACATCTTGATCATCTTCACCTTGAGGTGAAGGTTCTTCATAGTACTGCTCTTCCTCTTCAATTTCGGCCAAAGCATTGACCGGAGGAGCTTCAAGCGCCAACCGTGGAGCAGTTGCAGGTAGACGCGGTCTTTGTGAAACATTGTTGGGAATGAAACTCCTTCGTGGAACGTCTCGGTATGAAGAACTAGGAGCCTAGGCCAACTACTTTTTCAATGCGAGCAGATCATTCGCCATATTTTGGAATGCCGGATCAGACGAAGTAGCAGGCGAGGGATCTGAAGATTTGGACTTTGATGATTCGTTTTTCAACTCGCCAAATATTATCAAATTGTCTTCTATCCGAATGGCAGCAGCCTGAGCGAGCGGCAGGGTAGCTACTCGCTCTTGAAGGAGCAAGAAGCTGACTTTTGAGCTCATGGTGTTCACGAAGAAACACTTCTGATTCTCCGGTGTTGGAAGCATGGCAGTAGGGACACGGTTGATTAATGCATTGAACTGGGCGACGAAATCATGCATAGTCTCATTGGCTTCTTTCTTCAGGTGAGTGATCCGTGATAACAACGCAAATGCATCTTCTGAAGGCTTGTATCTGTCTTCAAAAGCTTCCCGCAAGGTTTCCCAACTGGTGATAGATGCGGCCAGCAAATGCTGAAACCATTCGGTTGCAGGCCCTTGTAGAGTTTCCAGAAAAAGGGAAACCGACACATCTTCGTGAGTCACATCCAAAATACTGCATGACATAATGAAAGCAGATATGTGGGAATCCATGCTTTGATTTCCACTCCCGTCAAATTTAGGAAAATTCTTTCGGTTTCCGTGAGGGAGTGCGTGAACTGGATGTGGCAGTGCGAGAGGACCCATAGCATTTCCCCATAGTACCACCATTTGAAAGGCTGGAAAAAGCCCACGAGCTGGGAGGGTGGTTCCACTGAGCAGCAAGGCACTACAAAGGGATGTAGATGCTCCTTATAAAAGACTTTTTCTTCGTGGGGGTGAGACACTCCTGGATGACCGGCTAGCTGAGCTTAGCGCTGAAAAACGTGCCGGTGTTACGCTGAAATTGTGCCTTTGAAGTAGATCAAAAGTGGGATCAACTTCTCCACGGGCTCTCCTGCTGCGCGGTAAAAGGTTCACTTGCCAGCGTACCTTCCAGATCTGCGATGTTATGGCACAGATTTAAACTTTATTTTTGGGTGTACTTGCTGATTTTCTGGTTTTTCTATCAAAAACCAGCAGCATGCACTTTTCTAGATATTTAAAAACTATCCTCTTCGAAAAACTGATTGCGGTTAATGACAAATAGTAGCGAGGATAAGATGGCAGGGAAGAATAGCAGGCTGATTTTCAGATCTGATTTTTACTTTTTCAGAGGGTTTTAAACTTTTTTAGAAAATAGTCAAAAACTCAGATCTACGGAAAAATGCTAATTTTGATAAAAAATCAGCGAACTAAAGATCTGTAACTAGGCCTGATCTATGGATCTCAGAAGAAAATTTTCAATTTCGGGCACTTTTGCAAATTTTTGGATTTTCAACAAAAAGTTCAGATTTGCAAACTGGCAGCGATTTTATTATTTTTCCTGATTTTATATTATGCCACCACCATAGATCTGACAGATCTATCCGTTCCCCAGCGGAGTCGCCAAAAACTGTTGGTCCGAAAATCTGTCGCATGGACAGATCTATGGATAGATGAGCCAACAGTGTGCAGGGCTTAGCCCCTTTTTGAGACAGCAAAGCGAAACTGGTTTATTGCTATTTCTACTAGCAGGAACCTATGCAAGTCTCACAGATTCTACCTTCGGGGGTTGGGATCTCATCCCAGTAGAGTGTTTCAGGCTGCGAAAAGAAAGGAATGAAAGAGGGAGAAGAGAAAGAACAGATCCGAAGGGAGAAAAGAAATGAATTCCAAAGCAGAAAGGTCAGAAGATTTATGTTTTTAGTTTCGTAGTAAACAGAGCCAAACCTACTTGCATAAATATACAAAGCAATACTGATGAGCAAATGACAGAAAAGTAGATATGAATCCAACAGATTAAACACATACAGATCTAACGTAAGAAAGATCTAATGTATAACACAGCTATTGAGCACAAAATCTGAATAATTGTATTACTGTTCTCTTCTGTTACAAGAAAGCTCAAAGTCTTTCTCTCCTCACTTCTATTTCTATCTAAAAAATGTTCACCCTGAATACAACAAGTATTCCCATATTTATAGAAAATGAGGGAGAGAGAAGGCAAAATGGAGCCAACCACTTATTTACAAAGATATTTACAAAATATCTAAAAATCATGTTGACTTTGACAACTTGGTGGATGACATCATCCCATGATGCAACATGGATGATGTCATCATTTGTATCAACACATTTTAGACATTTCAAAAAGAAAGTCGGAGAATAGAGAGAAGAAGAAGAAGAAGAAGAAGAAGCTACTCATCATCATCATCCTGCGGCCGAAAAGGGGTTCCCTGTTTCTGATGCTGCTCAGGAGATGATATGTGGAACTGAGCGGGGTATTCCAAAAACTTGCTAATCATCGGCCCAAATTGATCCTGTGATGGATCCTTGTGCCGTTCACCTGATTGCTTCGCAAGTCTCCCGCTCATCTATGAGCTTTTCTGGGAGTTTGGAATAATCTTTCCCCGCCTCGATAAGGAACCCGATGAAGTCCCTACAGGCCAGTAGGTTGTTGATAGATTCAGTGTCGAATGTGACCTCTGGCCCTGTCCCTTGAGAAGCTATCTCCTTGAAGATCCGGATAGTGTCATCGGCTGATCTCAAGGTAAGGGAAGGAGTGAGCAACCCTAGAGTCATGGCGAGAACAACTTTCTCCATTTGATGCATTGCATCCAGGGCCTCTTCCTTTACCTTGTCTATCTTTTCCAGAACGAATTCTAGCTGATCTATCCGATAGTCCAGAGTGGACATAGTTTTGTTGAGGGCCCTTGGATGGCCGAATACTCCGAACTTGACCAGATCTTCAACTGAACAGTCGAACATTTGCTGGAAGGTCTCGTGCTGGAGTCTAGCATGCTCTAACTCTTCTGATATCGGACTCGCTAATGCTTGGAGTTCCTTATTCGCCTTTCCGATGTTTAGGTATAAACTGGTATACTCGGCGATTACTCTTTCACTATCCTTGAGGATTTGGCTCCTCCAAGCAGAAATGGCCATACCTTGCTCGCCGATCTTTGAATACTCATTGATCTTCTCCTGACTGAGCAGCTCAGGAGTCTCGGCGGCAGTTGTGGGAGGTTCACTTCCCATCTTCTGTAAGGCTTAAAGTAGGTATTTGTTTTGCTCCTTTAGTAGCCTTTACTCCTCTTTCGTTTCCTGAAGCTTTTTGCAGAGTGCATCAACTGCGGAAAGAGCTTCCCCCTGGAGACTTTAAGAGGATGTCCCTATTGTGACTTGGGTCACGGTGAAATCTGTCAGAGACAGATCTTCTTTCTCTTTGAGGGGGTTGGGGTACGCTATTTCCATGACTCTCTCACCTGCAGCGCTCTTCGAGAAGCGTGTAACCGGCTTCTGTTTCTTTGCTCCTTTAGCTGGAACGATCGAAAATTCCATCGGAGCGATGGGGACTTTCCAATTTTGTTGGCTCAACAGCTGAGAGATCCAAGCTGGTCCTATAGAAGAAGTACCAGAGACAGAGAGGGAGGCAGTAACGGTAGAGGAGGGGAAAAAACGTGGAGACACGGGGCGGTTGCATTGAAAGAATAGCCAAAGAATTGTCCACGAGAGGAAGGGAAACCGCAACTGCAAAAGACATAGGAAGGGAAGGGAGCTCGGAGATGAGGGAAGAAATAGAGGAAGACAAATCAGCGAGGGAGGAGAAGATAGATGAAGAAGCAGGGGAAAGGGTAGAAGAAGGGGCAGAGGACACAACCAAAGGGGTGGTCGTTTGAGTCACTTGAGTAGGGGAAGGAAGAGAAGAAGAAGGGATAGAAGGGACCTCTAAAGTTGTAGTGACGCCGACATCCTGGGTGGATGGGCGTATAGGACTATCCTCTGTCAATTCTTCCTCCAGAGTTATAACCTCTTCTGGCTCTGAGGGAAGAGGACTTTCAGGGGCTTCTTCCTGAATGGTGCTAGTTTCACCTTCTGCACCTTTGCCTTTCAGCTGCTTCTTGGACCTTGGAGGGGCATTGCCCCAACGGAGAAGTTGTGAAATCTACCCCTAGGTAGATTAGTTCGTTCATGCGGCACCAATGCTCTGTTCTCCGCATAGTCTCTTTGACCCTCTCCTCAATTGTTTGAGGAGCCTTGTTCCTGTCGATGGCCAAGAAGGGCCAATTGTCCCCATCTGTGTCATTATACACCTTATCTACTTCATCTTCTATAGTCTGGAAGCCTTCGGGGACAATGGCCACTCCGTATTGGATGATTTCTACCAATGCTAAGCGAGAGTGATCCTTTCTTCTGAGTTCCGCCTCATGGAGAACGTCAATGTAAATATCCTAAATTTGAGGGACATGGATCGGATCAAGCTTCGCTTTTGGCAGGCAACTTCTTGGGTCAAAGGTAGGCCTGGCTGGGAAGTCATGCTTCAAGTTGAGTAGCTCCAGCTCTGCGAACATTTCCTTCGCCTTATGGTGGGTGGAGCATGTGTATCGGCCCACTTTGAGGGGGAAAGGAGTTCCACCCTTCTTTCTTTTGAGGCACTTCTCATGGTATGTGACCAGCTGCCTTGACAGTTCTAGTAGAATCAGCTTAGGCCCAGCATACCTTGGTAGCCTGGTTGGCTCTCCCAAAAAGTTGGCAGCCCTCAGATAGCCGAACGTGGGAAATTGGGTGAACAGGGCCCCCCATTTCTCTGTGACTTCCACTATGTTTTTGGTCGTCCGGCTATGAGTCATGTTTGGCCTCAGTAGGCAGATGACATGATAGAAGAATGCATCGTTAACTTTTGTGAAATGTTGGATGCTATTCTCCAGCCTCAGCTCTGGGTAGTAATCAAATATCTTGGCCTGAGGCCATACTCCACTTCGGTTCAGCCCCGGATAATCCCTTGCCGACGCTGCAGCTTAGACTACATAGGAGTTCATATGGAACACTCCTGTTGTGGCGAACTGTTGTAGCTACTCAGAGATGGTGCTGCTTATTATTTCACCCCAACAAAAGCCCTGATCAGGTAAATTTTTTATTCATTGTCTCAAAGTACTGTAGCATCCATTTATGGAAATAGTGGGCATCTGAAAGCCCGAAGACTCTGCTCAGGAAGGTGATAGTATCGCTAAGATCCTCTGAGAAATCACTTCAGTGGATAGTCTGTGGCCACCGGGTCACCACCTTCTTGTTCTTTAGGTAGACCGCATTCATCAACTTCATACACTGGTCTTCGTTGTCTTCCCAGGCCTTGATGCATTCTTGTTGGCTAACAGCCACGAAGTTCCGGTGGTGAGGGATGCCGAGCATTATTTCAAAATGACGGGCAGTGAGGTTTATGACTACCTCGCCCTTGCTATTTTCGACACATCTTGTGTCTTTGTTGTAACATTGGGCAATCACCATCATGAATTCGTTGTTGATAGCACTGACGGGGATTCCTCCGGCGAAGTGCAGGGCACTGCCTATTAACTTGTCCATCCATGGACTTCTTGTAACTTTCTGAGTCCTAACCCAGAATTCCTCCATGTCAATGTGACCCAGTTCTGAGTCTCTGACATCCATACTGCACTCAGCCTGTGATTCGGGCATCCTGACCCTCTGATATTTGTATTTCATCTCTTCTTCTGTCAGCTTAGCCTTTCCTCTTGGTTTGGTGGGTTTCTTGCTTGACGTAGACATGTGTTCTTTTGAACTCAGTTGCTGATCTGCATAAAGAAGAAGTGAGACCCAATCCACAAAAGTTGAATTAGTCATTTGATCTTCCATTGGAATGCTAGCAGAAGAAAGAGTTAGAGATTTTAAGGCTTAGGGCACAGGGCGCATGAAAATTGCATGTTGTAGGCCAAATGGATAAGGCGCACAGAAAAAGAGTGTTGCAGAGGTTATACTGGCGCCAAAGGCGCATGGCGCATGGATGTAGCAGATTGCATTTTATAGCAGGGCGCATGAAAATTGTGTGTTACATTGGGATTCGGTGTGCCCTTTGGCGCACGTATGGATCGTGTAACATGGATTTTTCATGCGCCAAAAGGGTTTACAAAACATCATGTTACTGCAATCGGGGGTGCGCCCGTGCCTTTATAGCTTTATACTTGCGTGAATAAGGCTTGTGTTGCATGGAAGCTGGGTGCGCCCTTTGGCGCACGGAAACGGGATGTAACATGGATAAATGGTGCGCCAAAGGCTTTTAAGGGGGGGCACGGGATCGACACTTGTAGCATGCGAGAAAGGCGCGCCTTGAGGGCGCATGAGTTCTAGATGCAGCATGGCAAATGGGTGCGCCATTGGCGCGGGTTTAGATCATGTAACAGGGCGGGGTAGATGTGCCAAAGGGGTGCAACTATTTTTAGTGTAACAAGGCACGCCAGTGCACCACAAAACTAAACTCATAGCTCAAACCTTTACTTTCTTTCCTCCATTTCAAAGGTTTCTTGGACAGATAAGGTTTCATAAAAAGATTTTCAGACCAAGCCTTTTCAAAAACAACACTTTTTACCAGCAGATCTGGAAAGAGGGAGGGAAGGGAGGAGGAAAAGAAGAAGAAAATGAGACAGGATAGCACAGGGGAGGAGCTAGCTTAATCATAATCTCATTTTAAAACCGGCCAGCAAGCCAAAACACAGACCAAGAACACTCAAAGAACCGAAAGCACAAAACGGAGAAGAGGGAGAACCTCTCACCTTGGATATATAGCAAAAGTTTGGAGAGCGGGTCCACAGGGTGATGAAAATGACAGAGCAGAGGCTAACAAGTCCAGAACGATCACGTGCTTTGCAAAAGAATGAAAATGACGTTGGGCGCACACGTATATTTATAGAAAAACTAGTCATCAATGCGCCAACCACTTTTGAAATGGCGCATGAAAGTTGCTGTTGACAGGGGAAAGCGTGCGCCCTTTGGCGCACCATATGCATTGTCGACATTGTTGGTCGTCAGATAGGACTTTTTAGAAGAGCAACAGTCAGGGGACAAGAAGTCCCTCCTCTTTAATGGGAGAGGTTCCCTTATTCAGAAACGAACTTATTTACAAATGTACAGAACATTGTTTTATGGTCAAACTTGGATTTTACGAAAGTGTTTTCCACAAGGATCATCAATTACACAAGGACTGAGGAAAGGGAATAAGAAGATGAGCATAATAGCAACATTCAGAATTATAGATAGCAGAATAATTCCTCGTGTATTCGAAGCTTCAAAGAATTTAAGACAAGATCATTTGCGTTGGCTGAATGAGATTAAATTTAAAGACACAAAGTTCCATAAATAACCTTCTTCAGATTTATTAATCAAGGACACAAAGTTCGTTCTTGGTTATACAAGATCACTGTATTTGCAAAACTAAACAGTATGCAATCAGAGAGACTAACGAGTTAGGAACAAAATGATCTCCACAATATTAAAGGAAAACACAGAGATAACAAGAATTAGATAGACAAAGAATGGAAAGCCCTTTTGTATTGATTTCTTTAAGATCTATTTACACTTTCAGCAAATATCCAAGTTCTTCCTCCTGTGCAAAATGGTGTGGAAAGGCCATTACATAGCTTACAAGTCAGTTACTCTTCGTAACCGTTTCTTTTAACTAAAGAATAGTTAAGGACCGCCAGTTGCAATACCTTAACTAATTACAAAGAATACGAAAAGAAAGGGAAGAAGAGAAAAGAAAGGGGAAGGAGACAGGTGGCCAGCTACTGGGAGGGGCCCACTGTCTTCAGAATCCGCTGCCTGAATTTCTTCAATGACTGAGCTATATCTCTGCCACGAGGGACTGACGTGTTGGCTGCAGACTGAGTCCAAAATCCTAGACATTTCTCCATCTCTTTATCAAACTCGACGTGAGTATGATAATCTTTGTTTGCTTCTTCAATGGCAGACTGAAGAGAACAAATTTCCTTCATCTTTTCCTTAGAGATGGAGCTTTCCTTGAATAGATGATCTTTGACAAAAGCTCTGAACTGAGCTTTGATTTCTTGCAAGGACAAGGAAACACCAGAGTTTTCATCTTGAAGATGACAATGTATATCTTTGAAAGCAGCAGCTGCCAGTGTCTTGAAAGCTTCTCCCTTCTGCCAGCTGTTCTTCATTTCTCCCACAGCTTCCTCCAGGACTTTGATTTTCCACTCTACGTTGTAGACCCAGGATTTTGATAGATTGTCTTTGGCATCATCAAAAATCTTATTCGCCAGTAAGATGTTCTCATCTGTCTGTCCCATGAGGCGAAGGTCTACAATGCAACTGCTCCAGAGTTTAAGCTCTTTATCCATAACCCCAATAGTAGAGGATAGCTTCTGTTGCAAATTGTCTACCTTTCCATGTAGTTTAAAAGCTTCATCGATGAAGTTTAGCCCAGCAACAAGCATGTCATCTACCATGGCTTCAATAGCTCTGCCATAGACAGAATACTTGTGCATATCTTTAATACTTTGCACTTCATCTTGGCTTAGAATCACCGGAGGCGGGTAGAGCAGTCAAGGGGGTAGGGTCCAAAACTTTGTCCTTAGACAAAAGTGACTTGATAAAACTTGTGAGAACTTGGGCTTGTTCTTCCAGCTGTTCAATAGTCTGCTGCCCTTTCTCTACCCTTCCAATGACTCTTGTGACTGTTTCCTGGAGGTTGTGAATTTCACCTTCAGGAGTAGACTCTCCCATAGGGATCCTTGAAAGCTCTAAGTCAGATGTCAGCAAGTCTGATTCTGATTTGTCTACTGTAGGCTTAGCAATCTCCAAGAATTGCTGACCTTGGGCATCAGACACAATTCTGGAGGTGGTTCTGGCTTTCTTGGCACGAGAAGGAGTGGTGCCCAACAAGGCTGCTACAGCATCAAAATTTGGTCCCAAGCTTTGAGAGGAGGATTTCCTCTTCCTTTTGTCAACCAGAGGTTGCACCCAAGCAAAAGAGGAAGAAGAATCTGCAGGAGGGGCAAGGGGACCAAGAGACAGGGAGCTCATGACACTCAGGGTCTGCGCAGCTGTTGACTCAAGCTGAGACGTGAGTAGAGCACTGGAGGCAATGGCAGTAGAAGAATCAATAGCACCCAGAAGTTCAGTGCTCTGGACCTCTTTGTCCTTATCTGCTGGGTCTTCAGGAACATTTGCAGGAGTGGGCATCTCACTTTCTTCACTTTCACTGAGAACAATGATGTTCTCTGGCCCTATAGGAAACTCTACCTATTTTCTTGGAGGATCATTCTCTGCAGGTTCCTTCTTTACCTCTTTGAGTTTCTTCCTGTATACCTGGGTAGATGGAGAAGGAGTAGATTCTACAGGTCCCTGAGCTGTTGAGGCAGGAGGGGTTTTCACTGGTGTTCCAGACTCTGGAACTGATGCCTCTCTTATGGGTGTCGAATCATCCTTGGAGCTAGATTCTCCTGAGTGCCTCTTGAATTCTCGGATCTTCTTACTGAACCAGACCCTAGTCCTGATTAAGACTGGAGCAAGAATCTCAGCCAGATCATCTCTCTCTTTCCTGTTCCAATCCAGGTCCTCCAGAGGGGTGTGCTTAATCACATTTTCATACTCATAAGAGTATAGATCAAAATTGTCATCCTAGAGACCTTCAGGAACTTGGTACAGACCGAGTTCTTGGATCAATTGCAGGGAGAACCTGCCACAATGCCTTCTTCTGGCTTCAAAATCATCTACACAGTCAGCCCAGTAGTCTTCTGTATCTGCCCTATGATGATAGACTATCTTGATGTTCTGTTCAATGAACTTCTTCAAGTCAAAACAGGTTCTTGGCTTGAAGAAATGAACAGTGATAGGGGACCAGGGCTCTTTCTATGTTCTGAGCATCCAGAGCTGTTTTGCATGTGTAGTTTCCCAGAGAGATGGGAAAGTGCAAACCAGAAATCTTCTTGTCTCTGCAAGTTCTGTGCAACTTGTCTAGTTGCCTGCATATTTCTATCAAAGCCATTTTATCATTGCAGAACATGGGAAGCCGTAGAGGAGTGCTTTCATAGCCAGCAAGCCTGATATAGGAAAATTTCCTGAATTGGATGAAATAGGCTCCATACTGCGATATCAGGTTCATGGCTTCATCTGAAAACCTTCTTGCAGTATCACCTTAGAGTAATCTGACCACGTACATGGTGAAAGCATCATTGACCCTTCTGAAATTGCGGTTGCTGGTCTCCAAGGTGAACTGCGGGCAATAGGCATACACTGGATCATCTTTGTGTGCATCTATATAGGAGAAACCAAACCACTGCCTGGATGCTGCTAGGGTATACATCAGGTATGAAGTCATATAGAACTTCTTTGTTTGCTGGACGTTGGATAGCTGCTCCGCCAAATTCATACTGATGATCTCTGCCCCAGTTGATATTTTGTGTTCCCTCGCACACCATGCTGATGAGCGGGCACATCCAGAAATGAAACTCATTGGTGGAGGGAAAACCCATAACCCGAGCCAGCAGGATTATGAAGTCTGACAGTTCTTCGTTGAAATCTGCTCGGAAGAGGGTTTTGGTTAGGCGAGAGAAGCACCTTTCTTAGGGTTCTTCAACCAAGATTTCACCACTCGCGTCTTATATTTGTCACTGTCTTGGTCGAACATAGCCTGTGCTTGATCCCGGGAGACGACTATAGCATTGTCCATCTCCGGAATCCTCAGAGCAGCGCCAATGGCGGGCAGCGTCCAGCTTGGCAATGAGTTCCCCATGTACATTTGTCAATTCACTCGAAGCGGGGTCGAAGTGAGCTCCACATGAAAGCACTGTATCAGCACACTGTACTGAGATTGGGAATCCTCCGGCAAAAGCTAAACCACTATCATTAATCATCTGTGCCATTGGTGTAGGGTTTGCATCTGTCATTCTTGCCCAAAAATCACCGAAGTCGAGATGACGAGCTTCGATGTCCCCTATATTGCTAACAGCAGACTCAAGCGGAGAAATTTGCTCCTGTCCCTGAAACTTGATCTTCATAGTTGATACTCTCGGAGCTTCAACCTAGACTTCGGGAAGGAATTTGCAAAGGGAGGGGATATTTGCGCAGGTTTTCAAATTGCAAGGGTTCGAGCAAAAGATAGCATGGAAGCAATGCGAAAAATGCAAAGGGGAAATGCTCGTTATATAGCCGCTTGGAGAGAGGAATGACTTTAATGCGCATTGAATACACAACCACCAATTTGAAAAGCATCATACTCGGAGTGAGCGGGAGAAAAACTAAGTGTGAATGACACTTGGTACGCTTGGGACATGTGAGACGCGAATGCGCGAAACACGCGGCTCGGCCGGTTCGGGCGAAACAGGGAGAGGATGCACAAATGCATTTGGGACAAATGGGACGAAAATGTGCGAAGTACGCGATTCGGGTGTTTCGGCCGAAATTGGAACAAAGGGCCCGTTTGGACTTGGGACATTCGGGACAAAAAGTTCCGAAGTACGCGACTTGACCGGCTCGGCCGAAATTGGGAAAGCTCGCACTTTTTAAAATGGGGCAGTTGGGACAAAATAGCGCGAAGGACGCGGTTCGGGCAAATCGGCCGAAAATGGGAAAGCTCGCACTTTTTAACTTTGGGACATTTGGGACAGGAAAGTGCGAAGTACGCGGGAAGGATGATTCGGCCGAAATTGGAACAACATGCAAAATAAGTTTTGGGACACTTGGGACAAAACTCTCCGACGGGCCCAAAAATGGGACAGCTTCGGGGATTTCGGCCGGTCGGGTAATAGAATGCACTTTCGTACTTGGGACAGATGGGACAAAAAGTTCCGACAGGCCCGAAAATCACACAAAATGACCCAAAACACAGATTTTTTTCAATTTCACGACTTAGGCATTTCAGAGAAAAACACTTAAACTCAAAATTTTGAAAATTTTACTCTTATCAGAGCGGGGAATTTTGAGTGGACAACAGCTGGCTCCTTCTGGGGATGACTTGGTATAAATTCTCGGAATGAGACAAGGCAAGAACTTAGACAAACTCGGTGAAGTAGACCAGTGCCTTATCCATTGGGCAAAGGAGTCAAAAACAAACCAACACAGAGGGCAACACACACAACAACAGAAGGGGAAACACACCGAAAGCAGAAAAGCAAAAACACTATACATAATATACAAAGGGACTCCCTAGTCACCTACGACTTGAACAACTTCAAATACTGCCCACTATAAGGAAGTGGGAGGGGGGAACCATCCATGTAATCAAGATAGAAAGAGTTCTTACCAGCAAAGTGTCTTATCTTGAATGGTCCGAGCCACAGGGAATCAAATTTTCCATGGCTACCACGAGGTTCATGTCTTTTGTCCCATAACAGCACGGTATCTCCAACTTGGAACTCCCTGAACCTAGCTTTCTTGTCAAATAGAACCTTTACCTTCTGCTGGTGAGCAGATATCCTGTTAGCAACCTCCAATCTATCCTCGTTCAGTTTGTGCAGGTACATGATTCTTTTATCCAGAGCATCACTGAAACTAGTATCCTCAATGGCCTTCATCAGGTGCAAGGCTGGCAGTTCCACTATCACTGGTAATTGAGCTTCTACTCCATACACCACTTGAAAAGGGGACATTCCAATGGCTCTTTTGGGTGTGACCCTGTCTGCCCAAAGAGCATCATAAAGCTTCTTATGCCAGTTTCGCTGAGATTCATTGACCAACTTCCTTATGATAGTCACCAGATTTTTGTTGGTGGATTCTGCTTGTCCATTTCCCTGGGGATAATAATCTAAAGAATGAGCCAGAGAGATGCCATACCCGTAGCAGAAATCCATTATCTCAGTTGAGGAAAAGTTCGAAGCATTGTCTATTACAATCTTGTTAGGTACACCATACCTTACCAAGATGTTATCTTTGATGAAGTTGCATACCACTTCAGAAGTCATGCTCTTGACTGGAATAGCTTCCACCCATTTGGTGAAATAGTCAGTGGCAGTTAGCACATGAGTGTGACCAGCACTAGAAATAGGGTTGAGTGCACCAACGAAGTCCAGACCCCACTGTTGAAATGGTTCCTCAATCACAACTGGCTTGAGAGGCAAAGAGGCCAATTTAGGTCTTCCCACAAAGGTCTGACAAGCTTCACATTTATCCACCCACTTGGATGCATCTCTGAATAAGGAAGACCAGTAATATCCTCCCCGGAGTATCTTGTGAGCTGTGACTGTTGATGAATAGTGCCCTCCACATGCCTGATCATGGAAAGCTGAGAGCAACTTTCTCTGCTGCTCCTTGTCCACACACTTCAGAAATCTCCCATCCAAACCACGCTTGAACAAGGCATTTTCCCACAGTACATATTGCGCTGATCTCAATTTAACAGTCCTATTTTCCTTGGTAGTTAAATGAGAGGGGCATTCCCCATAGGTGAGAAAATGGGAGATGTTATAATACCATTCATCAACTGAACTAAGGAATAGGACAGTAGGAATGTCAGCTTTCTCCTCCAGCAACTCATGTTTGGCTCCTTCAGCAATGAGCTCACAAAGACCTTTTCCACGAACCAGCTTGGTCGGTTTGATATCAATGTCATACTCCTAGACTTTAGCCACCCAGTTTCCTCTCTTGGACCCAAATTCTTGCTGTGTAAGAATTGACTTAACAGTCGTATCTGAAACCAGCACCATAGAGTGAGAGTTGAGGATATAGAAACGGAACTGATTGACAGCTTTGACTACTGAAAAAGCATGCTTCTCCATCATGGTGTATTTCAGCTCATGATTCTTTAGGATATAGCTCATGAAGGCAATTGGTAGCTCATGTCCATCAAAGTCTTCTTTGGTTAAGACAGCAGCCAGGGTATTATCTGTAGCATAGCAATAGATGATGAAATCTTTGCTGAAGTCAGGACAGGCCAAAACTGGAGTTTTAGCAGTAGCTTTTTTGATACCCTCAAAGGATTCCTTTCCTTCAGAAGACCAACCAAATGCTTGCTTCCCTTTCATCATCTGAGAAATATTCAAAGTTAATTCAGCAAAATCGGGGATGAATCTTCTTAAAAAATTGATCTTACCGAAGAAGGAATGCACGCATTTTTTACTGGTTGGGAGAGGAATCTACTGGATGGCTTGAACTCGTTCAGGATCAATCTTAATACCATCCCTAGAGACGATGTGCCCTAATAGTTTTCCTTCTGTAACACAGAAGACAGATTTTTTAGGATTTAAAGAAATCCCATGCTCTCGGCATCTCAGCAGAACTGTTTCCAGGTGATCAAAATGATCTACTCTTGTCTTTGAAAACACTGTCAGGTCATCAAGGTATATGACAATACATTTCCCTTTCAAGCTTCCAAAAGCCAAATCCATAGCTCTCTGGAAAGTGGCACCAACATTAATCAGCCCAAAAGGCATTCTCTTGTAGGCGAAGGTACTCCAAGGAGTGGTGAAGGTTGTCTTGTGTTGATCTGCAATATCAACCTCTACCTGATTGTATCCCGAGAATCCATCAAGCATAGATAACATTTCAGATCCTGTTACTGCTTGCAATATTTGATCCATCATAGGAAGAGGGTAGTTATCTTTTAGAGAAGCCTGATTCAGGTTCCTGAAATCAACACAGATGCGGATCTCACCATTCTTCTTCCTAACAGGCACAATGTTTGCCATCCATGTTGAATGGTGAATGGGAAAAATGATTTTATCTTTCAACAATTTCTGAATCTCCTGAAATATAGTGTCAGCTATTTTGGGATTATACTGCCTTTGTTTCTGCTTGAAAGGCTTGATTCCTGGTTTGAGAGGGATAGAGTGCTACATGTCTTTTGGCTTGAAGGCTTTTAGATCCTCATAAGAATATGCAAGAACATCCTTATACTTCCTTAGAAGATCAATTGCTTTTCTCCTCTCGTCGGTTGTGCAACATTTCCCAATATTTACCAGCTTGGGATCAGTAGAACTCCCTATATCAATCTTATCATACTTAGCTGATTGCTGAGGTCCAGTAGAAGCTTTAGATTTTACATATCTGTCATGTTTGTCAAACAACTCCTCCAAACTCACCAAACCTTTCGGAATCTTGTTTCCTTTAAGTTTAATGCACCCTTCCTGATCTGTTTCTTCTCCTTGGGTGACAGCTTGGTCAGAGGACACACTCTCACGAGGCAGGTTGTCATTTCCCTCAAAATATAGTTGTTCAAAATTCCCCTTGAGTTCCAGGAAGGAAAGCAAATGCTGGTCATCGTTGAAAACTTGCCATTTATTAGTATTGTCAGGTACACTAAGCCAATGGACCATTTCAATAGTGAACTTATCCTGAGAGAACTCAGGATGGGGAATCAGTAGTGACCCTGAGACAGCGAGTGAATCGGCCCTGTTGTTCTTTTCTCTGGGTATTGCTTCAATGGAGAAAGCATCAAGGAATTCAATTGAATCCCAAACCTGATTCCGGTAATGCTTCAGCCTCCCATTTTTTACCTGAAAAAGACTTCTGACTTGCTTCACAATCAGCTCTGCATCACCACGAGCCAGAAGATTTTTTACACCTCGTTCTTTGGCCACTTGCAGTCCAAGAATGAGAGCTTCATACTCTGCGGCATTGTTAGTGTTCTCGAACTGCAATTTAAATGAAAAAGGGTGTAGGCATCCTTCAAGTGACACTAGCAGGACACCAGCTCCAGAACCAGCCAAGGAACAACTTCCATCAAATTCTAAAATCCAAACACCATTGGGATCTTTAGGTGATACTTTGGAGGGTTGGATTTCATCAGGGGACAGAATCATGTAATTACCATGACCCATGTCTTCATAGAGTATTTGTGCCTTAGGATCATCTGTTTTCTGCACAATATACTCAGACTGTTTCTCAGGGAGTAACTTCTTCATTTGTCCATTGACAGGTATGAGTGCGTGTGACCAATCCATTTGAATCTCTCCACCCACATCTTTACAGAAGTTCCTACTTAGCAACATTCCATAAGAAGGAGGAATGTCTGCTACTAGGATGGTAGCCAAGAATTTCTTTTCAGGTAAAGCAGCAAAAGCCACTTGTGCATCTTTAATCCTTCCAACCAAAGGCACTTCCTTACTTTCCATGGAGTAGCAAGATCCATAAGTACGAGTAAGGGTCAAGCCTAAAGCATGAGCTACCTTAGCAGGCATCACATTATCTAAGGCTCTAGAATCTATGACACAGTTACTGAGCCTATGGCCAGCTATAAGAAGTGTTACATAAAAAGGCTTCATTTTGTCACCAGGCGAGGTGACAGCAGCTACCAGACTAGGCTGTGGTGTAGAAGGAGGAGTGGGTAAAATGCCTTTAGAGGTGGTCTTGGAATGGGAATTAACAAATTGGATCATCTTGGCAAAAGCTTTGGGATGGGTTTGGTAGTATTCAGCTTCTGAAATTTGAACCTTAGTCCTTTTTAGATGATCCACAATATCAAAGGATCCAGAGGTGGATGGGCCATCATCATTTGAAATTCTAGGCTTATCAACCTTAGGAGAAAAAGAAGAAGAAGCAGCTTTTGTAGCAGGATTGACAGTACTTAGCTTTGGTGTAGATGAGGTAGGGATAGGAGATCCTCTTCTGGCAATTACAGGAATAGTTGCCAGCTGCTCCTTAGATTTCTTCATGGGCTGTGTTACTTTCTCCTTCTGCCTTGTCTGTTCTTGAGTCATGACAGCAAATGATTCACTGTTCATATCTACTACCACTTCATCATAGTCATCTCCATCATCAGTGCCTTCGGTGGTAAAGAAATTAACCCGAGATCCTTCGAGTTCTTCCGCCTCATCATCAAATTCCTCAAGGAACTCTTCACGAGCTTCATCGTCCACATCATCATCGGGCTCTTCAACTTCATAGGTTGCATTCACAGGAACTTTGACAGGAGGTCCTTCAAGTGCTAGTCTTGTGTGAGGAGCAGGCAAATGATTTCTGGGCTGAAAATTTCTTCTTGGAACATCTGCATATGGGGCATGCTGGGCCAATTGTTTCTTTATAGCTACTAGATCATTTGCAAGTTTCTGGACTAATGGATCAATATTGGGTTCAGAGGTGGAAGAGGAAGAAGCAGCAGATTTAGATTTGGGAGGATCTCTCTTCAACTTCCCTGACATGATCAGGTCATCCTCGACACTAACAGCCAGTTCTTGATCCAGAATTAACGTTCCAAGATTAGCCCTTCTTAGAGCATAACTGACTTTGGGCATTTGAGCATTTAGAAAGAAACATTTTTGAATTTGATCAACCGGTCGAGTATTTACAGGAATTTTGTTGATCAGTCTATTGAACCGAGCCACAAATTCTCTCATGGGTTCTGATGGATCTTTCTTTATCTGAGAAATTTGGGCAAGCAGGGCATGCACGTCTTCTGCCGGCTTGAAACGGCTTTCAAAATGAGTTCTCATTGTATTCTAGTCGGTGATGGCACTAGCCGGAAGGTGATAGAACCAGTCAGCAGCATTATCCTGTAACGTCTCAACGAACAGCCTTACTGAGACGTCTTCATGTTCAACTCCCAAGACTCCACATGCAACTATGAAGGCTACAATGTGTTCATCAGGGTGTACTTTGCCATCTCCTCTAAACTTGGGGAAGTTCTTTCGGTTACCTCTAGGTAACTCATGCAAAGGCTAAGTAAGGGCCAGGGGCCCGACACGTTGACCCCATGGCAATTGTGCCGCCATTCTTAGAAATATAGCTTGGAAGGGAACTGTAGCACCAGCTAGGATCAAAGCTCGTAGATTGGGACTAGAAGGTTCTGAAGGAATACCACCCGTAGGACTTCTACCTTGAACAGGTGGAGTGCTCCTCAAACGAGTTCTTCTATTTGAAGGGAAAGGAAAACCCTATTGCTCCAAAAAATGAAACTGAGAATCTTCGATACCAAGGGTCCTTCTCCCTCGAGTGAAACGCGGAGTCTCCAGATCAAAGGATGATCGAAAAATTGCAATACTGGAATGCGATTTTCCCCAGGGGAGTCGCCAAAAACTGTTGGTCGTCAGATAGGACTTTTTAGAAGAGCAACAGTCAAGGGACAAGAAGTCCCTCCTCTTTAATGGGAGAGGTTCCCTTATTCAGAAATGAACTTATTTACAAATGTACAGAACATTATTTTATGGTCAAACTTGGATTTTACGAAAGTGTTTTCCACAAGGATCATCAATTACACAAGGACTGAGGAAAAGGAATAAGAAGATGAGCAGAATAGCAACATTCATAATTATAAATAGCAGAATAATTCCTCGTGTATGCGAAGCTTCAAAGAATTTAGGACAAGATCATTTGCATTGGCTGAATGAGATTAAATTTAAAGACACAAAGTTCCATAAATAACCTTCTTCAGATTTATTAATCAAGGACACAAAGTTCCTTCTTGGTTGTACAAGATCACTGTATTTGCAAAACTAAACAGTATGCAATCAGAGAGACTAACGAGTTAGGAACAAAATGATCTCCACAATATTAAAGGAAAACACAGAGATAACAAGAATTAGATAGACAAAAAATGGAAAGCCCTTTTGTATTGATTTCTTTAAGTTCTATTTACACTTTCAGCAAATATCCAAGTTCTTCCTCCTGTGCAAAATGGTGTGGAAAGGCCATTATATAGCTTACAAGTTAGTTACTCTTCGTAACCGTTTCTTTTAACTAAAGAATAGTTAAGGACCGCCAGTTGCAATACCTTAACTAATTACAAAGAATACGAAAAGAAAGGGAAGAAGAGAAAAGAAAGGGGAAGGAGACAGGTGGCCAGCTACTGGGAGGGGCCCACTGTCTTCAGAATCCGCTGCCTGAATTTCTTCAATGACTCAGCTCTATCTCTGCCACGAGGGACTGACGTGTTGGCTGCAGACTGAGTCCAAAATCCCAGACATTTCTCCATCTCTTTATCAAACTTGACGTGAGTATGATAATCTTTGTTTGCTTCTTCAATGGCAGACTAAAGAGAACAAATTTCCTTCATCTTTTCCTTAGAGATGGAGCTTTCCTTGAATAGATGATCTTTGACAAAAGCTCTGAACTGAGCTTTGATTTCTTGCAAGGATAAGGAAACACCAGAGTTTTCATCTTGAAGATGACAATGTATATCTTTGAAAGCAGCAGCTGCCAGTGTCTTGAAAGCTTCTCCCTTCTTCCAACTGTTCTTCATTTCTCCCACAGCTTCCTCCAGGACTCTGATTTTCCACTCTATGCTATAGACCCAGGATTTTGATAGATTGTCTTTGGCATCATCGAAAATCTTATTCGCCAGCAAGATGTTCTCATCTGTCTGTCCCATGAGGCGAAGGTCTACAATGCAACTGCTCCAGAGTTTAAGCTCTTTATCCATAACCCCAATAGCAGAGGATAGCTTCTGTTGCAAATTGTCTACCTTTCCATGTAGTTTAAAAGCTTCATCGATGAAGTTTAGCCTAGCAACAAGCATGTCATCTACCATGGCTTCAATAGCTCTACCATAGACAGAATACTTGTGCATATCTTTAATACTTTGCACTTCATCTTGGCTTAGAATCACCGGAGGCGGTAGAGCAATCAAGGGGGTAGGGTCCAAAACTTTTTCCTTAGACAAAAGTGACTTGATAAAACTTGTGAGAACTTGGGCTTGTTCTTCCAGCTGTTTAATAGTCTGCTGCCCTTTCTCTACCCTTCCAATGACTCTTGTGACTGTTTCCTGGAGGTTGTGAATTTCACCTTCAGGAGTAGACTCTCCCATAGGGATCCTTGAAAGCTCTAAGTCAGATGTGAGCAAGTTTGATTCTGATTTGTCTACTGTGGGCTTAGCAATCTCCAAGAATTTCTGACCTTGGGCATCAGACACAATTCTGGAGGTGGTTCTGGCTTTCTTGGCACGAGAAGGAGTGGTGCCCAACAAGGCTGCTACAGCATCAAAATTTGGTCCCAAGGTTTGACAAGAGGATTTCCTCTTCCTTTTGTCAACCAGAGGTTGCACCCAAGCAAAAGAGGAAGAAGAATTTGTAGGAGGGGCAAGGGGACCAAGAGACGGGGAGCTCATGACACTCAGGGTCTGCGCAGCTGTTGACTCAAGCTGAGACGTGAGTAGAGCACTGGAGGCAATGGCAGTAGAAGAATCAATAGCACCCGGAAGTTCAGTGCTTTGGACCTCTTTGTCCTTATCTGCTGGGTCTTCAGGAACATTTGCAACAGTGGGCATCTCACTTTCTTCACTTTCACTGAGAACAATGATGTTCTCTGGCCCTATAGGAAACTCTACCTGTTTTCTTGGAGGATCATTCTCTGCAGGTTCCTTCTTTCCCTCTTTGAGTTTCTTCCTGTATACCTGGGTAGATGGAGAAGGAGTAGATTCTACATGTCCCTGAGCTGTTGAGGCAGGAGGGGTTTTCACTGGTGTTCCAGACTCTGGAACTGATGCCTCTCTTATGGGTGTCGAATCATCCTTGGAGCTAGATTCTCCTGAGTGCCTCTTGAATTCTCGGATCTTCTTACTGAACCAAACCCTAGTCCTGATTAAGACTGGAGCAAGAATCTCAGCCAAATCATCTCTCTCTTTCCTGTTCCAATCCAAGTCCTCCAGAGGGGTGTGCTTAATCACATTTTCATACTCATAAGAGTATAGATCAGAATTGTCATCCTGGAGACCTTCAGGAACCTGGTACAGACTGAGTTCTTGGATCAATTGCAGGGAGAACCTGCCACAATTGCTTCTTCTCGCTTCAAAATCATCTGCACAGTCAGCCCAGTAGTCTTCTGTATCTACCCTATGATGATAGACTATCTTGATGTTCTGTTCAATGAACTTCTTCAAGTCAAAAAAGGTCCTTGGCTTGAAGAAATGAACAGTGATAGGGACCAGGGCTCTTTCTATGTTCTGAGCATCCAGAGCTATTTTGCATGTGTAATTTCACAGAGAGATGGGAAAGTGCAAACAAGAAATCTTCTTGTCTTTGCAAGTTCTGTGCAACTTTTGTAGTTGCCTGCATATTTCTATCAAAGCAATTTTATCATTGCAGAACATGGGAAGCCGTAGAGGAGTGCTTTCATAGCAGGCAAGCTTGATATAGGAAAATTTCCTGAATTGAATGAAATAGGCTCCATACTGCGATATTAGGTTCATGGCTTCATCTGAAAAACTTCTTGCAGTATCACCTTCGAGCAATCTGACCACGTACATGGTGAAAGCATCATTGACCCTTCTGAAATTGCGGTTGCTGGTCTCCAAGGTGAACTGTGGGCAATAGGCATACACTGGATCATCTTTGTGTGCATCTATATATCAGAAACCAAACCACTGCCTGGATGTTGCTAGGGTATACATCAAGTATGAAGTCATATAGAACTTCTTTGTTTGCTGGACATTGGATAGCTGCTCCGCCAAATTCATACTGATGATCTCTGCCCAGTTGATATTTTGTGTTCCCTCGCACACCATGCTGATGAGCGGGCACATCCAGAAATGAAACTCATTGGTGGAGGGCAAACCCATAACCCGAGCCAGCAGGATTATGAAGTCTGACAGTTCTTCGTTGAAATCTGCTTGGAAGAGGGTTTTAGTTAGGCAAGAAGCACCTTTCTTAGGGTTCTTCAACCAAGATTTCACCACTTGCGTCTTGTATTTGTCACTATCTTGGTC
Source organism: Taxus chinensis (assembly GCA_019776745.2). Taxonomy (NCBI): domain Eukaryota; kingdom Viridiplantae; phylum Streptophyta; class Pinopsida; order Cupressales; family Taxaceae; genus Taxus; species Taxus chinensis. The sequence goes on from CM034146.1 coordinate 796,335,479, forward strand.
GAACATAGCCTGTGCTTGATCCCGGGAGACGACTATAGCATTGTCCATCTCCGAAATCCTCAGAGCAGCGCCAATGGTGGCAGCGTCCAGCTTGGCAATGAGTTCCCCATGTACATTTGTCAATTCGCTCGAAGCGGGGTCGAAGTGAGCTCCACATGAAAGCACTGTATCAGCACACTGTACTGAGATTGGGAATCCTCCGGCAAAAGCTAAACCACTATCATTAATCATCTGTGCCATTGGTGTAGGGTTTGCATCTGTCATTCTTGCCCAAAAATCACCGAAGTCGAGATGACGAGCTTCGCTGTCCCCTATATTGCTAACAACAGACTCAAGTGGAGAAATTTGCTCCTGTCCCTGGAACTTGATCTTCATGTTGATAGCCTCAGAGCTGCAACCTAGACTTCTGGAAGGAATTTGCAAATGGAGGGGGGATTGCGAAGGTTTTCAAATTGCAAGGGTTCGAGCAAAAGATAGCATGGAAGCAAAGTGAAAAATGCAAAGGGGAATGCTCATTATATAGCTGTTTGGAGAGAGGAATGACTTTAATGCGCATTGAATACACAACCACCAATTTGAAAAGCATCATACTCAGAGTGAGCGGGAAAAACTAAGTGTGAATGACACTTGGTACGCTTGGGACATGTGAGACGCGAATGCACGAAACACGCGGCTTGGCCGGTTCGGGCGAAACAGGGAGAGGACGCACATATGCATTTGGGACAAATGGGACGAAAATGTGCGAAGTACGCGATTCGTGTGTTTCGGCCGAAATTGGAACAAAGGGCCCGTTTGGACTTAGGACATTTGGGACAAAAAGTTCCGAAGTGCGTGACTTGACTGGCTCGGCCGAAATTGGGAAAGCTCGCACTTTTTAAAATGGGGCAGTTGGGACAAAATTGCGCGAAGGATGCGGTTCAGGCAAATCGGCCGAAAATGGGAAAGCTCACACTTTTTAACTTTGGGACATTTGGGACAGGAAAGTGTGAAGTATGCGGGAAGGATGATTCGGCTGAAATTGGAACAACATGCAAAATAAGTTTTGGGACACTTGGGACAAAACTCTCTGACGGGCCCAAAAATGGGACAGCTTCGGGGATTTCGTTCGGTCGGGTAACAGAATGCACTTTCGTACTTGGGACAGATGGAACAAAAAGTTCCGACAGGCCCGAAAATCACCCAAAATGACCCAAAACACAGATTTTTTCAATTTCACGACTTAGGCATTTCAGAGAAAAACACTTAAACTCAAAATTTTGAAAATTTTACTCTTATCAGAGCGGGGAATTTTGAGTGGACAACAGACATGAAGTTATGTGCGCCCTTTAGCGCACCAAAACTTTGTGTTGCAAGGCAAATCCATGCGCCCAGCCAAAAAAGGCTCAAAAAGACTAAGTTCGAAAACTAGATTTCCCGGGAAGGGATTTTACAACGTTTCGAACATGAAGGATCCCTAATGAGGGATTGAAACAAAATTTTCGGTATGGTTATCGGTAAAATTGCCCTTGTCAATTTTACGGGATAACATAATCCTGAGTTGATTCTACCCTAACTTAATATCTATCTTGGATAAAACTGTAGCCCCCTTCATCTGATTAAATAAGTCATCAATGTGTGGAAGGGGGTAACGATTCTTGATCATTACTTTCTTCAGTTGATGATAATCAATACACAACCATAGAGATCAATCCTTTTTCTTCATGAAGATTACCAGTGCACCCCAATGGGATACACTAGGATGGGTTAGGCCCTTTTCTAGAAGGCCCTCAAGATGCAACTTGAGCTGACATAGCTTAGGAGTAGTCATCTAATAAGGTGCTCATGAGATAGGCTCTATGCTTAGCACTAGATCTATGTGGAAATCTATCTCACGTGGGGGAGGTAACCTCGGTAGCTCCCCTAGAAACAAATCAACAAACTCTCTGAATATGGGATGGCCATCAAGGGATGGTCCACTAGACTCATCCTCTGATTTTTCACTAACCGTAATAGCATACAACTTACAACCCCGTCATACACACTAGTTAAGTTGCATAGTAGAGATGGTGCAAGAAATAGTATTATCATAACAGTCCACTCTAGCTCTATTGGAAGACGACCATCCCATGCCCAAAATGACAGCATAAGACCCTAATGGAAGGATTCTAAGATCCAAAGTAGTGGAGAAGGGTCCCAAATCCACTACACACTCCTTAACTAAGGAGTCTACAGAAATTTTGGCTCCAGAAGCCATCTCAACATCACAACTATGACCCTTCCTAACTACCACCAACCTACAATGCTCTACTAAGGATGGTGTAATAAATGAATTAGAAGAGCTAGAACCCAATAATATAGAGGTGTAAATACCACCAATACTACTTTTCATCTCAATCACAGTACTCTGGTGCTTAGCCTGGTAGTTCTCAACCACTGCATAGATCTGATGACTCTCTGCCATATCACCAATAGTAGGCTTTGAGCTTTGCATCTTACCCATGTTAGGGTTATGTGGGAAATATCTCCAATGATGTCCAACAGCACCATAACCATAACACCTACCTGGTTCCCTCTAGTGGTATGCAACTCCAACTAGTACTCTAGATGTCTGAGCTATGGATCCTGATGATCCGGCTACAGACTGCTGATGAGCTCCTGTTGACTAAGCTCTTGGTGCACCTTGTGTCTTGGTGGGACCCCTAGGAGGAGGGGCTATACTCCATCCTCTCTGTGTATCAAATCTTTGAGGATGTATGTATGGTGGGCGGGTGTGTTGTTGTACTACTGTGCTAGCCTGAATGAATCCTGTCTTGAACTCTGTCCACCCCGTGGAGGAGGAACTGACTGCTTCGATCTACCATCCTGCATCTGCTAGATATGGCTCTGAACTTTGTCTCTAGCCTTTTATGTCTTCCCTCATGTCTCCTTTGTAATATAAGCCTTCTCCTTGGCCTCTGCTAATGTCTTAGGGTAGTGAATGCGCACTGTGCCACCCAAATCTAAGTTCAGGCCCCGAATGAACCTGTGAATCCATACTTTCTCATCCTGCATATAGTCAACGTATTGGTGTAGGTCCAGAAATTGACTCTCATACTCGGCTATAGCGATCAATGCCTGACAGAGATCATGAAAATTGTCTATATGCTACTCTATAAATCTCCTAGGCAAGTACCTACTCCTGAAACACTCCTCAAAAATCTCCCAGGTGATTGTCTCCGAATCAACATGGAGCTTCTACCCCTCGGTCCTCCACCAGACTCCTGCTCCATCCCTCAAAATATGGATTGCAACACAAGCTTTCGTGTTGGTAGTACAAGTACTGAGCTTGAAGCATCCACTGAAGCTCACTAAACAGGCCTCTACCTAAAAACCTCCTCTATCACCTGAATAGTGAGATGGTTGTAGCTTCAGGATCTCCCTGATATGGTCTTCCGCTAACATCTGACGACCCCTAGGTCTCTCTGTATGCTCCTCTCTCTGTCTAGAGCTCTGAGACCTATCCTGATTACCTAAGATCATGTCCCAATGTCCTCTCTTTGGTGACTTTGCTCTAGCTAACTCTACATGGAAGAACTCTACCCAGTACTCCCCGCTATGTCGAGGACATGCCTGGGCCTCTACTGATGGCTCCATGCCATGTCTAGCAAATCATCCTCCCAAGGGATTTCCATGTATCATGGCATTGACGTCCTGAAGCATCTATAAACTCTGAGGTATAATGCACCCCTCGTCTGATCCACGCCTCATACATAGATCAAGGTGAGAGTTAGTTCATTTTTCTAGGTCTTGTTTCAATTTTCTAAGTTTTCTAATTTACACAATTATCAAACATGGTGGTTTTCTAGATATAAAAGAATCAACTTTACACTAGGTTAAATGTTCATGTTTCATGTTTTCTAGGTGTGCCCAAGGGTCAAAACTTTGAACGCACAGGTCTGATACCAAGTATAACGCCACAAAAAAAATGTTGTTCTGGGAACTCGCTTTAACAAAACACTTAACCCGAAGATGCGACTAATTTTTTTAGTTTTCTATTTTTTTGTTTGAGTTAAAAGAGAAGTTTATGATACAAGGATGTAGCGAGGGTTTATTAATTTATAGCTCTATGGAAAGGTAACAATTATTAGTTTACTTAATTAAATATTTTCTTTTCTTCGATTAAGTTTATTCCTAACAAGGTTAACCTTATGCTAAATTATTAAATTCATTACATTAATAGCTTAGAGCTCCTTTAATAAATTTCCCACACACACTAAGGGTTTAAAAGGGGGAAAAAACATTACACCCCTAGGAGATCAAAATTCCCCACTCATTCATCTACACATACCCTTAAGGATTTTAAATTAAAACATTTAAAATACATTTCTTCTTAATAAAGGTAGAGTCAATTCTCCACCCTTGGATCAAATCTATCTTAGGCACTAGATCCTAGGGTTCTCAACATAGCCCTAAAATCCTTATGAAATTATATAAAAATATTTTCTCAATCTATTCTTCTCATTTGGTTCATTTTGTTTTTATTAAATTTGCAGGTTGGAGAGGAGGAAGCCATGGCAGCAAAGGGAAGATACATGGAGGAATTCTACATGAAGATTTAGTCTAGGTTTAGTTTAGATTTAGTTATATTGTTGCAATATATTTCATTTAAAGATTGGGAGGAGTTTCTTCCTCTAATTTGGTGTTTATTCCAAGATTATAGTGTATTGGGTTTTAAATTTAGGGCAAACCATACCCCCTTTTGTTACAAATGAAATAATACTTTTAGATTCACCATTTGAGTATTTTTTTGTCCCATTCTTAACCATTTAATTTAATTTTACTTTCTGGTAGTAATAGGTTATATTATTCAACTTAGAATTTAGTGAAAAATTGACAATTTTCATGCATAGGCATAGATCAGCAAAATTCTGTCATAGGTGATAGAACCACCGCCCTGCCAGTGTGCTAAAAAGTAGACCATTGCCTTCCATAGCAGCGGTTGCGAAACCACCGCCGGAAACAAACACATGACTTCCGCCTTACTGGGTGGCAGTTTTGAGACCGCCGCCATAGCCTAAGCGGCAGTTACGGGACCGCTGCTCTGCACAGGGCGGTGGTCTTGTTTCTGAAAATTGAACCACTAAGCCGAGATTTTTACAAAAACTTAAATTTTTTTTTTAGATTGAGGGTAAATTAAGGTTTTTTGAAAGGAACCACATCCTTGTACAATTGAGGATTTTTCTTGAGAGGAACCAAAACCTAGTTACAATGAAGGGGACCACTATTTAGGAACCCAATTGGAGCAACCATGAAAACATAGTGAAGATGAAGCAACCAATGACAATGGCCGCAATGAGTGGGACAACTATAAGTGAATGGAGCGAGAGGAACAACCACTAGTGTCAGTAGCAAGAGGAGCAGCCACCAGAATCAGCAGCAAGTGGAACAACCAACAGTGACAACAACAAGAGCATCAATAGTGAGTGGAGCAGCCACAAGTGAGAGGAGAAGAAAGCGTCAACAGCGAGAGGAGAAACCACCAGGCGTCAGCAGTGAGAGGAAAACCACCAGTGTCAGTAGCGAGGAGTAACCACCAGTGTCAGCACGAGCAGAGAAGCTATCTCCAACGGTGAAACCACCTCCGAGGAGGATCGTGCCTTGGGGAGGTTTGAACCTCAGTGGGCAAGGACACAACCATGTGACTTGACCGCACCACTCCCACCCCATTGGCTACAAAAACTTAAAGTTGCTAAAGGATGTAAAAATTCATTTTGAGTTTGTTTTTGTTCATTCCAAGTTCGAGATTTGAGATTTAGTGCTCTATTATTCATTTCTTAGTTAAATCTAGTCCTTTTTAAGGTATTTTCAACTCTATTAAAATTCATCTCCTTACAAGAATAATTTCCATTTGTTTAACTATATTCTTTCCTTCTATCATAAGAGCAAAGGAATGTAAATCTATTTTATTACTTTGTCATTTCCTTACTATACAATTACCATTACTAAAAGCAATAAAATCTAACTCAATTTCCTCTTTATTTCAATACAATGTACATACATTCAAAATAGCGACAAAGACTTTATTTTTCCATTCAAGTTTATTATACTAACAACCTCAACTTCTAACAATTTCTTTCTTTTTCCCTTAATACATGTTCACAATGAAGGCAACTCTACAATGATAATAAATTTCTTTTCTATTGATATAACTCAACTCTTTTAGCACAAGCACTACTTTTCTCACAATACATTCAATATTTTAACAAGGAGAAAATAATTTCTTTTCTATTTACAAACTAACTTTACAATAACATTCTTTCTTATTTGTTCCTTTCCACATGCAATGCAATATCATTAACAACTATTTGAATACAACTTTCCTTTCAATATATGTTATGACTGCATAGACACAAAGGAATACAATATGTTTCTTTAAAATATCAATTCAATTTCCTCCACTTGATGTGGGAAGTTATGCAAAATATAATTACAAGAATGAATACATTATTACAATTTCTTCCACTCTAAGTGCGTAAAATACTAAGGAAATTTCACATGGTCATATACAAGACTCCAATCTCCAACTCCAACAAGATAGCTCCTCCAAGCATTTTCTTGATTCACAACAAAAGAGAGGGAGAGGCAATGCTATCCACCCAACCAAGATACCTAATGGAGAAGAGAAGACATCCTCTCCATTGGCCCCCGAGCCCCAACCACATTACAATGGGAGAAGATCTCAACTCATGGCAACTACTAGCTTCCACAAAACTTAACATATAATTTCACATTCATTCCTTTTACATACAAATCACAAAAACAACTCAACAAGAAGAAAACAACAAAGTAATAAGATCACAAGGCTTATCAAGAAATCAAAAAGAGTAAGACCTATGGGGAGGACACTTATGCCTCCCAATGGGAATGGGTGCCCACCCAAAATCCTCCAATACAAAACACAATTTCCCCTTACAACTCTTATGCCTCCCTCAAGCACCCCTTATACCTGCATAACTCTTATGCCTCCCTACATATCTTATGTCTCCCTCATAGCAAGAACAAAAAAGGAAATGCAAGCATCCCTCAAAACAAGGTGCAGCACCCAACCCAAACTCCCTCCACAAAAGGGTAAACTCTTATGCTTCCCTACATAAAACTCCCCATAATCTCATCCCACTCCCAACTTAGGCATTATACCCACACCCAACAATCATTTAAAAGAGATAACAACATTCAACACAACATATACACACATACAATAAAACAAATAACATAATTAAAACTAAGGTGAAGCTCCTACGTCTCCATGGTAAAGCTTGTTCCAAGTATGAAGTTCCAAGCTTCTCTAAATATCAAGCAAGCATCCACAAGGCTCCAACAATCCACAAACTCTCTCTAAATCCTCTCACTCTACAAAAATTCAAGAGACTAAAAATGATCATCCAACCCCAAAACAAGGAACAAGAATTCAATAAATAGAGAAAGGAGAGGGAGGGATGATGTGGCACAAAGTAGGATACCACCTCATTTCCACTCCACTCCACATCACTTGGTCAACCTCATATTCCAAAGCACCATTAATAAGTGGTTGGAGGAATGACAAGAACCTTACAAACTCCATCTAAGCCCACTCCCCCAAAGGAAAAAAAGAAATATTTGAAAGAAAGTGTAATAACATTTCACCTTTTTAAATTCCCAAAACACCTAAAAGGGCCTAATTTTGACCCCCCAGCCCATAGGTAGGGTTAGCATGGGTATTTAAGAGGTGTGGGACATGTTTGACTTGTCCCACAAGCTTCCAAATTCGGCCTCTAAGCTGAAATTCGAGTTTCTCATGAAGGGTAGAGTGTGCTACACTCAAAACTCAAACACACTTCACTCAACACAAAATCCAAAAGTAAATCAAGCCTAATAAATGAACTCCTTTCGGTCACATCTTTAATTAGTTTAGGATAAATTTACATTAGCTTAATTAAGACACTACAACCCATGAATAATAAAGGGGTAAATATATATCCAAAAATCTAAAAAATAAAACATGTAAATTTGATTACTAAAGGAAAACAAATACCAACATTCTCAAAGAGGGAAAATCAAAACAAAACAACACATGACCCCTAGGTCACAATTTTCTCCTAACCAATAATTCTAACACACACACAATTACATGTTTCCATGGTGACCCTAGTTAAATTCTTCTCGAATTTCGATGTGGTTGGTCTCCATTCCTCCAATGTCGTTGTGAATATAATATACCTGCAAAACAGAGGATGCCTCTTTCGGCCTCATGGCTGCATTAAAATATTCATGTCAAATATGCAATATAAATATGAAATTAACTATATACGAATTAATATCATCTATGCAAGATACAATATCACTAAACATTTCTAGCACATTTCCATTCCACAGTTTATCCATGTCAAAATGATCACAACATTAATTGAATTATCAAAGGTCTACTAAACATGATTAAATATATCACATGTCAAAAATACAGATAAATAATCATGTCAATAGTATATCGAGATCAACATCAAATGTCTCCAATGTCCGTATGCATCATATAAGAATGAGGTCAATAACAGTACAGTATCTCTGATATCTACTAGCATGCTAAATCAAAACTATAATATAACCATAAGTGCAGTCGACAGTATAAAAAATAATAATAAAAAAAGGTGTCGAAAGGAAGTGGGCACTACAATTCTCATGTGATTCTTTACTATCCAATCCTATTAATAATTATTTTTCCATTTCCACCATAAAATTTAACCAAAGATAGCTCTTGAAGATCAATGGTCTTCACATACTAATTTCACAAGATCTTCAAAACAACACTTACATCTTTGTTCACATCGTTTAAAATTGGAGAATGAAGAGAATGAGATCCATAAGTGAGAAAGCTATCGTATATTTCCCTACATTCAAATCGTACTAAGTACTACCCAAACCCTCAACATCCATTAAACTCTTTCTATTACAAATCTAACAACATATCTTAAGGAATTGCTATTATTCCTTGAACATACCTATGTGAAAAAGGGGATTATAGAATTCATATGTGAGTGTGTTTTCATCCAATTCCTTACTTTCCAACCCTATCAAATATCAATCAATCCCATCATATACATTCAATCATTCCATTCCATATATTACAACTTTCCCCATTTAGATTTTATTATGTTTTTTATGATGTTGATATGTTCTACCAGAAAGCTACAAAGGTTGAGTTGACCTTGCAACCAAAATTTTCTTCAATGTGCTTAATAGTAGATGAAAGTTTGATAGATCTAAAGGTCTATTCGCCCCTTCTGTCTTTGATTATTTTCAATTTATTCATAGTCCTTCCTCCATATTCCACATTGATCCTTGTATTGGCATGAATAAACTTAGTTTCTTGCTATGCTTATTTATGCAATTTTGATCCATTTATGTCTAACAACACCTTTTCTTTGTCTGCAACTAGTTTCTTCTCGGGCCATGTCTTACCCTAGGCAACCTAGGTAGTTGCCTAGGGCGCACAAAAAGGAGGGCACCGAATTTGAAAAAAAAAAACAAAGGTGGCACTCCGTGGCAGGTTGGCTGAGTCAAATTAAAATTTTACAAAAATAATTGATATAAAAGGAGGCGAGGGCACTGCTGTTAGCCAGTTTCAAATTCATTTTTTAATTGTAATTTGTTCTCTGATTCCTGAATCTCTTGGCCCTGTCCCTACTACTGTAAATTTAGGAGTGACTGTTTAATGTTAGTTTGTTCTTCAATGGAACTGTAGTCTGTGAACTCAAAACTTTGAACACCGTAACTGAAACACGCCCTAGACTCCTATGGACCAGAGCTGTAGAGCAGTTTGAATTCTTGTGTGTGGCTATGCCAAGGCCCAAGCGTAGGCGTTGGTCCGTTGATAGTCGGCCTTTGGTGTTTCTCAGTCATTCTTGCAATTTGGCATTTGAAAATATTTTGACATGATGTCTGTTGATGCTATGCTAATGCAAAAGTGGAAACAACCCTGTGCGACTAACGAATAACAAATAGGCCGAGCAATTAGCATACAAAGCTTTAAAGCAAGAGACATTGCTAAACATTTCAAGGCAGAAAAGCTCTGAAGTCTGAATTGATTTATCTTATATTGTATATAGGTGGGTCGTTGGTACTAGGTGCGAGGGGGGGCGCACGCTTCGAGTACTGCCTAGGGCGCTCGGAAACCTTAATTCGGCCCTGGTTTCTTCCACAACCCCTTCATTCTTCCTCATATATAAAAATCAACATCCTTATTATTACCAATTGATAGACATTCTATAATGGTATTCGATCCAGAGGTGGTGGTGGCAGAGGTTTAACTTTTGTGCGTAAACACTGAATGATAATTTTGAAGTTGACATCCTTCTGACATTCACATGATTGTTTCAACCTTGATTTTAATTTCAATTTGTATATCTTGGAGAACTTTTTCTTTACACTTAGACAAGCAAATTAGAAAATTGTAATATCTTAGCCATATGGTATAATTTGGAACTTTTTTCTCGAAGTTATTTTCAAATACTACATAATAGTACGAATAAGGTGTACGTAATTTACCTTCCAATTAATAAGATGTTTTAACAAAAGATGATAAATTTATAAATAGATATAAAATAACTCATACCTATTTACATTTGTCAATTAAAAAATATAAATCTCATACAAATAATAAAACTAACAATAGTACACATAAATATAAAACAATTCTCAATGTCCACGATTGTCAAATTTAAAAACAAAATCAGATTACTAAAAAGGGAATGAACACAATGAAACATCTAAATAGAAAACTAGATGCATGTAAGTGATAATTTTAACTCCAGGCATCTCATAGATGCTTCCTCACATTTCACATATATCTGCTAGAAAGTGGGTCTATATATTTGCAGTTAGTACGGCCCACGATATTAGACTTCGGATTTCCTTGTGGGAAGCTGTAATATATTTTGTATTTTCTCCTTTATTGTATTGAGTTCTATCCCCTTGGCGCCAAGTGAGCGCCTTAATATTCGTCTATACCCATGACTCGTTAGAAGAAATAAACACTCCTTTCTAAAAGACATAATTAAATTGCTAGATTTTGCTATAACGTTTAAAATGTTACGCACATTAAACGCATTTTATTCTTTTCCACTGGTGGTTAGACTTAGAGTTTGAACGATAGTGAAGTATTCCGACGTCCTATTTTAAGGATATATTTATAGACAGGTAGACTATTTAATTTCACTGGAGACTAATTTACGAATTAAGTATGAAGAGGGTCACTATTATTCTTATTTTCATAAAATTTTCATAACAGGTGATGATGTTATAATATAAGTAGCCCTTTCATATGACTTTTAAAATACCCATCCACACAGCTTTTTCCGAAGCATGATAATCTATAAATTAAGTACGAAGAGGGTAAGAAACGGTTGTAAAGTTGCAATATAAGTGGCCCTATCATATGAAGATGGGAATTTTTGAAGTCATATAAGTAGTTCTAAGATATATTGAAGAAGTATATTTGTTACGGTACTAGAATATATATATTTTGAAGTATAAATGGACCCACTTCTATTAGTATACCGATCATGTTATATTGGGGTTTGTATGTTAGCACAGACCAAACTAATCAATTGATATGAGTTTTGTTTTGATTCACTAATAATTTTTAGAGTCATAGAAATAATTATGACATACATGAAGAGGCATATCGGATGTGGGTAGTAAGGCATATATTTTAACGAATTTATGTCAAGTATTTTTTTGGATTTATGAATCCATACAGGATGAGATAGGAAGACCAAATAAGAAAATATACTCAACATGTCGCTAATCAACCATTATCTTAATAAGATGGTCACTTCTATTGTGCCATCATTCGTGCTGACATAAGGATCATGGTATATTCGAGTTTATATGTTTGTTTTCTTATTTTTAAATGTCTTTTCCTTACTAAATTTATAATCCGAAAACAATTGTTGTTCATTTACCAATACATACATAATTTGATACTCCTACCTATACATGACTTATTACCCAAAGTCACAAAACCTACTTCAATGCATCTTGGTTCTTTAACTTAATATTTATTCATTAAAAATATTAGAGTCAGATTAATGGTTGGGAACGCCCTATGCAATAGTTGGATTGGATACAGTTAAGGATAAAATTGGAATAGGAATGGCGACGGCGAGCCCTAACCGCGAGCATCAGGCCGAAGCCGTAATCCCCTTGAGATCTATTGATGGCGGCGCTTCTGTTTATGGTAGTAGGGGTTTGGTTTTCCCTAGCTCAAGTCTGTTTGAGGGAAGTGGGGGTGGTTTCTCTGCTTAGGATCGAAATGGTGGAGCCTCCTAGGTACAATGTGGCGGTGATGATAGGGGCGACAACCTTAACCTCATAGGCCTTATTTATAATGATGTAGGCTGCGGGTCTGCTAGTGCATTTTCTCCTACTATGCATTCGTCAATTGGTGAAGAGTAGGTTCTTCTTAGAAAGTAGATCTAAAGTAGGGGAAAGCCCTCTTTTCTGGAGGCGGCCAGATTTGGTGCTAAGGCTTCTGCTAAACCCATGGTTCATGCCAAATCTATTCTAGTGGTCTCCTTTGGTGAGGATGTCTCACATACTCCGGTTTTCTTCCAAAAATGGGGCCTGATCTATAGATTCAGTAGTGTCTGTCCTAGTCTTCCGGCCATGCAAAAATGGATAACTGAATGCTGGAGGCCCTTTATGGAAGGTAAAGCTAATATTTATCCCACAGCCGTGGTATATTCATTTTTGTCTTTGAGGTTTCAGATGACAAGGACAAGATTTTTAGAAATATATGGGATTTTTAGTCACACCATCTTATTATGAAGCTATGGTTTCCAAGATTTAACCTGATTACTGAAAAATTTACTGTCAGACCTGTGTGGGTAAGGATGCCTTACTTACTTTTGCATTTTAGGAGTGAGGAGTGTTTCAGATCTACGGGGAATATTTTGGGTAAATTTCTTGATGTTGAGACTAGGACAGAATCTTTCGATCATACCACTTATGCTTGTATTTTAGTGGATATGGATATGACAACCAATTTCTTGGCCACAATGGAGGTCAAAGTCAGGTATTTTTCATGGACTCAAAATCTAGATTATGAAGGTCTTCCCTTCAAATGTAGATCATTTTTTACCCTTGGACATCTTGTCGCTGACTGTCACATTGTGAAGAAATAGATTAAAGGGCAGGTATCGTAGTGGAAGGAATTTAACCCAGAAAATTTGACAGTTGAGGCTAAGGAGGAAAATAATGTAACGCAGATATTAGACAATCATATAGGTGATCTGGGAAAGGAGAAGGTCAGGGTTATGGAAGAGATGAATGTGAATTTGAGCGAGAGTTCCACTCTTCCCTCTCTACCCATTAATGACCCACATGTAGTAGATAAGGGGGTTTCCCCTTTGTCACCCCCTATATCTTTATTTTCTCTAGATCAAAGTAGTATCTCTCTTGAAATTAGCATTCCTATTAACCAAGATGAGAATGTTGATTCTAATTGGGGGGAGGGATAGAAGCTGGTGAACAACAAAAAGAGGGGTAAAGATGTATCCAAGCCCCGCATGATGAGCCTTATATCTCATAAAGGGAAGGTTTTTGAAAGTGGAGTTCCTTGGTCTTGTTGGTTAAGTTGCATTCACCAACAGTCTTTGTGTTCTCTCCTTTTGGTGCTTCCTTGACCTGAGGTTGAGATTGTTGTTTTGTTTCTTTTTTGGCCTGTGGGCTCTTGTTGGTTGTTGTTTCTCTCTTGGGCTTTGAAAGTTGTATCTTTCATTTGTACAGGGTTCCTGATCCCTTCAAAATATTTTTTTACCTAATCTAATAAAAAATAATTGGATTGGATACCCTTCTCACAATATTAGTTAATATTTTTTCCAATCAAGTAAATAAAGAAAAGTTGCCTACATTTTTTTTATTAATAATATACATCTTGATCATAATAAATAAATAATTTAGAGACACTTGTATAAAAAGAACAAAATTATCCTATAAAATTAATCATAGGTTGTGTTAAGATTGCAACAAATATAATTTTTTATTCAAGATTGTCTACAAGTGTGATTTATAAATATCAAGTAGGTGATGGGACTCAAACATGAACAAAGCGTCATTTTTTCACACAATATTAAAATCGATTATGGAGATTCCATGGTTTTGTGAAGAGTGGTTTTTTGGAATAGGGAAACAATTCTTTAATAAAAAATAATAGACATTTCTCTGAAAAAATTAGAATACAAAATTAAATACTTCTTTCTTTCAATTATAATCGGCTTTATTGGCTACACTAGTTAGATTATAAAAATTACATAAACATTTTCCCACAAAAACTACACACAAGTATAATATGGAGCTACATAGAGTAAGGGTAACTATACCAACAAAATCATATAAACTGATAAATATGTCATTTTTTTAACTTACAAAAATATTATACTACACTTTTATGTGTATGCGCGGAATTCAAGTTGGTGTACAATAATATCAATATATGAGTCAATTAATATTGAATCTTCACGTAAAATAATTTAATGCTAAGTTTTAAAAATAACTAACATTAAGAGAAATAGTTAGATTTAGACGCCCCATCTTTGTTGGCACCTTAGGCAACTACCTAGTGTGCATACAGATTAATTCTCCATTAGAAAATATTAAACATATATTTTGTGTCATATGACATCAACCTTGTATTAAAAGAATGATAGTGTAATATGTCCATTTACAGTAATTCGTTCTCATTTATATCTTTTGACCGAAGGTTTGAAATTTAGTGTCATTTAATAAGGGGTATTCTATTCTACCAAAATTTCCCTAAACATTATGGCAACTTCATCCATTTTTATTAATACATCTTGACAGCACCTTTTGCTCCTTTACGATTTCGGTCACAAAAATATTTTCCATCAAAATTACTTCTACAACTCCTCATTTCTCATTCACTCATTACATACTAAAGGAATTTACCCTCGCTACAGTGTTTATGTTTCGTCATTCTTGAAGTCAATCTCCTTTTAAGTAAGGAACCTTCATCATCATGTAGTTGCTACCATATTTTGGGAGCTATGCAGATAGATGAAATATGCAAACCAGAAAGTGAAATGTTTCATTAATTCAATCATGGCGTAGATGAATTATTAGCAAGCGTAGGGTGGGTCCGAATCCTATCCGTAAGATAAAAGAAAGAACCAACGGTAAGCATTATGTTTGTAAACTATTGTCGGGGCATAGCCTTTTAAACTGAATTAACAGTCATACGAGGTGGATCGGCCGCCAATTACACCAAAATTTAGAACAAAAACCATACTTAATAAATAGTCACACACTGAACTTTGAAGTGAGATCGTATATCTACCAATCCTATATTCGTCTTCCACGTGGGGTTATTATCGTCACCACTGCTCTCTTGTTCTATTGGGTTTATCAGGTTATTTAATGGGACAAAATGTAGAATTACTTTGGAAGGACGCATTTTTCATCCACGGGACTCAAACAGAACTAATCTTCCTATCGTTCTGCTTTTTATTCTGGAAATGTATGCGTCTAATTGAAAGCTCCAACTTTCGAGATTGCAACATGGGATTCCACTCGCGGTGGTGCGTTTTCCATATCATATGAGGATCTTCTTTTTAACTAGAGATGCTACGCTTACTCTATCAAACAACTTCATTTTGTGTTATAGTGTAGACTTCTATTTACAAGTTAATTAATTAGAGGTTAAAAGTAAAATTCGGAGGTTGTAATTTTATTTTATTTTTATTAGGTAAATGTGTTGGTTTTGAAGGGAACCCAAAAACCCACAAATACAAGTGATGAAAAGATATATGAGTGAGGATCAAAAGGTGAAGCCTCTACCAATGACCAAGAAAGACAACCAAAGTACTTGACACAAACGAAACAACCATACATACAACTCATCTCTGAGAATCATTCACTCATGATCTTTAATACATTTTAAGGGGATCATTTACACTTATCCTTTGATTCTTCTTCCCAATAGTAGTCCAGGGTTCATCATTGTTCGGAATTACATTTTCATTTGTGTGAATCGAGATGATTTCAAAATTCTCCTTGTCCTTAAGAGTTGGAGTATTAAGAGGAGAGGGATCAGTAACCGAAGTAGTTATAGTGCCAACTGCTCTTCGACATTTTTTATATTTTGATTTTTATTACTGTTGACTATAGACATGGACATTATTCTATCATTTTGACTAGCATGATGTTAGATGATAGAGACATTCTAACTATTAATGGATTGTGATTCAGGGTATGATTTGTGCATATTCTTAGAGGCATAGAGAGACATGTTATATTGATGATGATGATGTGTTGTTAGCATATATATATATATATATATATATATATATATATATATATATATATATATATATATATATTAGTGACATAAAAAATTCTCGTGAACTTGTTGATATTAATAAAAGATAGAATTGAGATGTTGTTGAACTTTTAGACAAATGACATCATTGTTTAGTTGAGATGATGACTTAGTTATATGAGAATGGTTATTGATTCATGTGTGTATATTTTGTATTTGAGGATTTGATGTGACCACGAGGCCGAAGGAGGTATTGTGTGATTTTATAGGTGATTATATCACAACAATTGAAAGGGGAATTGCAGACTAACCACATCAGAATACTAGATGGATATAACGAAGGTCACTATGACAACTTGTGTAATGTTGTTGTTTTGTTGTTTTCACTTGGTAGGGGGTCCCCATGGGGCGATGGCCTCCAATTGTGACCATGGGCTATACGTGCAATTCTTTCCCTTTTTCTTTTATTTATTATAGAGTATGTGATTTATTTGTGATGTAATTTATTTAATCATTGTTTATTAGTGTGTCTTTATTAAGTAATTTAATCATGTTATTAAGTTATATGGGGATGTGAAAAAACGGGTCATTTATTAAAGTAGTTGGTCATTTGGATTTATTGATTTTGATTGAGCATAAGTGATCTTGAGTGTTGTACACTCTACCCTATCTTAGAATTTCGGATTTGGGATTAAGGGCAATTTTTAGAGGCTTGTAGGACAAGCTAAACTTGTCCCACACCTCCTAATCTAATTTATTAATCTTACCTATGGATTCGGGGGTCAAAAATAGACCCCATTATGTGTTTTGTAAGAGAGAAAGTGATAGTTATTGCACATTTCTTACATGGGTTTTAAATTATGTCCTTAAATAGTGTGGATTTGGATTGTGTGTGTAAGAGACTTGTCATTTCTCTCTGACCACCAATTTATTGTGCATTTGGGTTGAGATTTGACTTGGGAAGTGGAATTGAGGATAAGTGATGTGGCATCCTACATGGAGCCACTTAAACCTCATTTTCCTTTTTTCTATTTTTGCAAGTTTAATTGTTTGTTTGGATTAAATTCATTTCATTTTTTTCTCTTGTATTTTTGGGAGTTGGAGAATTTTGGAATGATTGTTGAAGTTTTTGAGCTTGTTATAGTTGGATTGATCTTGAAGGAGCTTGGACGGTAATCCATTGATCAAGTTCTACCATGGAAAGGTAGGAACTACACCCTTGTTTTATTTGTTTTCTCTTATATGTGTATATTTGTATGTTACCGAATGTTTTGGTATGTTTGTTGGGTTCATGGGTAGAATGCCTAAGTATGGTGTAGGATAAGCGTATGGGGACTTTATATGTAGGGAGGCATAAGATTTTATTCAACGTTTTGCTAGGAAATTGGGTTGGGTACCCCACTTTTGATAAGAAAATGATTACATTTCTTGCTTGGTTCTTTTAAGGGAGACATAAGAGATTCTGGGAGACATAAGAAAATGTGGGAGGCTTAAAAAGATATTAAGGGAGGCATTAGAGTTGTGTAGGGGTTTTAAGATGTATATTAGAGGGCTTTAATGTGGGCACCTAATCCCAATGGGAGGCATAAAGTGATCTCCCCATATATCGTTGCACTATTGGCTTTGCATTTTCAAGCCTTGTGTATTTTGTTAGTTTCCTTCTTGTGATTAATTCTTGTGTTGAATGTGTTTTGAAATAGATATAAAATTTTGTATTAAGATGTGGAAACTTGTGATAGTTGTCATGAGTTGGATCGGGGGCCAATGAGGAGGATAACTTCTTCTCCTCCTTGGATTATTGGTTGGGTGGAGAGTGTTGCCTCTCGCCCATTTTTATTTTTGTTATTGAAGTGGAGAAATGGTGTATCTCGTGTTGAATAATTTTGGATATGGAGCATTTGTTGAAGTAAAAAATAACTCTTCATTGTAAGAAATTTCTTGTACTTCCCACTTAAGGTGGAAAACTTCTAGATTTGTATTTAAAAGAAAAAATTTCTTTGCAAGTTTTATTTACCAAGTTATAATGTCATTTTTGAAGGAATTTAATTAAAGAATGTTTCTTTCCTTTTTATTCAAATTAGTTGTATGTAAAGGAATGAATCAAATGGATATCATGTTTAAATTATACCTTCTCTTGAGAGAAAAAAAGTTGGAAATCTTAATGTGTTTCATCACAATGTGAATTGGGAGGTTGTCATAGCCTTATTCTTGGTTGAAACAGTTAAGCACTCTTTGCTTTTGATATATTCAAAGTTAAAGTTATCCTTGATATCCATGTTCCTTTATACATTGTTTTTTTAGAGTTATTTTGCCTATATAGTGACTGACACCAATCACTCTTAATCGGTGTCAGTGTACTTAGTACCGACATTAGTCATTGTTTCATATTGCAGTCTTTAAAATGTTAACTCCAAGTTAGTTATCAACTTAAATGACATCATGACTTGTACAACAACCTTAAACTCAATGAGTAATTTTTCAAAAAGTCATTTAGGTATGTGTGAATGACAAAATGTTGAATATATGTAAAAATTTATAAAATAGACTCATTCGACAATATCCGGCGTCGGTGACTAAACCATCGTCATTATTCCTTTGACCAACATCGATCATTGGATACTACACCAATTTCATTTCTATAACTGGATAGTCATTTGTTATGCCCTTTTTAATATTAGATGCTTCTGAGACAGTTATGATTTCTAAAAATTGATTAAGAAGTTTTTCATGGAATTAATCTCTCACCCCCTTCATTTAAAGCAATATTCTAAAAAAATTACCATTAACACAAGAACTGGCATTGATAATGGAACTGACGTCGGTAGAAAAATGGTTAATATGGGTTGTCAAGAGACCATTGTCGTTCGCCTGTGTGTGGGATTTAAAAAACAAAAATTTCTAGCCAAACCATTAGCTCTTATGGATATAGACTTCACCTACAGGTAGATCCATCCTGTGAGGGTCGCATATGCTTGTTTAGACCCATAATCCAACCTGTGTATAGGGATTTAAATGTATAAAACTCTTGATCTACAAAATTGAATTTTTCCCCATCCATCAAAATAACAGAAAAGAACTAATCAACAATATATCTCAAACCAGATCTAGGATATATGCTTTCATTGCAATAAATAACTAAGAATATATGATTAAATATAATTTTCAACTACTCTAAAGGAGAATAAAAATGGATGAAATCCCTTTCTTCTTGCACATTTGATCCAAGAAGACTCCTTCATGATTTTCCCCAGATCCATGTCATCCACTCCTTTAACCTGCAAACCAAAGAGAAACAAATGAATGAGTTTGGGGTAATAAATGCTTAGGAAGACTCTCTGAAGGATGATTAGGGCATATTTTGGGTAAATCAAATCTTTTGTTCCCTATTTATCTGATACAAGGGTTAAGAATCAACTCTACATTTTTTAGGTGATAATATTCATATCATCGTTATAAATTTTAAATAAATCAAATGTATGTGTAAATGGGTGAATTGGGCCACTTAGGGCTCTAGTGTAATGAATTTAAAAAAATGTAACCCTTCTAGTAGGTTTTAGTGAATCATTCTATGGAAATTAAATAAAATACTTTGAGTGAATTGAGGCAACTAAGAATAAGGGTTTATTAAAAGTGGGTTGAATATTAATTCCCAAGAGGAAAACTATTTAACCTAGTAAGAGAGATTAATGGACACTTATCTAGTGATGATGATTAAATTTAAATTATATTTGGATTAAGAATATTTAATTAATAATCTAGACCAGATCTATTCTATGAACTTAAAACCAAAAAAATTATTGTCACAAATTATTAGATCATGATTTAAGATATAATGTGGTTTTAGAATTTTTAATTTATGGGCATTACATGTGGTATCAAAGTCATGGGTTTAACACTTGGACCTTGCCCACACTTGCAAACATAAACCATAACAAAGAAAAATTGTGCAAATCTATACCTAGATCACACAACTTGTGTGATGTTTTAAATGAAGAAAACCTCATAAAATGAAATTAAAACTGAAATGATAAATTAACTCTCACCTTGGTGTGTGCAGGAGGCACGCGCTAGATGAGGGGTTCTTGCTCATGGACCTATATTTACCATCCATGCATTAAGCAGTGGCTACCATATTGTCTCAGATACTTCAAAGGTTAGAGGATGTTAATGCAACTATACACAGAGGATCTCTAGTGTAATGCCCACTTAAGAACCAAGAACAACCTAGGATTAGTTAGGAAAATTATGGAATAAGTTTTTTTAATTAAAAGAATCTACAACTATATTACAAGGCAATAATTGTCCCTAATAGGTTCTGAAAAAATTATAATCTACTAAAGTATATTTTTCTTTTATTAATAAATATTAGACGTCACAAGGTCCAAATTTTAGGGTTAGAAGTTTCAATTAAGTTCAGAGGGGAAAATCCCTCACCATACCTACTCTCTAAAAGTCTTAAAGTTTTAACTTGGTTTTTTTCAAAATTAGAAAATTCAAAATTTTCCTAAACTACTCCCATTGGATAGGAAATTTATTCACCTTTCCAATGATATAAAAAAGTCCTCCTAGCTCCTCATAATTATCAAGTTATGGGCTGGCAGGCCTTGGGGTGAAAATTTTCTCCCAAGAGCAGGTCTACGGGCCTAGGGGTGAAAATTTTCCATTGTGCGGGTTGGTGGAGTGAGGAAGAGTTTTGGCATTTTTTCCCTTTTTGGGGAAAAAATGTGATTTGCATCTATATGCCCACGGGCCTGAAGATGACACGTGTCGACCTAAGAAAACTTTAGTAGAAAGTTGAGTCATCGGAGAGATTTTCGACTTTAAGATTTTAAGGGTAAATAGCTCAAAGGTAAAAAAAAATTTCACTCCTCCACTAATGCCTAAGGCTACTACATGCCAGCATTCCTTTGGTTATGGGCCGCGGGGGGTGGCGAGGAAACCTTGGGATTTTCACCAAATCCAAAAGTTAAAGTTTCAAAGTTACAAAAGATTTCACGCCTCTACCAATGCCTAAGGATGCCACGTGTCAGCCTACCATTGGTTGCGAGTGGTAGAGCAAAATTATAAAATTATCCCAATTCTTATTCTAAAATGCTAAGGTCAAAATGGATTTCATGCCTCCGTCATTGCCTTGTAAGGCCATGTGGCAAATTTTGATTGGCTGTGGGATGGCAGAGTGGCGGGGAAAAGTTAGAAAATTTTCTCAAAATTTTTAAAAAAGGTTAAGTTCGAATTTTCAGTACACGAAAGGCGACAAAGGGAAAAAGCGGGCTGACGGGTCCACCGGGGAACTTTTTCCAAAATTTCTTTTTGACAATTAGATTAAAAAGAAGAACTTTCTGGAAAGCTCTCTATGTCCTCTTTACAAAGAGATCATTAATTTTAGATTTTGATAAATTTTAAGGGGTCAATTTTAAGGAAATGGCCTACAGACTTATATAGTGCGAGCTGGTAAATTTTGAATTGAAGGATTTTTTCAAAATTTGATTCTTTCCTTCACTAATCATTTCCAATAGACATGGAGGATTGTTCTAGGATGGTTTTAGGATGGAAAACCAAATTTGATTGGTTTGATTGAGTTGCAAATCAATTTTACAACTTTTAACAGCAAGAGGGACTGCAAATGGATTGAGCTCAATTTTGCAATGTTTGAAATATTTCCTTAAGTGTTTTAGCCCAAATTGAATTCATTTACATCATATCATGTTCAACTTTAATGTTTCTTTTTTATTTCTTGAATTGCAGGTTCAAATTGTTCATTTTAGATAAATTATTTGCCAGGATGAAATACAAAACAAAGATCAAATTCTGAAGGATTTATTTTATCATTTTTCAACTTCTAAGTGTGGAGATTCATTTCCATTCCAGTATAATACATTTAAGTGATTTAATAAAACCATTTAAGAGCCAAAATACAAGGTCTAATTTCTAATTTTTAACATATTTCAAAATACAAAATATTACGATTTCTCATTGTTTCTCATATGTGTTTCTCTCTTTCAAATAGACAATTCAGTAATAATTAAATGATCAGATTTCAATATAACATTGCAATTTGAGAAAGATAGGACACCATTTATTGATTCCAAAGGACAACTTACAACTTCCTTCTTGCATACTTCAAAATTCATCATACAGATTTCATTTCCTTCACATTCTCTCAAAGCAAAAATGGATTCTATCTTTTTTTCATTTCACTTTACAAATTTCATAAACCATACAACATATTTCGATTTCAAAAAATTTACAAATTTATCCACTTCAAAGTGGGAAAGGTTACAATGAGATTTTATTTCACAAGGTACTATCAAACTGTCTTTCTCCTCTGCTCTAGAAAAACAACATGAATTCTTCCAATTTGATCACAGCAAGAGTAGGAGAAAGGCAACAATCTCCACCCAATCAAGACATCCAATGAAAAGGAGAAGCCATACTTCTTCATTGGCCCATGAGACCTAACCACAATGCAATGAAAGGTGTGATCCGACTTATGACAACAATAGGCTTCCACAAAACATACAAGCAACATAATCACAATAAACACATTCCAAAACAAAATGGAGTTTTTACAACTACATTAACACATGATAAGCAATAATAAGGCTTCAATACAGTAAGCCAAAGGAGAAAAAAACTATGGGAGATGCTACTTATGCCTTCCAAAGGGGAAATGGGTATCACCACCTTAGAACAACCCATCAATATATATGTATATATATATGAATATCATTTCAAACCCTGTCATGCCCTTATGCCTCCCACAAGTACCCCTTATTCCTCACATTTACTTATGCCTCCCCAACCTCTTATGGCACCCCATAACGATGAAATAAATGCAAGTTATTTATTTTGACAAGGTGGAACCCAGTCCCAACTCCCTCCACACTTATACCTCCCCAAAACAATTATGCCTCCCTCAATAGTACCCCATAGTATTCTCCTACACCATTCCTAGATAGTCTACCCAAACAACCCACAAACATGCTAAAACATTCACACAATAACATATACATTCATAAAGAAAAGGAATATTTCAAGAGCCAAGCTCTTACCTCTCCATGATGGAGATGTCTAAGTTCCAAAACTAAAAGTTTTTCAATGCCAAAATATAGTCTAAAATAAACAACCAACAAGCATGCAAGGTTCTCCAAACTCCTTCCAAAATCAAGAGCTCCACAGAACAAAAATTCACCCATAAGGAAGTATGTAAAATGTTCAACAACCCAAAACAAAGCAAGGAGTTATAATTTTATAGAAGAGGGAAGAGAAGAGGATGAGGTGGACCCATGTAGGATGCCACATCACACATCTTCAACTCCAATACAAAATTAAAATTCATTCTCCAATGCACAATAAAGAGGTGGGTGAATAATATGACACTAAATTACACACTCCAAAAATCTCACACCCCATAAGGACTGAAGTTAATAAAATGTAAGAAGAGTGCAATTAAAACCTATAATTACTCATATCAAAATGCATAAAGAAGGTCTAAATTCAATCCTCCAACCATAAGTGTGGTTGGTAGATAAAATTAAGAGGTATGGGACAAGTTTTACTTGTTCCAAAAGCCTCCAAAATCAGCCTCTAAGGATAAATCCGAATTTCTAAGAAGGTGGAGTGTTTCATACTCCAAAATCTAACTTACACAACTCTTACACATACTTACACATCACTTACCAAATTTAATACAAGAGAAAAAAACTTCTATAATTACTTTCTTATATATGAATTTTGATTAATTTATTTATTTTAAAAATATAATTACTCACATTAATTTTCCACAATTAAAAGAATAATGAAAGGGGTAAATACATCACAAAATAAACACATGCAAACAATAATAGAAAAGAACCACATTAATAAAATACACATAACCCCTTGGTCACATTCAAAGGTAATCCCCCCATAGGAATCCCTTAAAAAATACAACATACAACAAATACAGTTGCCATGGTGACCTTGTTGAATTCATCTAGAATTCCAATGTGATTGGTCTCCAATCCCTTGATGTTTGTTGTGATAGTTTAACATGCAAAACAAAAATAACCTCCTTCGGTTTCATGGCCATATCTGAACATTCCAACATGATACAAATATAATCACAAAATTATCTATACATACCGAATCACACAATCAACAATATCACTTACGATTTATATTAACAACTATATCATCATCATATAATGTGCATTTTCTAGGTTCTACTCATAATATCCAAAAATCGTATGTCCGAATAATATTTATAATATATTCATGTCAAATAGTATATCATCATCCACATGTGAAGTGTCTCTAATAATCATCATGCATCATAACTAAAGTAAGATCAACAATAATCCATGGTCCAACATCTAACATCATACTAAATCAAAACCATAATAATGTTCATAATGTAATAACAGTATCAAGATCAGTATCAAAAGGTATGGAAGGGAAGTGGGCACTACATCACCCTCCGCTTAGAGTCGACTTCCTCGTGAAATTCACTGGAAAAAATGTTGGGAACTGAACTCGTAACGAAGTAGCATCCTCCCATACAGTTGCAGTCTCATTATATCTGTCCCACTGCACCTGGACCTGATCAACCTCTCTTCCTCGAAGACCTAGTGTCCTTGTGATCTAGGATCGCAAATGGGCTCCAAAATCACCTGCCACTGATCTTGCACCTACAATGATGTCCAATCTAACACATGAGAATGATCTGCAACATATCTCCTAAGAAATGAAACATGAAACACATCATGTATGTGAGATAAGATAGGTGGCAATGTTAGATGGTAGGCCAAAGGGACAATACGCTCCAAGATCTCAAAAATGCCCACGAATCTAGGAGCCAACTTAGAACCTTTTCCATAATGGATAGGGCTCTTATGTGGCCTAACACGAAGGAAAACCTTCATGCCGATATCAAAAAGTATGGTTGGTATTATACTGATCCACATACTTCTTCTACATGTCCTATGCCTCCTACAGTCTATGTCTGATCAATACCACCTACTGCTCCATGTCGTGTAACAAAGGTGGTATAAGAGAAACCATGTCCTCTATCCTGTTCTGAGCTGAGTCATGTCCTGCACTCTCTACCATACAAATCCTGAAAAGGATCCATTCCTATAGAACTCTCAAAACTATTATTATAGGAAAACTCCACTAGGTACAAGTACTCCTCCCATTTAGACTATTGATCCATCACATACATCTTGAGCATATCCTTTAAAATCTGATTCCACCTGCTCAGTTTGTCCATATGTCTCAGGGTGATATGTTGTGCTGAAATTAATCTTTATCTCAAGGGCATGCTGCATGGTCGTAAAAAAAATGGGAAGTATACCAAAGGATCATGGTCATTAATGATCTTCTACGGAATCCTGTGCAACTTGAAAATATCATCCAAGTATACCTATGCCACTACCACTAGCTGTATAAGTGGTCTTCACTGGAGAAAAGTGAGTCACTTATGTCAATTTATCAACCGTGACCATGATGGTGTCGTGGTGATATCTCGACATCACTAGCCCAACAATGAAGTCCATATAAATGGTGTCCCATTTCCACTCCAGTATAGCACAAGGGAAAATAAGGCCAACTAGATACTGATGCTCAGCCTTAAATTTCTGGCACTCTAAACATCATGACACAAACTGGGCCACGTCTCTACAAACTCCTCTCCAATGATACAATTGTCTCAAGGTGGCGAGCATCTTGTTCACCCTGGGATAGGCTAAATACGGTGCACGATGTGCCTCTGCCAAGATTTCCTACCTCAATTCTCCATCTCTAAGAACATAAATCCCACCTCTGTGCTTGAGAAGACCATATTCCCTTAAATAAAAACCATCAAAATTCCCCTCAAGGGGTCTCTGAGACTCGATCTCTAGTCAAATTTTAATGTAGAAGCTATCAAGCTGAAGCTGCTAAAGAATCCTACTCCACAAATATGTGCTCATTGAGGTGGCTATAGCCACATGTCTCCATCTGCTGAGAGCGGTCTACCAACACATTCTCTTTCCCTTTCACATGCTCTATCTCCATTATCATATTCACAAAGAAACTTCATCTAACGCCACTAACGAGCATTGTGATTGGGATGTGTGAAGAGGTTGCAAAGACTCAAGTGATCTATCCTGAGTGTGAATCTCTGACAAAGAAGAACGTGTCTCCATTGAACAAAAGCGTGCATAACTCTCACAAATTCAAGATCATGAGTCAGATAATTAAGCTCATAATCTTTTAGTTTGCAAGACTTAAAATCCACTACTCTTCCCTACTGTCAACACACACCTCCAAGCCATGTTAAAGAAGCATTTGTCCAGATGATAAACTCACCCTGAGGAACAAGCACTGCAAGAATAGGTGTTATAGTGAGGCATTCCTTCAGTGTACTTAGGGCATGCTCTCATCTGTCTGATCAGAAAAACTTCTTCCCTTTCCTTTGAAGGGAAGTGATGGGGTGTGCAATATGAGAGAAGTCCTAAACAAATAGCCTATAGTAACCTGCTAATCCCATGAATCTGCGCACCTCTGTCACAGTAGTGGGTGCTAGGAAATCCATAATGACTCTAATCTTGGAAGGATCAACTATGATACCTTCCCTAGAAATGATATGACCCAAGTATTGTACCTCTGTCTAAAATAAGGTACACTTCTCCAAGTTCTTGTAAAGTTACTGCTCCCGAAGACACTGAAGAACCTAGCAAAGGCGCCCCTCATGCTCCTCACACGTACATGGGTAAATAAAAATATTATCAAGGAGGATGAGCCTGAAGCCATCTAAGAAGTGCCTAAATACCCCCATTCATAAAACTCATAAACACTGTGGGGGCATTAGTCAAACAAAAATTCATCACTGTGAACTCATAGTGCCCATATCTCCTACAGAAGGAGTTATTATGAATGTCTACCCTCCGAAATACTCAGCTGATGGTAGCTTGAATTAAGATCAATCTTAGAGAAAATTGTGGCTCCCTTCATCTGATCAAACATATCATCAATGTGAGGAAGGGGATAATGATTATTGATCATTACTTTGTTTAGCTGGTGGTAATCAATACACAACCGCAAGGATCCATCCTTCTTCTTCATAAAAATCACTAGTGCACCTCAAGAGGATACACTAGGATGGATAAGGGCCTTTCTCCAAAAGGCCCTCAAGCTACAACTTGAGCTCACAGAGCTCTAGGGTGGTCATACGATAAGGTTCTCGTGAGATAGGCTCTGCTCCCCGGATCTAGATCTATATGAAAATCAATCTCACTTGGGGGCAGTAACCCCGGTAGCCCACCCAGAAAGACATCTACAACTCTCTCAAAATGGGTGGATCATCAATCGATGGCCCACTAGACCCATCCTCTAATCTGTAATTGTTTGTAACAACATACATCTAACAACCCTATTACACACAACACCGCTTAAGCTGCATAATAGAGATGGTGTGAATAGAAACGGGGTCTCCTGACTCCTGAAATCACCGACTCAACTCCCAAATCATCTGCACAAGATATAATATTGTGATAAAAATCCATCCTAGCCCTATGTGTAAATAACCAATCCATACCCAAGGTGACTCCATATGACTCTAAGGGAAGGATACGGAGATCTGAGGGCAGTGGTGAAAGGTCCCAAATCTACCACACACTCCTTAACTAAGGAATCTACAGAGATATTGGCTCCATAAGCCATCTCAACATCCTAACTATGACCCTACCTAACTGCCACCAGCCTGCATTGCTCTACTAAATATTGTGTAATGAAAGAATCAGAAGAACCAGAATCAAACATGATGGAGGTAGTAATACCACCAATGCTACCTACAATCTCAATAACTGTACTCTAATGCTTTTCTTGGTAGTTCTCGATTGATGTGTACATCTTATGACTGCACCCCATATCACCAACAATAGGATCTGAGATTTGTGTCTTTACCCTTGTTGCTAGGGTTCTGTGGGAATCTCTCCAAAAATGTTGAGTAACACCACAACAAAAACACAATACTGATCCTCTCCCCTTTGTAGTAGGTGTTATCAAATTTTGCACACATGGAAAGATTGGACAACGGGGTCCTATCACATTCAAAAATGAAATAATAGTCCCAGGAACCCACCTTCGGTCATTGTTGAGATATAATAATTAAAAATAATTCTTAAATTGCATATGAGAGATCACCTAGCATCAAAAGACACCCAGTTGATCTCAACTCAGTGAAGAGTTCGGGGTCTAGTTGATAGGGAACTCAGTGTTAAATCTAAAGACATCGATATGATGTTTCTCGCAATGAGACCAATGGAGCTCAGGCTTGGACTAATAAACCACCATGCATAGAGTTGGATAAAATGTGAGAAACAAGATGAAAGTGGAGGTAACACGCCTACTTCACTAGCTTATAGCTTCATCTATAACCACCATATCAAACCCATGGGCTAGGCACTGGAATAACTTCCGGCCACTACTAGAAACAATAGTGAACACAATCTCAGCCTCATTTGCAAAACTTGCCTCAAGATTTGATCGAGCTTCTTCCATGAAAGTGAATTTCCAAAATGAAAATGCTAGAGAACTCAACTAAAACTTTATCTTGTTCTTCTACTACAGCTGTAAGATTTTGCAACAACTGATCATGATTATGGTCACGTGTAACTAGAATATCAGGATCAAAAAAATTGATTCCTTAGGATCGCCCTACGGTAGCTATCACAATTAACTCTCTCTGGAGGCCACTGATTTTCTGAGGTAAGTTTACTTTGTGGGATGAAAGAAGAGCCCATCTGTCTCTATTTGGCAGGAGGTAAAAATCATGGTGATCCTGAGTGCTGGTGGGAATGGTGGAAAAATTTTCCCCCTGTTGCCAAGTGGGGATGTTGGCATGGTATGCCATCATGGCACGATACTAGGTGGATTCCCAAGGCTACATTTCCAAGTGAGAGTTTTGGGGTCGATGAGCTATGACAAGCCCAAAGTAGTCAGAAGAGATATATAAATCTCATGCTAAGGCGATGAATAGGGGAACTCAGGGAATACATTCCCAAGTAGAAATATTGGGTTCATAAACAATGGTGATACTTCCAAGCATGGGAGAAATTAGATAAAATTCCCAAGTGGAGATCATACGATGGCGATCCATCATGAGAATTCCACTCAGCTTGGAGTGGTCTGAGTCATTGCATGAGTCACTAGGAGAATTAAAGTGGCAGTTGCGAATTGGGCGGCGAGTAATCCTCCAAGTGATGATAGAGTTTCACTCACTGCATTATGTAGATGTTTTTAAAATGATACCCAGCAACATGGCGATTGAAGGTCAACACTTGCAGTTCGAATGCGTGGAAAAAAGGAGAAAATTTTAGAATTTAGCCTGAAGAGTCACTCAGTTCACCACTATGAGGGAATGAAAGTGGCCTTGTATCTCGTTGCAAAACCCAACCAATTTGATGTGTTAATGGCTCAGTTGTGTCTCATGTGAAAAAGAATTTGATGGGAAAGCAATGTTGAAAACTCGTATAGATGGAAGGGATAGGTGACAAGCTCGCACGCACCAGGTAGCAGGCATGTTGCAATATAGTAGAAGCCCTTTTTAGCACTTCCAGAAAGTAGGTTGTCCAACTATGTTGTTATCTATTCAGTATTGAATGCATCCTCAAATTTGGGATTTTCCTTCAAGATATTTTTATCAAAATCTATTAAGTGATAGTGAGAGTGTTACCAGGAGACCTGATGAAATTTATTACAAATATTCTCTATTAAGACCTTACTTGTTTTACAATGTAACTTGTGGAAGTGAATCTCATAGAGGTGTATCTGTTTCATATCAGAATATTCATGAAGCACAATTTGCTTTGCAATTATATGAGCATCTTCAACGAGTCACTAAGCTGGTAAGCATAAAGGTTTCTATTCAAATTATCACACCTTACAAGCTACAACTGAACTGTTTGCACTGATATTTTGATGTTGTCCTCAAATTTGATGAAGAAAAAGGATTATATATCAATACGGTAGATGCCTTTCAGTGCCAGGAGTGTGATATAATCATTATGTCTTGTGTCTGAGCTTCAAATCGTGGTGTTGGATTTTTAGCTGATGTTCACCGTATGAATGTGAGATTAACATGAGCTCACAGAATGCTTTGGGTTATGGGCAGGGCAGTTGCATTGAAGCAATCTAGTGCTTGAGTTTATAACCAAGGAGCATAGAACCATTGTTGCCGAGGGAGTAAGGAACTCAGATGCGCAAGATGGTAAATATGAGCTCAGTACATAGACATGTGAGAGTCTGAATTGAGCCAACCAGGTGCTCAGGTCGAAATGAAAAATGAAGCCAGGACGAGTCAGTTGAAGAGCTGGTGGAAGATGAGTTGTGGAGAATCGAGTTCATTTTGATTAGCTCACAAGGTGTTCAAAAAGCCATGACGATGGTGTACATTGGCTCCAGTCAAGCTTATAGAGGATGAACAGGTAGAGAATGAACCAAACTCTTGGAAAAAATGGAACTTGAAAAGGATAAAACTCACCAACGAAGCTTGGTGACTTCGTGGGGATGCTCAAACTATGTTTCACGAAAGGCAATGTGGAATGCGTAAATGGCCTCAAGTTAAGCAAGGGAAATGATAAGAATCGATTTTGATAGCTCACCATTCGAAGGACTCAATGCAAAAGAGCTATATTACCAAGGTAAGGAAAGAATTGGTGTGGGGGTCAAAATCGAGTGCAACACCGATTTAGAGGGTTTGAAACTCGCCGAGTTGGGCTACGTGCAGACTCTATCCACATGGACCCCCCTCCTCTTCAAGTCGAATGGGTCAACGGGGGGTCTCGACATTATGTTAATTTAATTTAATATTTTTTATTTAAATATTTTAATAATAATATTTATTATTATTATTTAAATATATTTTATTTAAATATTATTTTAATTAATTGAGAAGACTAGGTCATCAAGTAATTAATGACCCGTGATGGAACCTTCTCAGGTGGTTCAACTAACTGTAATAAATACATCATGGCCCTTCAACTTAGGAATGTAATTATGACCTTTCCTCTTATTTCTCACATATTCTTCTATAAATGTAAGTTGGAATCTCATTTGAATGGGTTCCAACATTTCAGACAAGTTGGATAGTTAGATATCTTAGGCTAGTGTATGCTTTTTCAGGAATCCTCTCTCTTCTACAAGTTGTCCTTGCATGTTGAGAGAACTTTCAAGCCTCCTCTTCGAGAATGTAATGACAACTATTTCCTCTTCTGAATGTATGATGCATTGTGCATGTTATTGAAGCAATAAAAGTGTGTGTTTTGTGACTAATCTTTGTCCTTTCATCCTTCTGTGCTTCTTTGTGCCTTTCTTGTACATGTAGGTACACTGTGCAAGTTTAAGTTTCTATTGTAGGTTCTTAGAGTTTTGTGCTTATCGAATGGTGGAGTATTGCATGTAGTTGAGTTGTGGTGTCTGTTCACCCTTCTTGAGTTTATCCTTCTTCACTAGGAAACTGGTATATTTCTCGGTCTAACAAGGTTTAACAAAGGGAATGCATGTCTCTTAGTTTGTGGTATCCTGTACCCTCTCTAAGTTGTAGTAGGCTAAGTTGACCTG
Organism: Taxus chinensis; assembly: GCA_019776745.2. Classification (NCBI taxonomy): domain Eukaryota; kingdom Viridiplantae; phylum Streptophyta; class Pinopsida; order Cupressales; family Taxaceae; genus Taxus; species Taxus chinensis. Next base: position 796,367,388 of record CM034146.1, read on the forward strand.
TGGTGCACACACCCTCTTCAAATTAACCCTCCCTGAGTCTGGAAAAACCCTTTATTTGGTGCATCACCATCCCTAGTATAGTTTCATTTCTGTAAATCTCTTTCGTAAAACCCCACAAAAATGTTAGCATAGGACTAGATAATCATTTTTATTACACTAGGAGTAGTACATCACTTATTTTTGGAAGAGGAAGCCAGCCTTCTTCGGAGGTTCACTTTGAGCCCAAGTTCCACAGCTTGAGAGGTGATCCCATGTGTCCCAATCACACCGAATTTCCTATTCACAACCTTGCCATCCAAAGGGTGAAGTAATTTTGGCGACAATAGTTTTTTTGAATGCCCGGTGGGACATAGTTGGTAATTCTCTTCTGAGTTATAGAAGTCAAAGTACTTGGTGACTCTATATCTCTGGATTATAAATCTTAGTGCGGTAACTTATTAGACGAATTCAGAAAAGAGATTTTTCAAAGAAAGGAAATTATCAGCATGACGAACTTTCCTCGTCTCCTACAAAGAGAAGAAGAAGAGGCATTTATACATCCCCCAGTTTTAGATTTACCTAGTAGGGGTCATTCGAATCCTCCTTAGGGAAGGTTTCCTCCACCCAAGAACAATCAACCTTTCATTGCTATGGTGAGGAACCAAGTTTTTCCCCCTTTCAATGCAAGTAGTCCTCTTATGTTGGCTCAACGTGACCCGATACTTGTTGCGGCACTAAAATTTTACCCAGGTTATATATGGGGGAAACTCACGTTACTCCAGTGGAGCATATATTTGATGTAGTCAGCATCTGCACAGTACATAATATCATAGAAGACAATGTTACAGTTAGACTTCTTGCCACATCTTTCAAGGGAAAAGCACTTCAATGGTTTCACGGGTTAGGTGTTGGCACTATAACCACTTGGGATGAGTTGGGAGAAAAGCTATGTAAATAGCTCGAAGAAAAAATTGATCACCTATCGATTTAGAACAACTCACTACCATGAAGAGAGCTTCCCAATAATATGTGAGTGATTTCAACTTTCAATTCCACGGGACTTAGAATAAGATTCTAGTGCTTGTAAAGCCTTCTGCACATAATGCGATCTTGTACTATTTGTGAGCCTTGAATAGCGATGTAGTAGTTATAATCTAGTCCATGGCAGGGAATACACTTCCTGATGCTTACGAAGTTACCATAAGTGTAGAGAATTCTTTGATTCTGGCTGGAAAGATAGCTCCACGACCACCAATGCCCTTTTCTCCAGATCTTACGAATCATCAGCCTATCATTGTTCCTATTCCAGTAGACTCCAAGAAACCATCTCAATCTTCCCCTGCCTCTTCAAATGACTTATTTTAAGTCAAGTCACTACTGCAAAATTTTGGAAATGAGCTTGTTGCACTCAAAAGGCAACAGTTTCAATACAATCGTCCATATCAGCCACAAAATCAGCAGTATTAGGCTAACCGTTCTCCTTTTCAAGGGAAAAATCAGCCTCAAAATCAAACTACAAGTCAAGTTGCAAATGTCAGGCCCTTGAACTTTCAGAACCCTCTTGCAGCTAGATCATCTAGAGCTATAGTACCTATTCAAAATAATCTAGTTCAAGACTACAAATGGTGCTATCCTTGCTCTCAACCCCACAATAAAAATATTTGTCCCAATGGGGTTATTAGCAAGGCCCTTATGGTTTAAAGTGTATCTTCCCCTTTAGAGTTAATAAACAATTCATCTATGCAAGAAGCAGCAGATCAACCGCAGGCACTTGAAGAATCCGCTTTGCTAAATTAGCAAGCAGAAGATTTTTGTGGATTGAATACAAATTCTTCATCAGTGGTAGCAAACACTCATTCCAAGAAGAGATAAATGGAGCCTCAACCTCCAAAATCTCATCTAGCATCCACTTCTCAACCTAGGTTATAAATGGTAGTTGATAAAAAATGTGGGAAAGAAATCGTCAGAAACACCGGCTAGCCATGCCGCAAGGAAAGATGGTTCTCTAGGAATCACGGTACCCAAAAAAAAATTTCCAAAGGAGGACCCAGGGATAATTTTAGTGGCGAATATTCGTAATATGGCGAAAATTTCATTTTATGAAAATTTGAAAAGGTGAATTATTCGGAGTGGGTCGGTGTCCTGTTCGCCTAAAATATAAAGTATATTTTTTTGGGGGGGGTCGGCTTCGCCTTCATTTGAAAACATCTCCTATAAAAACCTATGTGATTCGCCGGGTAGTATAACCTCAAGTAGCTTACGAAATTACCAATACTGTGAAATTTGAACTCGCATACCATTTGCACCAGAGATTCATATTACTGTTATCCTATGATTGTTGATACGTAAAAAATGCAATGTTGATGCGCGATAAGGGGCAATATTGACGCGCGACAAGAGCTGTATTGACACACGACAAGAGCTGTACTGACGCGCGATAAGAGCTGTATTGACGCGCGACAAGAGCAATACTGACGCGCGACTTAGGATAAGAAGTGACGAGTGACAGTGGAAGGCTTGACGCGCGACAGAGGAAGTGTTGACGCGTGACTTGGGCAGTAGTTTGATGCGTGACATCAGACAGTTCACGTGTGACAAGACCTCAGAGACTGTACAGAGTCGCTTCTTGGTTCTTTTGCTGACGCAGGACTCTTTTTAGAATAATGGAAGGTGTCAGCTCAAAGAATACGAATAACCTAAAAGTAAGTAAGAAATCTCAGAAATCACTCTTCAAGTATTTTGGAAACTCTGTGGATACAGATAATGTAAAAACCAATCATATAGATGCCACCAAAAAAGAATCAGAATACTAACTGTGTGGAAAGCATTATTGAGGTGGACATGCATTCTGCATAGTATCACAGTCAAACAAATGAAACCTACGATAATATGCCAGATCTTGAAGATATTGTTCCTGTTGGGGTGCAACCAGAAGTGCAGCTAGATATCACAGATACAAACACTCAGGAAAATGGAAGACAAAAATCAATATCAAACTCTGGTCCAAGAAAGAGGAAACCAGGTGATTACGATATTGCTCAAATTTCTACTCAAAAAAGTAAAGCATTGAAAACAAACAAGAATATGTGGACCATTGGCAGGACATACAAGTTTGATTGGGGTAGCTAAATTTCCATTTATTGAACCTGTACAATCATCAAATTCTGAAGAAATCCCATGTGAATGTACATGTACAATATGTACGTGGAAATTGGGAAAGCAACAAAAAATGCAACTGAAGCTGGACACAATAGAAAAACATTGTGGAAAACAATATTTAACTGTAACAGGGGCGGATGGCCAGAAAATCAAAAACACATAGGTGGAAAACTTAAAAGGAGTGCATGCATGTCAGATACGCAGTGGAATATGAGGCAGAGTAGAAAAAACACAGACATCTGTTGGAAAAGGGGAGGAACAATCACATCGCATATTGGTAAGATGAAAGAAACAAATCTACATGCAAAATTCATACAATTCTCTACTCTTTTTCAAATACTTAAAAAAGGAAGGGCGATGTCAGATTTCCTTGATTTCAAAGTTTTGTATCAATTTATCGGAATGCTGAATGTACCTCAGTCTCATTGGTCTGAGAGTAGTGGATGGGAAATGGCAAAATGCCTCTCGATGATAGAGAAGGAAGATTTGAAAGAAAATGCAAAAAAAGAAAACTTTATCTCTCTTTCAATTGATGAAGTGACAGCAGTCGACAACACGGCATGGGTATGTATCCACATATATACTTTAGAAAATCATATCAAGGACTCCTCATCTGTTGGGTGTTATGAAAATGGTTGAAAACTGCAATGCTGAAAACCTATATAAAATAGTTGTTTCTCATTTGAAAGATGTTGCTGGTATGACTGATTATGAAATTGCTACGAAGTTGGTATGCGTTGGAGAAGATGGTGCATCTGTCATGCAGGGTCACCAAACAGGGCTGTGTGTTAGATTACAAACAACAGTGGCCCCATATATGCTACCAATTCACTGTATGGATCACTGAATGAATTTAGCGTATAAAATGGTAAGCAACCACGAAAATGTTGCTAAATTAGAAGACCTCATAAGAGAACTTCATGCCTATATGTCAAGCAGCCCAAAGCATTTTCTCGAGTTCCAAAAATTTGCAATTTGAATTACAGACGACAAAAAACTTCTGAAGGATGTGGAGACTAGATGGATCTCTTTGTATGAACCAGCATGCATAGTTCGTGAGGAGTATCCTTCATTGGTTGCTTTCATGCACAAATACCGTCATGAAGTTGATAGGGCAAGGGACCTGTTGTTCCGCTTAACTGATTTGGAGACTTTGCTTACATTGGTTGGTATTCTTCCAATGTTAAAGGAGATCAATACACTGATGAAGCATGCACAGGGCAGATTGATCTATATTGTGGATTTTATACGGATGAGGAAAATGGTATGTCAAAGTCTTGATATATTGTATTGTTCCCAGGATAGTTTTGATGCACCTATTTTTGAAAATTGGAGAGATTTATTAGATCTTAAAAATCCTAACACCTATTTGAGATTTAATATCCACGATCACCTATGCATCTCTGTTAATGGGAAGGAAATACCTATGCACATTTTACAAAGACGTCAGGATATTACAGGATCGAAACGAGAAGATGTTCCTGTGACATGTAATTTGTTTGAGTCTGTGATAGTTGAAACTAGAATAAAGCTTAAAAAAATTTCAGAAACCTTGTCATCAGAAATTAGGGAACATTTCTGTAAAGATAAAATTCTGGAAGCCATGGGTGTGATGAATCTGAATTTTTGGAATACAGAAGGTGGCCATGCAGACTTTGTCAGTAAGCATTTCCATAAATCAATGGGTACAATAATGGAACAATTTACAAAGACGTCAGAGCTCAAGGGTACGGAAATCAAAGGTATATTGAATGCCGATTTATTAAAGTTTCAATCAACCAATTTTGCAACAACAATGAGGAACCAATATAAGAATTTAGATCAACCTTCTGAAAGTGGTGCTATTACAAGGCTGTGGAGAGGAATCTATCAAAGTTCTATCTTACAAGAAGATATCAGTGAGTATTTCAGACTATATGAATTATGCCAGACAATGATTTTGGGGTCTGTGGAGGATGAAAGAGTTTTTAGTGCATTGTCGTTTATAAAATCAAAATTGAGAAACAGGTTGGATAAAAATCTGGAAAGTTGCATGAGGTGTTACATTTCACGATACTCCCTCGAAACCTTTCCGTTTGACAGAGCAATTGTGCAATGGAATTCCCTTTGCGAAAGAAGAGGTGTAAATAATACAGCTACAAGTACAAATATTCCCAACCTTGAGAGTGTAATTGGCTCTTCGTCACATTCTACAGAAGACAACATCGACTTTGATGAAGCTATTGATAATGGATTGTTTCAACTTTAAGTAGGTATCTTCTTTATCTATCTTTTATCTTTATCATTAAAGATGTTACAGGTCTATATACTAAAAATGTCAGGTGATTCACCCATCTATCTACTAATCCATTTCTCGTGTTGTATTTTTTTAAAACACAGATCTAGCTCATTACCAGTGGCAGTGATGATTTCAACTTTAAGCAGGTATCTTTTTCCCCTTAATCTTATTGTTTGTTACTATTCATTTTTTGACAGAGCAATTGCTCACTGGAATTCCCTTTGTGAAAAAAGAGATGTAAATAATACAGCTACAAGTACAAATATTCCCAACCTTGAGAGTGTAATTGGCTCTTCGTCACGTTCTACAGAAGAAAACATCGACTTTGATGAAGCTATTGATAATGGATTGTTTCAACTTTAAGTAGGTATCTTCTTTATCTATCTTTTATCTTTATCATTAAAGATGTTACAGGTCTATATACTAAAAATGTCAGACGATTCACCCATCTATCTACTAATCCATTTCTCGTGTTGGATTTTTTTAAAACAAAGATCTATATCATTACCAGTGGCAGTGATGATTTCAACTTTAAGCAGGTATCTTTTTCTCCTTAATCTTATTGTTTGTTACTATTCATTTTTTCAGCTCTGGTTATAATTAAAGATGTTACAGGTGTATGTATTTACATTTAGTTAAATACAAAAATTTTATTTTTTGAAAACATGGGTTGACATCCGTCCGAGGAAGCTTTTACTTCTCGGGAATGACAACGTCAGGCAACTCACCCATCTATCTACTAATCAATTTTTTGTGTTGAATTTTTTAAGACAAAGATCTAGCACATTACCAGTGATGATTTCAATTTTAAATAGGTATCTTCTTCAACATAATCTTATTGTTTGATACCTTACATTTTTTCAGCTCTTGTTATCATTAAAGACATTACAAGTCTAATTCTTTATATTTACTTGACCTTTAAAGATATTGTTGGTCTATATATTTAAAGATGTTGGTGGCACTTCTCAGGACTGACAATGTCAAGCAACTCACCCCTCCATCTACAATGTCATGTGAAACAAAGATCTAGCATGTTACCCTTGATGATTTCACAGCAATCTAATACGCAAGAGGTAAGCTAAACCCTAGCATATTTGCAATTATGTTTAATTTCTTACCAGTGATGATTCTTTCTTGATTTCTTAGAATTATATTAATTTATTTTTAATATATTTTATCTTCCTGTAGACCAAGGATTTTTTTTCTTTTTACTATCTCTTTATTCTCCATTTGTTGGTGAGTGGTAGCTTCCCAAAAAAAAAGATATTCCTACCACCTGATAGGATAAAGATAACTAAAATAACAAAAAATTAAATTGGAAAGTGATGTCGAAACATGTCACAATACTACCAAATTCAATATTCACATTTCCCTGATTCAAACCACAAGAGCCTTGGCTTAGTCACCCTCCGTTAATATTAAAGTACATTGATAAGAATTCTTCCCTCCTGCTTGATTTGCATCAAGTTTGGGAACATCAATTAATTTCCCCTTCTTGGTTCCGTCAGTTTTCTTAAGATCTTTTTTTGTTTAAACTTTTCCACTGCACTCATCAGGTCAAACAAAGTTACAAAGCTCATCTTAGATAACCTGACCATACACCATGAATCTTCTTGTACTGGAAGAGACTGTTTCCAATTACCTTACACATATCACATCATCTTTCACACTTTCATTAACTCACAACCTTTATAGGCAATAACCTTGTGATGCAAAGATAGATGAGCATTTGAATCAACGCATTCCTGGAGCCACTGTTAAACCTTGCATTGACCTCTAAGAATTATTTAAGAAAAAATGTGTTATACTCTTCCTTACTATGCACAAATCTTATGACAAGGTAACATCAATATGAGATTTCTCAACTTTATAACATTTGTAGATACTCATTTTTCCCTACTTTGAGCATGAATCAGAAGTATAACCTCTATTACACAATACATCTTCTTGTAGTAGCAATACATTCTTGTCTCAACACCATGATAGACCACATAATGACACATAGAAACAATGTGTTATACTCTTCCTTACTATGCACAAATCTTATGACAAGGTAACATCAATATGAGATTTCTCAACTTTATAACATTTGTAGATACTCATTTTTTCCCAACTTTGAGCATGAATCAGAAGTATAACCTCTATTACACAATACATCTTCTTGTAGTAGCAATACATTCTTGTCTCAGCACCATGATAGACCACATAATGACATATACCATGACATTTGGGTCTTGACAGACCTTGAGCTTTTCTCAAAGATGTGAAAACATTTCTTAAGGCATAAAACAAGGTCCTTTTAATATGTCACCTTTTAGAACTACAAGACATTGATGAATCAACACCTTCACATGGTCTTATACCACTTTTAGAGAATTATAAATCTCCTTGATGAAATTCTTTCACTTTGTACATCATGAAGCACTGATAATTTTCATCACCAACTAGGACTGAGTCAGCTTGAAGCACTGACAAAGTAACTTGCACTTGACACTCCAATATTCAATTCATGAATTCCTTAACAAGGATGAGCTTTACCAACTAGATAACAGGACAGATTGCTAGACCTTAGCATCATTGACTTGGATATCTTTATTTTAGACTGATAAAGGTCATTCATAAAATCCAAACACACTTTGAAGTCCTCAAAACGTTGAAAAATCATAGTACAACACAGATTCTTAACCTATCAACCTTAAGTCTACTTTCATAGATAGTATAACCCCACAGATACAATTAAAGTCCCACGACATAATTTTCAAGATAATTAAAGTCCCACAAGATATTCAGGCACTAAATTTTACATTATACACATTAAATCGATCATCGTCTTTCATCATCATCTATCATTGATTATCAATTGTCATCATTCATCATTTACGTCTACATACTATTCATGACAATGCAAGTAAACAAGAAACATACATATAATTCATGATAATCACCATCTAATCACCATATAATTAAATTCAAATAGCATAGTACAAACTCAATAGTTGAAGTTTTCAAATTCAATATTAAAAGTTTAGTCAATAATAAAAGTTTCTAATTTTCACAACCCTCTTTTTCTTTAGAAAATTCTGCTCTGCCCTCTTCCCCAACGGCTTCTTCCACTCTGGTTGCACCTCTTTCCCCAACAGTAGAAATAACCCCTGAACTTATAAGATCTTCTGCAACACTGTCCAGATTTTTTATAATTCTTTCTTCTTGATTTGTTGCATCTCCATGCGACAGCAAATTTGGATCAGCAACTGCTTTGGCTTTGAACAAGATGTCAGGGTCGAGACCATGCTCTTTGATGATCCGCTTTAGTGTATTGTTTTGTTTGTTAACCAAAACAATATTTTGCTTCAAATTTTTTGCTGCGGATAAGCTATTCTTTGCTGTTTCCAAGTGAACTTGCAAAACCTTCGCCTAAATCTTTAAATTTTCATATTTCAACTGCATAAAAAGAGTAACGTCAATTCAAAATATTAATGTAAATTCAAAATTTCAAATTAACAAAAATTATTGTTAGAATGTAATAGTACTTACAACCGCTCTATCTCTTTCGGCATTTGCGATTGATACCAAATCCTTGTCCTTTGACCATTTGTTAAAATATGCCTGGGCCTCGGCACTAATATTTTCCAATTTGTTTAGTGCCTTATCTAAAATGCCATCTTTATAGTCGGTATTAAACATGACAGTCCCACATTTTACTTGGGTAAGTAAGGAATCCATCTTCGCAGGTTGATTCTGGACTGCAGCGTATAAACTATCCCTTTGCCAATAATTTTCATAACGACTAATAATCTCATTGATAAGAATTTTAGCCCTTTTCTCCCATTCTATAAGCTATTGGATTTGAGGAATAATAAACTCACTGACATGGGATTGACAATCATTACCAATTAAGTTCTCCAAAGGAAAAGGTGGAAAATCTTCACTATCTGAATCTGATGCAGACGATCTTGCTGGAGAAGTGTGGGGCCTTTCACCATGACCAAGATCGACTGCTCCTTGTTTCTGTCTTTGGGTGGGCTGATCCTGTTTTTGAAAAAATAAATCAAGATTTAGATAAATAAATTTGAAGACTGAAGATTTAGATTTAGATAAATCAGAATGTAATTAAAAATTGTAAAGCATATTAAAATTGAAATTTGAAGACTGAAGTATACCTGCTGGCCTTGAATCATCTCGCGGGTATCGAAAAACCCAGTTGGGTCATTGCTATCAATGCCCAAATAATCTTCATCTAAATTTATATTGTTCAAAACAGATATGCCCGTTGCGCTGGGAAAGCCACCAAGTGAGAGAGTTGGAATTCGAAACGAGGAGTCAAGGTTTAGTGTCCCACTAGGGGCCGGAGCAAAACTCATGCGTTTACCAATGTTCTTTTTCACTGTTCCTCTGGTTGGCATTTTAAAAATTAATGGTTGGGTGGGTGTCGATGCGGTGGCTTGATCATGACTGACATGTGCTGAAAAGTACAAGAAAAAATGAAAAATATTAAAACAATTCATAAAGTCAAAACTACGAAATTAAACGTTCTATAGAAAAGTTGTACCTTGTTGTCGAGGGGTTGTTTTTTTCGGTGCTACGGGTGGCCTTGTAGGAGTTGTACTCAGTGGCTGTTCAGAAGATATCAATGCATGCGACTGTATTGAGTGAGTTGGGGAAGAAGGTTCCATAGTCCCTGCTGTTCATCAATATTAAATGTTGTCAATTCATTTTGCTAAAATTTAAATTGAAAAATAAATCTGCAACTTTGGAATTTGTAATTAATATATGAGAATGTATTACTTCTCTGGCGTTTAACGAGTTCAAACTGTTGAGGGTCTGGAGAGGAGTGAGCTTCCATTTTAGAATGGGAGTCCCCTAAAGCCTCCGCGTGTAGTTGGCCTCTTCCTCTCGACATCTTTTTTTTTTGGGAATGGCTTCAAGATATCTTCTCTGCAAAACATTAAAATTTAAGTTTTAATAACTGCACACTATAATGAAGAAAATTGTAATACAATTACAAACTAAATAGTTTATACCTGTTGTTCTGCAAATGGAATTGAGAATTTCTTCAAAGCCTCATTAGAGCAAGTAGGAATTTCTTTAGCTTTTAAATTTAAAAGTGCCTCATAGTAGAAGCCGAGGAGATAGTTTGTTGAATAAATGAAAGGTTTTTCTGACATTTTCGAATTTGATATGTCAGCTCTTATTTTTTTGGATAGAAATGTGCACCAATCGAATTTTTGTTTTGAGATAGTGGCACAAATGTATGCAATGGCCCAATTTGGTATATCTGTTTGGTGACGCTGCATAACAATTCTGGCTTGAAAAAGTGCAATAAGTGCAGCAAGAAAGTGGTGTGCAATTGATTGTGTATCTACACCACGCCTGGATTTATTGACATGGGCTGCAAATGCGAAACAGTGAAAATTACTATCAATTTATAACAGCAAATTATATCAGAATAAAAAACAGAATAAATTTTTTGAATTAAAACGAATTATACTTACAATCAACATGGAAACCGTACTTTGATTCGAGAAATTTCTTGTTTTCGTCCACGAGTGTTGCCTTGGTTGTAACATTTGGTAAATTTCTGATAGGAAGGCCGATAAACCGATGTATGTCATTCGGTTCAATAGTGAATTGGAACATTTGGCCATCGTTCAAAGTCACATAAAATATACCTTCCTCTGAATTGTAGCATGACAGAAGGTAATTCAAAATATCCGGATCTGTTTCGAAATGGGGCATAGTAACGAGCCCTGTAAATCCACACTCTTCAATTATACCTTGATATTCTGGAGACATCCTTAAAGCCGTATGGATGTGAGGGCATAAGGGATTCCTGTAGGTTATCTTGGAAATCGATTGACTTGGATTCTCTTCATTTTCTTGCTGAACTTGCAATTGGGAGGCATCTGAAGTCGACATTATAGCTGTAATTGCGTCTTTGTCAAAGATTTAGACCTGCAAAAATTCAAGAACGGGAAAACGTAAACGAGAAAATGAGCGGCATAAGGGTATTTATAACCTAAATATGTGCGTCACTGTCCCCTATTGACGTGCGTCATTTGCTTCAAATGACGCTCGTCAATAGGAAGCAGTGTCATGCGTCAATAGAAGGCTGTGTCGCGCGTCATTTGTTTATAGTGTCACACGTCATTTGATTAAAGTGTCACGCGTCAATAGAAGGTTGTGTCACGCATCATTTGTCTATAGTGTCGTGCATCATTTGATTACAGTGTCGCACATCATTTGTTTACAATGTCGCACGTCAATAGATTACAATGTCGTGCGTCAATAGAGGACAATGTCACGCGTCAATTGAGGACAATGTCGTGCGTCAATAGAGGACAATGTCGCGCTTCAATAGAGGACAATGTCGCGCGTCAATAGAGGACAATGTCACGCGTCAATAGAGTCAATAGAGGACAATGTCACGCGTCAATAGAGGACAATGTCACGCGTCAATAGAGGACAATGTCACGCGTCAATAGAGGACAATGTCACGCGTCAATAGAGGACAATGTCACGCGTCAATAGAGGACAATGTCACGCGTCAATAGAGGACAATGTCACGCGTCAATAGAGGACAATGTCACGCGTCAATAGAGGACAATGTCACGCGTCAATAGAGGACAATGTCGCGCGTCATTTTGTGACTGTGTCGCGCGTCAATAGAGGACAATGTCACGCGTCAATAGAGGACAATGTCACGCGTCAATAGAGGACAATGTCACGCGTCAATAGAGGACAATGTCACGCGTCAATAGAGGACAATGTCGCGCGTCAATAGAGGACAATGTCACGCGTCAATAGAGGACAATGTCGCGCGTCAATAGAGGACAATGTCACGCGTCAATAGAGGACAATGTCACGCGTCAATAGAGGACAATGTCACGCGTCAATAGAGGACAATGTCGCACGTCATCAGGAGCTATTGTCGTGCCAGTGACGTGCGTCATTACGGATTACTGTTGTCGCACGTCACTGATTTAGCCTTGAAAACCAGGTGAAAATTTTGTTTTTGAATACTGTCAAATTCACCTTTCGCTGAAAGTGGTTACGGGGATATTCGCCAGGTATTTTCCACCTTCAATTTTATAGGGGTGTCTTAAAATGAACCCTAGGAGGACCCCAATGCCCAAAAATGTGTCATCAAAGTAGGAGTGATTCCCTTCAACATAGTAGAAAAAATGAAGATAACCAATCTGAACGTTACCATGTGGGACACATTCTCGATCCCTTCTAAAAGAAACCTGTTGCAAGAAGCTCCGAATAGTTTTGGTACAACCAGCGGATTACCAGGCCATGGAGTGACAACTGCTACAATTTTGTGTCAACCGGAAGGGAAAATTATTCCTACGAAAAACAAACCACAGCCATTTTACATTTCCCTAATCGTTGGTGACCACCTGGTACATAATTTCATGATCGATTCTAGTGCCATTAGCTATGTCATGCCTAAAAAAATTACATATGTACTAGGCATACGATATGTGCCAGTTGCAAGAGGGGTTGTTCAGCTAGGTTGCACAGGTATTAAGACTGTTGGGGTTATCAAAGGACTTCAACTTACCATTTATGCATGCCCAAGTTTTTCATTCACCCAAGATATATCAGTCATTGATCTCCCTCCCCTCTTTGCCATCTTCCTATCATGGGATTTCACCACCAAGATGGGTGGTTACCTATCAGCCGATTGGTCACATATGATTCTCAGGACTCAATACGGAACCAAAGTAACTATAAGGGTAGAACCAATCTGCCATAATCATGTATAACCCTACACTGATAGTCCCATAAATGGAAATTACACCATCGACGATCCCAAAGAGGAAGATGTTGATCATGAACCAACCACCCTTGTTGAAGAATTCCTTGATAATTTTCTAGATAAAGTAAGGAGAGATCATCAGTATGATCGCTATGCTGATGTATTGGCAGAAGAAGAAGCTAGTTTACTGGTCTTGGGAGAAATAGGATTAGGTACTTACTATATCCATGAAGAAGATACGATTATACCACAACTTGTCAAAACACCAAGTGATTCAAAAGGACTGTGGCAATTGTTATTCGATGGCTCAAGAAGTAAGAATGGATTCGGTGCTGGTGTTAGGTTAATTTCTCTAGAGGGAGATAAGTACTTCTCATCTTTCCGGTTGTAGTTCAATTGCACTAACAATGTTGTTGAGTACGAGTCTCTTGTGCAAGGAATCCAGCTAGCCTAAAGGAAGGGAATAAAGGCCTTGACTGTTTTTGGAGACAGTGAGTTAGTTGTTGATCAAGTTTCGGCATGTAGTGCATCTAAAAACGATCTTTTAAGATCATACAAGAACCGAGTCATGGACCTGATTGAATATTTTGAAACTTTTGGAATCCATGTAGTTCCTAGAGGTCAAAATCAAGATGTGGATAGGCTTGCTACAATTGGTTCACGATATAACATACCGGTTGATATCATAAAAGAAGGGCAGAATTTTTTTGAAATGGTGGTTAGACCAGCAGTCCCTAATAATGTGAGTAGTTAGCAAGTGTTCGATAGTGATAACCAAATTGTCCTCTTCCTACAAGAAGAGGTGGAGTTTGCTACAAAAAATCAAGATAAGTTGCAGGAGACATATGGTGAGAAAATTATCCAATTGAAAAGCAACAAGTTACCAAAAGTTTTAGTCACTTTCGAATCCATTTTCAATTTAGATGACCAAGCCAAAAGACAAATCCCTAACATGGTGGTTAAAGAAGAATATTTTGAGGAAGTCAAAGTATCAAATGTAAAGTTTCTGAAGATTGGAAAAGTGTGTACTTCTGAAGAGAAAGAATCTTTCATCAAACTTTTTCAAGAGTATCATGACATCTTTGCATGGAGCTATAAAGATTTGCGTGGTTTTGACCCAGGTCTAGCACAACATACCATCGAACTGGATCCTAGTGCTAAGCTAGTTCGTTAGAAACAGAGACCAATTAATCCCAAAATTGAGCCACTAATGAGAAAGGAGCTAACCAAGCCCATCGAGGCCTGTATAATTTTTCCCATCAATCTTTCCTCATGGGTAGCCAATTTGGTTCCCGTGAGGAAGAAGAACGGATAGATCCAGTTATGTGTAGATTTCAGCAATTTGAATCAAGCGTAATTAAAATACTATTATCCTTTTCCATCAATGGAGCAGATCCTTCAAAACGTGGCAGGAGCTCAAATATTTTCTTTGCTCGATGGATATTCAGGTTACAATAAAAAACTATTCCAAGAATCTGACCAATTCAAAACGGCTTTCACTACCAAGTGGGGCACGTATGCCTACAATAAAATGCCATTCGTATTGTCCAATGCTGAGGCTACTTTCCAAAGAGCCATGGACATGGCATTTAAGGGACTAATCAATGATATTATTTATGTTTATCTTGATGATATAACTATATATTCTAAACATGTAGGAGATCACATCATGCATCTAAGGAAATTTTTCTGAAGCTGTAGGGAATTTGGGGTTACACTTAACCCCAAGAAATGTATTTTTGTAGTGCATGAGGGAAAATTATTGGGGCATGTTGTTTCAGTGGAAGGATTATCAATCGATCAAGCTAGGATTCATTTGATTATGTCCTTATCTCTCCCAAGTCATAGGAAGGGCCTCCAAAGTTTTCTGCGAACCATAAATTTCGTGTAGAGATTCATCCCTCAATTCGCAACATTGGCTAAACCACTAAAAGCCATGCTGAAGAAAAACATGCAATTCTCATGGACAAAGGAAGGATGATAAATATTCGAAGACATCAAATAGACATTTCTTAGGCTCCCATGCTAGTAAACCCCAGGTTTGACAAATATTTTATCCTTTATGCTTTTCCAGGTCAAGAGAGCATTTCAAGGATCCTCACCCAACAAAAAAAGAACTTGATGGAGGAACCAACTACTTTCTTCAGTCAATCCCTCAATGCTTATGAGTTCAAATACTCATTCATTGAAAATTAAGTCTTTGTGTTTATTCAAGTTTTGAAGAAATTCAAGCACATGTTGTCCAACAAAAAGATTCATCTGAGGGTGTCTCATCTAGGTGTCAAGGAGTTTTTGCTAAACAAATAAATGAATGAAAAGCGTGTTGGATGGATCACAAAGGTAATGGAGTATGACATGCACATCAAAGTCTCTAAAATTATCAGAGGTAAGGGTTTATGTTAGAAACTTGCTACAGACATGGAATCAAAATTTAATGAGGACGTGACACTCCTAAATACTGATGAGGATGTTGATCAAGCTGACTGGTTATCCAAAATGAAGAATTTCATCTTCTCAAGAGCATACCCAACAAACATGGATAAAAACCAAAGACAAACTTTCTGTCTTCAACCTATCCCATATGTTTTGGTAGATAGCATTCCCTTTCAAAAATATTTGAGTGACGTTCTCCTTCGGTGCCTAGGACCGGAACAGGTAAGTAAGATACTAGAAGAGTTTCATAATGGCCTATCTGGAGGACATTTTTCTGCACGAACAATAGCTACAAAGATCATATGAGTTGGCTACTATTGGCTGGATTTTTTCAAGGATGCCCATCTCTAGGTAAGGAAATGTAAGGAATGTTCCTTTTTCACAGGTAAGCAGAAGCTGACAGCTCTTCCGTTGCATCCAATTCAAGTGGATCAACCCTTTGTTCAATGGGAGTTGGACTTCATCGGAATGATTAATCCTCCATCAAGTTGTGGACATAAGTGGGTCCTTACCGCAACAGACTATTTTACTCGATGGATAGAGGTGGTAGCATTAAAAGAGAGCAATGAAAAGGAAGTTCTCAATTTTTTGGAGGGTATAATGATGAGGTTCAGTGTTCCATTTACATTCATTTCATACAACGGTGCTGGCTTTTCTTGGTATGAAATTGAGTGAATGGGCTATTAAAAATGGGGTATACCTCAAAACTTTGTCCAATTACTATCCGCAAGGAAACGGATTGGCTGAGTCTAGCAACAAAAACCTTATAAGGATTATTAAGCACACAATGGAGAATAACAAGAGGACTTGGCATACATAGCTTAAGACCGCCTTATGGGCAGATTGGATCACACCTGAAAGGGCCATCAAAAATTCTCCTTTTGTTCTTGTATATGGGAGAGAGGAAAAAATCCCGCTCTCATTGGAGTTACCTTCTTTGGAGTTAGCTCATCAGCTTGAAGTTATAGAGAGTGATCCTCTGACAATAAGGTTTGCTGAACTCATGGAGTTAGAGGAAGTATGAGACAAGGCTATGAAAAATTTGGAGCAGCATCAGGCTCAAGTTAAGAAATATTTTTACAAGAACGCGTCTGACAGGTGTTTTTAAGAGGGAGATTTAATCCTCAAATGGGATGAAGATAGGGCCAAAGCAGGTAGGCAGGGAAATTTTGACGCTCTCTGGAGTGGGCCATACATCATCACAAATTGCAAAGAGGCAAATTCATTCAGTCTATATAGGCTTAATGGAGAATAACTTCCCATTCATGTGAATGTGATACATCTCAAAGCTTGCTTTTGAGAAGTGTTCCACCCCCTCTATAGCTAAATTATGTGTTTTCCTCCAAGTGCTTATGCACATTGTTGTGTGTTGTTGTTTTTCTTTCCTTGTTGCTCTGTTTTGTGTTGTTTTGCACATTGTTTCATCATTAGAAGGTGTCAAGGAGAATAAAGGTTCAAGGTTTCAATAAGAGTTTCAAAATCTGCTTCATTCAAATTTTTGCAATGTTCCATGGATGTCAAGCATTCAACAGTTTTAGTATACTTCATGCTTAGCATTCCAGGGAGGTCCAGGATATTAGTAATGCTCCAGGAGATTTTGGGATGTGTCAAGGAAAATCATACTACTTTCAGGATTCCAACAAAAACTCCATGCCCAATGGATGACTTAAGGCTACTGGAATCATTCTTAGCAGGTAATCATCCCTGAGAGGTTGCCAAAAATATTATGTAATTTTTCACACGTGGCAAGATTGGACAATGGGGTCCTATCACATTCAAAATGAAATAATAGTCCCAGGAACCCACCTCCGGTAATTATCGAGATACAATAATTAAAAATAATTTTTAAATTGCATATGAGAGATCACCTAACATCGAAAGGCACCCAATTGATCTCAACTCAGTGAAGAGTTCGGGGTCGAGTTGATAGGGAGCTCAGTGTCAAATCTAAAGAGGTTGATATGATGTTGCTCGCAATGAGACCAATGGAGCTCAGCTTGGACTAATAAACCACCATGCATAGAGTTGGATAAAATGTGAGAAACAAGATGAAAGTTGAGGTAACACGCCTACTTCACTAGCTTGTAACTTCATCTATAACCACCATATCAAACCCATGGGCTAGGTGCTGGAATAACTTCTGGCCAATACTAGAAATAGTAGTGAACACAATATTAGCCTCATTTGCAAAACTTGCCTCAAGATTTGATCGAGATTCTTCCATGGAAGCGACTTTCCAAAATGAAAAGGCGAGACAACTCAACTAAAACTTTATCTTGTTCTTCTACTAAAGGTGCAAGATTTTGCAACAACTAATCATGACTGTGGTCGCATGCAACCAAAACATTAGGATCAACACCAATGGTTCCTTGGGATCGCCCTGCGGTAGCTGTCGCAATTAACTCTCTCTGGAGGCCACTGATTTTCTGAGGTAAGTTTACTTCATGGGATGAAAGAAGAGCCCATCTGGCTTGACTCAGTAGGAGGTAAAAATCATGGTGATCCCGCGTGTTGGTGGGAAGGGTGGAGAAACTTTCCCCTCTTGCCAAGTGGGGATGTTAGCATGGTATGTCATGATGGTAAGTTACTCTACGGATTCCCAAGGCAGCATTACCGAGTGTGATTTTTGGGGTCGATGAGCTATGACAAGCCCAACGTAGTCAGAAGAGATATATAAATCCCGCACTAAGGCAAGAAGAGGGGAACTTAGGGAATACATTCCCAAGTAAAAATATTGGGTTGGTAAAACATGGTGATACTTCCGAGCGTGGGAGAAATCTGATCAAATTATCATGTGGAGATCATACGATGGTGATCCGTCATGAGAATTTCGCGCAGCTTGGAGTGGTCTGAGTCATTGTGTGAGTCACCAGGAGAATTAAAGTGGCAATTGGAAATTAAGCGGCGAGCAATCCTTCAAGCGATGATGGAGTTTTTCTCGCTGCGTTATGTAGATGTTTGTTAAATGATATCGAGCAACATGGTGAGTGGGGGTCAGCACTTGCAGTTCGAATGCATGGAAAAAGGATAACATTTTGGAATTTAGCCTAAAGAGTCACTCGGTTCACCACTATGAGGAATGAAAGTGGCTTCGTATCTCATCACAGACCCAACCAAGTCAATGCGTTAATGGCTCAGTCGTGGCTCATGTGTGAAGAATTTGACGGGAAAGTGATCCTAAAAACTCATCCAGATGGAAGGGATAGGTTACAAGCTCCCACGCACTAGGGAACAAGTATGTTGCAGTATAGTAGAAGCCTTTTTTAGCACTTCCAACAAGCAGGTTTTCCAACTATGTTGTTATCTATTAAGTATCGAATGCATCCTCAAATTCAGGATTTTCCTTCAAGATATTTTTATCAAAATCGATTAAGTGACAGTGAGAGTGTTACTAGGAAACATGATGAAATTTATTACAAAGATTCTCTATTGAGACCTTACTTGTTTTACGATGTAACTCGTGGAAGTGAATCTCATAGAGGTGGATCTGTTTCATATCAGAATATTCATGAAGCAAAATTTACTTTGTAATTATATGAGCATCCTCAACGAGTCACTAAATTGGCAAGCATAAAGGTTTATGTTGAAATTATCACACCTTACAAGCTACAGCTGAACTGTTTGCACCAAGATTTTGATGTTGTCCTCAAATATGATGAAGTAATAGGTTTATATATCAATACGGTAGATACCTTTTAGGGCCAGGAGCATGATATAATCATTATGTCTTGTGCCCAAGCTTCAAATCATGGGGTTGGCTTTGTAGCTGATGTTCGCCGCATGAATGTGACATTAGCACGAGCTTGCAGAATGCTTTGGGTTATGGGCAGCGCAGTTTTATTGAAGCAATTTAGTGCTTGAGTTTATAACCAATGAGCATAGACCCATTTTTGCTGAGGGAGTAAGGAACTAAGATGTGCAAGATGGTAAATATGAGATTGGTACATAGACATGTGATAGTCTGAGTTGCGCCAACCGGGTGCTTGGGTTGACAAGCAAAACGAAGCCAGGCCGAGTTAGTTGAAGAGCTGGTGGAAGACGAGTCGTGGAGAATTGAGTTCATTTTGATTAGCTTACAAGGTGTTCAAAAAACCATTACGATGGGGTAAATTGGCTCTAGTCGAGATTATAGAGGATGAACATGTAGAGAATGAACCGAACTCGTGGAAAAAATTGAACTCAAAAAGGATAAAACTCACCAATGGAGCTTGATGACTTTGTGGGGAAGCTCAAATATGTTTCATGAAAGTCAATGTGGAATGCGTAAATTTCCTCGAGTTAACCAAGGGAAACGATAAGAATTGAGCTTGATAGCTCACCATTCGAAGCACTCAATGCAAAAGAGCTTGATTGCCAAGGTAAGGAAAGAATTGGTGTGGGGTTCAAAATCAAGTGCAACACTGAGTTAGAGGATTTGAAACTCACCGAGTTGGGCTATGTGCAGACTCTATCCACATGGAACCCCCTCCTCTTCAAGTCAAACGGGTCAACGGTGGGTCCCGACATTATGTTAATTAATTTAATATTTTTATTTAAATATTTTAATAATAATATTTTTTATTATTATTTAAATATTTTATTTTAATATTCTTTTAATTAATTGAGAAGACTAGGTCATCAGGTAATTAATGACCCGTGATGGAACCTTCTCAGGTGGTTCAACTAACTGTAATAAATACATCATGGCCCTTCAATTTAGGAAGTTAATTATGACCTTTCCTCTTCTTTCTCACATATTCTTCTATAAATGTAAGTTGGAAGCTCATTTCAAAGGGTTCCAATAGTTCAGACAAGTTGGACAGTTAGATATCTTAGGCGAGTGTATGCTTTTCAGGAATCCTCTCTCTTTTGCAAGTTGTCCTTGCATGTCGAGATAACTTTCAAGCCTCCTCTTCAAGAATGTAATGGCAACTATTTCCTCTTCTAAATGAATGATGCATTGTGCATGTTATTGAAACAATAAAAGTGTGTGTTTCGTGACAAATCTTTGTCCTCTCATCCTTCATTGCTTCTTTGTGCCTTTCTCGTACTTGTAGGTACATTGTGCAAGTTAAAGTTTCTATTGCAGGTTCTTGGAGTTCTGTGCTTATTGAGTGGTGGAGTATTACATGGAGTTGAGTTGTGGTGTTTGTTCACCCTTCTTGAGTTTTTCCTTCTTCACTGGGAAACTAGTATATTTTTTCAGTCTGATAAGTTTTAACAAAGGGATCACATGTCTCTTAGTTTGTGGTATCCTGTACCCTCTCTAAGTTGCAGTAGGTGAAGTTGACCTGTGGTGCACACACCCTCTTCAAATTAACCCTTCTTGAGTCAGGAAAAACCCTTTATTTGGTGCATCACCATCCCGAGTATAGTTTCATTTCTGTAAAAAAAATTTCCCTAAAACCCCATGAAACGGTTAGCATAGGACTAGATAATCATTTTTATTACACCAGGAGTAGTACAACACTTAGTTTAGGAAGAGGAACCTAGTCTTCTCTAGAGGTTCACTTTGAGCCCAAGTCCCATAGCTTGAGAGGTGATTCCATGTGTCCCAATCACACCGAACATCCTATTCACATCCTGTCCATTCGGAGGGTGCAGTGATTTGGCGACAACATCAAGTCCCATCGGTACTCTGGAGGTTTTTGGTGTGGATCCTGATGATATGGTTATTTTCTTTTGAGGTCTTTTCTAGCAAGCTCTTGTTGAGTGAGCTCTCTGAGTACCCTGTGTCCTGATGGGACCTCTAAGAGGAGGCCCCATACTCCTTCCTCTCTGTGCATCAAAAATCTATCAAGGTCTATAATGTGGGCGGGACTACTACTACTATTGTAGTCTAAAAGATGACTGTGCTGAACCCTGTCCACCATGAGGAAGCTGGGGTACTGACTCCCTTGATCTACTGTATGTGGCTCTGGGCTCGGTCTCTAGCCTGCTAGGTATTTCCCCGAGTCTCCTCTGCTATATAGGCCTTCTCGACGGCCGCAGCTATTTTCTGTTGACAATGGATCTGCACTACACCTCCAATGTCTAGATTCAGGCCCCAGATGAACTTGTGAATCCCCACCTCCTCATCTTACATATAACCAACATATTAGAGTAGATCCATAAATCTAATTTCATGCTCAGCCACTATGAGTGATCCATGTCGGAGCTCATGAAACTCATCTATCCGCTACTGTATGAACCTCCGTGACAAATATATGTTCCTAAAACACTCGTCAAAGAGCTCCCAGGTAACTGTCTCAGAATCAACATAGATATTTTTCTCCTTTATCCTCCACCAGACATTAGCTCCATCCCTCAATAGATAGATCGAAACACGAGCTTTAATGTTGCTAGAATAAGGATATAGCTTGAAGCATCCGCTCAAGCTCACCAACCAAGCCTCTACCTGAAATCCACCTATATCACTACAATAATGAGATGGTCGAAGCTTTAGGATCTCCCTGATGCGATATGCAACTGTGTTCTGATGGCCTCTAGGTCTCTCTACATGCTCATCCCTAGGCCTAGGGCTCCGAGACCTCTCTCTATGCTCTGAAACTTGGTCACCTTGTCCCCCTCTGTGGTGAATTTACCCTGGAAAACTCTACATTTGATTTCTCTCCTCTATTCTCCTTACTAGGTTGAAGAGATACCTGACCCTCATTGGAAGGGACTCTGTCATGTCTAGATGCACATCCCTTTACTGATCCTCCGCGTACAGTAGCATTAACACTTGGAAGAGTCTGCAAAATCTAGGGTAGGATGGTTATTACATCATGATCTAGTGGTGGTAGGTCTAGGTCTATGTGAAAATACCCCTCATCCCATCTGCGCTCCCTAAATAGACCAAGGCAATAGTTAGTTCATTTTTCTAAGTTTTATTCAATTTCCTTGTTTACTAAAATATGTAATTTCTAACTAAATTGTGTTCTAGTTTCACGCCTCCAGTTTTCTTTTGAACCCAATGGTCCAAGATATTGAACCACTGCTCTGATACCAAGTGTAACGCCCACTAAAACAACCCACTTGGGACCAAAGAACAACCAAGGATTAGTTAGGAAAATTATGGAATAATTTGTTTTTTATTAAAAGAATCTACAACCATGTTACAAGGAAACAATTGTCCCTAATAGGTTCTGGAGAATTTCTAATCTACTAGAGTATAATTTTCTTTTATTAATAATTATTAGAGTTCACAAGTTCCAAAATTTAGGGTTAGAAGTTTCAATTAGGTTCAGAGGAGAAAATCCCTCACCATACCCACTCTCTAACAGGATTAAAGTTTCAACTTTATTTTTACAACACCTAACACATTAAAATTTTTCATAAATTACTTCAATTGGATAGGAAATTTCCTCACCTTTCGAATGATATAAATAAGTCCTCCTAACTCGTCATAGTTTTCAAGTTATGGGCCGGCAGGCCTTGGGGTGAAAATTTTCACCAAAAAGCGGGCCTGCAGACCCAGGGGTGAAAATTTTCCCTTACGCGGGTCAGCGGAGTAGGGAAGAGTTTTGTAATTTTTTCACTTTATGGGGAAACAATACAATTTTCCTTCACATGCTTGCGGGCCCAAAGAGGACACGTGTTGGCCTGAGAAAAATCTTGCGGGAAGTCGGGCAATCGAAGAGATTTTAAGGGTAAAAATTTCAAATGTACAAAACATTCCATGCCTACACCGACGCTTAAGGCTACCATGTGTCAGTCTTCCATTGGTTGTGGGTTGTGGGGCACTGGGGAAACTTTGGGATTTTTTCCAAAGTAAAACGTTAAAGTTTCAAAGTTGAAAAACATTGCGCGCCTCTGCCAATGCCTAAGGCTGCCACGTGTCAACCTACCATTGGTCGTTGGCGGCGGGGTGGCAAAGGAAAATTAGAAAAATTTCCCTAATTTTTTTTCTAAAATGCTAAGGTGAATATGGATTTCGTGCTTTAGTCGTTGCCTCACAAGGCCATGTGGTAGCTTCTGATTGGCTGCGGGACGATGAAGTAGTGGGGAAAAGTTAGAAAATTTTCCAAAATTTTAAAAAAAAGGTTAAGTTCGAATTTTCAGCCTGCGAAAGGTGAGAAAGGGAAAAAGTTGGGTAGTGGGTCTACGGGGGAAATTTTACCAAAATTTCTTTTTAACAGTTAGATTAATTTTTGAAGTCAAAATGAAGTAAAACTTCAAAATGACATAACTTTTGATAGAAAGCTCTTTTTTGGGAAAACGATAAATTTGTGGAAATATCTCAACGTCCTATTTGCACAGAGATCATTAATTTTAGATTTTGATAAAGTTTAACAGGTTAATTTTAAGGAAATGTCCTTAAGACTTATATAGTGCGAGCTGGTAAATTCAGACTTCAGGGATTTGTTCAAAAATTGATTCTTTTCTTCACTCATCATGTCCAACAGACATGGAGGATTGTTATAGAATGGTTTTAGGATGGAAAACTATATTTTATTGGTTTTAAAGAGTGGCAAATCAATTTTACAACTTTTAATAGCAAGAGGGACTAAAAATGGATTAAGCCCAATTTTGTAATGTTTTAAATATTTCCTTAAGTGTTTTAGCCCAAATTGAATTCATTTATATCATAACATGTTCAATTTTAATGTTTCATTTTTATTTCTTGAATTACAGGTTCAAATTGTTCATTTTAGATAAATTATTTGTCAGGATGAAATACAAAATAGAGGTCAAATTCTAAAGGATTTATTTATGATTTTTCTCCTTCCAAGTGCGGAGATTCATTTCCATTCCAATCTAGTACATTTAAGTGATTTAATCAAACCATTTAAGAGCTAAAATACAAAGTCTAATTTCTAATTTTTAACGTATTTCAAAATACAAAATATTACCATTCCTTCATATGTGTTTGTCTCTTTCAGATACACATTTCAGTAATAATTAAATGATCAGATTTCAATATAACATTACAATTTGAGAAAGATAGGACACCATTTATTGATTCCAAAGGACAACTTACAACTTCGTTCTTGCATACTTCAAAATTCATCATACAGATTTCATTTCCTTCACATTCTCTCAAAGCAAAAATGGAGTTTATCTTTTTTTCATTTCACTTGAAAATTTTCATAATCCATACAACATCTTTCGATTTCAAAACATTTAAAAATTCATCCACTTCAAAGTGGGAAAGGTTACAATGAGATTTTATTTCACAATGTACTGTCAAATTGTCTTTCTCCTCTACTCTAGAACAGTAGCATGAATTCTTCCAATTTGATCACAGCAGGAGTAAGGGAAAGGTAACACTCTCCACCCAACCAAGACATCCAATGAAAAGGAGAAGCCATACTTTTTCATTGGCCCCCGATCCCCAACCACAATGTAATAAAAGGTGTAATCCAACTCATGGAAACAACAGGCTTCCACAAAACATACAAGCAACATAATCACAATAAACACAGTCCAAAACAAAATGTAGTTTTAAAACTACATTAACACATGACAAGTAATATTAAGGCTTCAATCACGCAAGCCAAAGGAGCAAGAAACTATGGGGGATGCTATTTATGCCTCCTAAAGGGGAAATGGGTATCACAACCTAAGAACAACCCACCACCAATATATATATATATATATATATATATATATATGAATATCATTTCAAACCCTGTCATGCACTTATGCCTCCCCCAAGTACCCCTTATTCCTCACATTTCCTTATGCATCCCCAACCTCTTATTTTTACAAGGTGGAACCCAATCCCCAACTCCCTCCACACTTATACCTCCTTAAAACACTTATGCCACCCTCAAGAGTACCCCATAGTCTTCTCCTACACCAGTCCTAGATAGTCTATGTGAATAACCCAAAAACATGCCAAAACATTCACACAATAACATGTACATTCGTAAAGAAAATGAGTATTTCAAGAGCTGATCTCTTACCTCTCCATGATGGAGTTTTCTAAGTTCCAAAATAACAAGCTTTCCAATGCCAAAATATAGTCCAAAATCAACAACCAACAAACATGCAAAGTCCTCTAAACTCCTTTCAAAACCAAGAGCTCCACATAGCAAAAATTCACCCAAAAGGAAGTATGAAAAATGTTCAACAAATCAAAAGAAAGCTAGGAGTTCTAATTTTATAGAAGAGGGAAGAGAAAAGGATGAGGTGGACCTATGTAGGATGCCACATCACACATCCTCAACTCCCACACAAAATCCAAATTCATTCTCCAATGCACAACAAAGAGGTGGGTGAATAATATGACAATAAACTTACATACTCTAAAAAGCCCACACCCCATAAAGACTTAATTTAATAAAATGTAACAAGAGTACAATTAAAACTTATAATTAGTCATATCAAAATGCATAAAAAGGGTGTAAATTCAACCCTCCAACCATAGGTGTGGTTAGAAAATAAAATTAAGAGGTATGGGACAAGTCTTACTTGTCTCACAAGCTTCCAAAATCATCCTCCAAGGACAAACTCAAATTTCCAAGAAGGTGGAGTGTTTCATACTCAAAAATATGACTTACACAAATCTTATACATACTTACACATTACTTACCACATTTAATACAAGAGCCAAAAACTTCTATAATTATTTTCTTATATCCCAAAGTTTATTAATTTATTTATTTTAACAATATGATTACTCACATTAATTCTCCACAATTAAAATAATAATGAAAGGGGTAAATGCATCACAAAATAAATACATGCAAAAAATAATAGAAAAGAACCACATTAATAAAATACTCATAACCCCTTGATCACATTCAAAGGTAATCCCCCCATAGGAATCCCTACACAAAATATAACACACACAACAAATACAGTTGCCATGGTGACCTTGTTGAATTCATCTAGAATTCCAATGTGGTTGCTCTCTAATCCCCCAAATTTTTTTGTTATAGTTTAACATGTAAAAAAAAAATGCATCCTTTGGCCTCATGGCCATATCAGAACATCCAACATGATATAAAAATAATCACAAAATCATCTATACATATGAATCACAACAACATCAAGGCAATCAATAATATCACTTACAGTTTATATCAACAACTATATCATCATTATATAATGTCCATTTTCTAGGTCTACTCAAAATATCCAAAAATAATATGTTTGAACAACATTCATAATATATCCATGTCAATTAGTATATCATCATCCACATATGAAGTGTCTTTAATAATCATCATACTTCATAACTAAATCAAGATCAACAATAATCCATGGTCCAACATCTAACATCATACTAAATCAAAACCATAATAATGTCCATAATGTAATCAATAGTATCAAGATTAGTATCAAAATGTGTCAAAGGGAAGTGGGCACTACATCTAGGAGGGAGACCTAGTAGGCATGAAAGAGACCCATTAGTAGAGGCTCATGCACCTTGCTGACATAGTAATGAGCACAGGGCAGATAAATCCCCCATGGAGCTAGCCAGACTATATTCACCATAGAGAGGTCATGGAGACAGGGCTATAGGACACACAGACAGATTTAAGATCTGTAGGTTGCGTGATGATCGTGTTGAGAGACCTAGAGGTAGACATTCCACAATAGAAAATCACATCAGAGAGATTCTGAAAATCCATATATCTTATTTCATTGGGAACACTGATGATTTCAGGGAGAGGCATAGTTGGTTAGATTTAAAGGATGCTTCAAGCTATGTATTTGTACTAGCAGCACAAAGGCTCATGTTGTCATCCACCTTCATAGAGATAGATCCGGGGTTTGGTGGAGGATCAAGTAGTATAATATCCTTGTGGATTCCAAGACAGTCACTTAGGAGCTCTTCGAGGAGTGGTTCAGGAGCAGATACTTGTCTAGGAGGTTCGTTCAGAAAAGGATATATGACTTCCATGACCTATTTCATACATCCATGATGGTGGTAGAGTATGAGAGTCACTTCCTAGACTTACTTTGGTATTTAAACTATATGCAACATAAGCAAGTTAGGATCCACAGATTCATCAAGGGTCTAAACATAGTCATTAGAGAGGCACTGTGCATTCATTTCCTACAAAGATTAGAAGAGGCTCTTGAAAAGGGATATATTATAGAGGAGACCAGGGGAAAGATGTAGCATACTAAAGATAGAGTGTGGAGCCATATCCGGAAAATGTAGGATAGCAAGTCGAGGGGTTCAGCTCCTCCTCCTCCTAGCGGACACAATTTTGCATAGTATTCATTCAGGCCACCACAACAGCCACCTAAGTAGCAAAAACAATATACTCACCCTCCATTTACGCCTTCATAGAGATTCAATAGTCAGAGGGGACGCAATATGGGGCCTCCTCATAAGGGACAAGTCAGGACTCAGACACCTCATAGAGATTAGTCAACAGAAGCTTGTCAATAGTGACCACAGAAATCCATACCAAGATCATCAAGATCCACATCATATACCACTAGAGTACTTGCGGGAGACGCATCTCATTGGAGTGGACCTGGTAGTTCCTATTGGTGCGGTGTACTTGGGAATCATTAGAAAAAGTGCCCTTATGACCCTAATAACAAGGTTAAGGCACCAGTTTTAGAGCCTACATTAGGTGACATGGCTAGGAGCCACAAAATATATGCAGTAGTTGAGAACGTCTAGCAAGAGCACCAAAGCATGATGATTGAAATGACAAGTAGAACTGATGGCATTTATATTCCTATTCTATTTGATTTAAGCTCCTTCGATTCTTTTATTTCTCCATTTGTAGTAGAGTGATGCATGGTGTTGGCAGTTAGGTAGAGCCATAGTTAGGATGTGGAGATGGCTTCTAGTGTCAAGCTCACAGTGGACTCCTTAGTCAAGGAGTGCATAGTTGACCTAGGACCCTTTTCCATGACATTGAATCTTCGTATCCTTCCTTTGGGTTCCTATGGGATTATTCTCGGTATGGATTGCCTATCTTCACATAGGTCTAGGGTTGATTATTACAGTAAGGTAATATCAGGTACAAATGATTTAGGAGTGGATTCAGTAATTTTTGGATTTTTGAGACCCGCATCCATTCACACCATATCCATTATGCAGCTTAAGCGGTATGCACGATGAGGTTGCTAGTTTTTTGCTGTCACGATTAATGACACATCCAAGGATGATTCTAGTGGGCCCTCACTTGACGATCATCATATCTTGAGGGAGTTTTCAAATGTTTTTCCATAGGAGCTTCAGAGTTTACCTCCCCCACGTAAGATAGATTTTCACATTGATTTGGTTCCAAGAGTAGAGCCTATCTCACAAGCGCCTTATAGGATGACTACCCCTAAGCTCTATGAGTTCAAGTTGCAAATTGATGGCCTTCTATAGAAAGGCCTTATCCATCCTAGTGTATCCCTTCAAGGTGCACAAGTGATTTTTGTAAAGAAGAAGGATAGATCTCTATAACTGTGTATCGATTATTGTCAGCTGAAGAAAGTAACAATCAAGAATCATTACCCACTTCCGCGTATTGATAATTTGTTTGATAAGATAAAGGGGGTGCAATATTTTCCAAGATAGATCTTAAGTTTTGATATCATCAGTTCAGGATCACAAAGGTATATATTCACAAGACAACCTTTAGTAGGAGATATGTCCACTACGAATTCACAATAGTTCCTTTTGGTATGACAAATACCCCCACAGTATTCATGATATTAATGAATGGGTTATTCCAAAAAAATTTAGATCGCTTCGTGCTCATATTTATTGATGACATTGTGATTTACTCATGCACACATGAGGAGAATGAAGAGCACCTTTGATAGGTTTTGGAGTTCCTTCATGAGTAGCAGCTTTACGACAACCTTCAGAAGTGTGAATTCTTTTAGTTAGAGGTGTAATACTTAGGTCACATCATTTTAGGGGAAGGTATCGTAGTCGATCTTTCCAAGATTCGAGTTATTATGGATTGGGATATGCTAACTAGTATGACCGAGGTGCTCAATTTCATGGGGTTGACAGGTTACTATGGGAGATTTTGTTTAGGACTTCTCTTAGATTGTGCATCACATCACTTCCCTTCAGCAGAAAGGAAATAAGTTTGGTTTTTTTAAAAAACTAACTTTTAAATAAGGGAAAAGTATAATTAGAGGTTTTCAAGTAATTAAAACAATTAACACCCCAATAATAAATGAATAAAAGTATCTAATATTTTTATCTCTTCAAAATTAAACTAAACTAAAAAAATGATATGTACAGTTACTTCTTTATTAATAAAGATTAAATTAAACAAATATGTAAACTTTAGTTAAATGAATTCGTTGTTAATATTTTTATTAAATATTCTTAAAATGAATCTTTTAAATTTGGTTTGCGACGAGGGAAATTTTTCTTAAAATACTTTCCCCTCAACAGAAACAAACTCTCCGATGTAAAATCACATATTGAAATAAGAGAAAAAGGCAATTAAATCCCCCTTCCTTGTTTCCAATCTTTCCCAAAAACACATATGGGATAATATCTTGGGGATATGTTTTCAACATTAAGGATTCTTCAGGAAAGATTTGTCAAGATAATGGAAGCGAGGAAATATTTATATAATAATTTTCATTTCAATGAGTATTAAAAAACATCTACAGATATAAACAATATAAATAAAAAATGTTTTCAAAGATCCTTAACAATTATTCTAACAATAGCAAACAAATCCAAATACATCTACAAACATAGTCACGACATTCTTGTGGTAGGTTTTTCTATGCTTTTGTTATGATTTAATGTCTCCTCACAATAAATGTTCCTTCCATATTGTAGACTGCAATATGATCAAGTGATAATAATTGAAAGTCGAGACAATCGAAATCAAAGATTCAAAATACTTGGTTGGTAAAACATAAGATAATGGCTGAAAAGTAGACAAATATAACATGGCCAATGTTATGGTTGTTTATAAAAAAATTCTAGGAATAACATTATCAAAACCCTACTAAAAGATTAAAACTCTAACCAATGAAAAAACATAAAATGGTTTATTTTTTTATGGTGGAAGTTAATATTTCCATCTTGGAATCTAACTTTATAAAGGATGAATCAACTAATGTGAAATAAATCAACAAATTAAATATTTTTAATAACAATGGATAAATAGAGACCAATTCAATGATATTTTTCATTGCAAATTTGAGAAAGTGCTTTTGAGGGGACTAAAAAAGTCCCATACAAATGGAGAAAAGATAGAACAATGAAGAACAAAAGGATCAACCTCTACCAACGGCAAACAACAAACAATTTCTAGAAAACATCAAGACCGGAAAGATACAATCAAGGAGGAAGGCCCAAAAGTAAGAACAAACAACACAAGAAGAAGGAAACACAAAAGAAAAGGAAGGTGCAAGAAAGGTAAAAAAAAAACATGACCATCCCTTAGATACCAACCTTTCTTCATGTTTCTCCCGCTTATGAGACCGTGTTAGAGTAGGTATTTACCTTAGCTCATGTTCACCTAGGTACATTATTTACCTTTATTGTATTTATCCTCACCCACTTTTGTGTGTGGATATTTCTTTTTATTTATTTAGATATTAGGAGATATTATCTAGTTGTTAGGTATAGTTCTTTCCTTGATTTATGGTATTGACTAGTTCTTTCCTAGATCTATGGTATTGACTAGATCCTTGATGTCTAGTTCTCTCATAAATCTATGGACTTGACTAATTCTTTAATGACTAGTTCTTTCCTTGATTTATGGCTTGATCTACGACCTTGACTAGTTCTTAGATTGTTATTCCTTGCCTATATAAGCAAGGCCCATTCTCATTGTATTTCATTGAGTTCCATAGTAATATATGAGATTGCTGCTCATTTGTTTGCAAAGGTTTATGTAAAGTTATTCTGGCGAATTGCTTTCATCTTATTGATCGTGATGTTTGATTAGCATCTTTGTTCTTGGCTTGGCATGATTTGGTTATCATTCCTTTTAGACCAGAGGTTCATATTAAAAGGTGAAGAAGAATACTTTCCTTTATTTTTGTTGTTCACTACTATCCATCCTTCCCCGTTGTAAGGATCCACATTCTTGTCTAGATGAAATGCTAGAAATACTTTAACAAACTACTTTTTTTTTAGAGTGTGGAATCACGATGATCAAGAAGGCTTAGGAAAAGCCGCAACCTCCATTTCTTCAATCTGATCTGAATGTATAATCGGATTAGAGGAAGAACCAGGGGACCGCAACATAGAATCCTCCACTTTCCTACAACTTGCTATGAATCATTAACTAAGTCAGAGGGAGAGGAAAAAATCTCACCCTTCTTCTCTTCGTGACTATCCATAAGGCTAATTGAATTATCTTCTCTAGCATGAACCACTAAATTCTCTGGGTTAAAATCCTTTCACCACGATACCCATCCCTTGATATTTTTTTTGTGATGGGGCACTCAAAAATAAAACCTTCATAATACAAGTTTTGTGTCCATGTACTAGCCTTGACTCTAAGCTCCACGTTATCCAGAAATTAAGCAGACATATCCATGTCTACTAAAATCTGGGCATAAGTAGTATGGTCAAAAATTTCTGCTGGGGGATCAACAGATAAAAATTTTCTCAAATCATCACCCTCACCCTTGATGCAATCCATACACCAGAAATGCAAAGACAAGCAGGCAAGCGTTATCCACATAGGTGTGATATTAAAAGTTTCAATCAATGGATTAAACTGAGGGAACTAACGCTTGATTAGAATAAGATGCGCATGGTATTCCCAAAATTTCCCTAAAATAACCTCCTTATCAAACGAACCATCAAACACTACAATGAAAAATCAACGAAAATGTGCGGAAATCTAGTTATGCAAAGCTGGGAGGCCAAGAAAACAACCATTTAACCTGCAAATCAGACCCCTGTTCTGGTAGAAGTCGTTCGTTTCTAAAACATCCGGACCAAAGGACACAACATGCATCATTTTATCATAAACCATGGGCTTGGAAGGGGGAGGACGCCTAGCCCCATCCTTGGCAGCATCAAGGAAAGAGACAACCCCTTTACATCCATGCACAGATCCATCGTTTTCCCTGAAAGGAGCCCCTAATGACCAGACCTAGCCAAGGCTACAGAGAGCCCTGCCTCCAACATCACTCGCAACCCTAAAACCACCCACACCCGCAGCCACAAAAATAGTGGTTGCAATCCAAGAAGATAAAATGGGCATTGATTTGTCAACTAGAGGGATTTTACATCCCCCAGGATTCAGTGAAACATCATGACCAACAAAGAGGGTGGGGACGTAGCCTCCAAGAGCACCGATGCCAACATGGTTGTGAGAATCATGGTCGTCATTTCCTGAAGGAAAACAAACCCTGTAAAAGTTTGGCTTGAAAGCCCGATCATCGCTGTCTCCACCTGAATATGCCTAGCTCAAAAGGAATGGACCATTGGCTCCGTCTTCATGAAGAGCATGTACCAAAACATCGTCCCACCAAAGAGCTTTGGGCATAAGATAGTTGCAATCACCTAAAACAGGAGCATTCTGCGTAGATTTAGGGTTAGGGAAAATCACATCGTGCACCATCGCAAATTTGAGAAAGTAATTCAGGAAATTATAATTCGATTGCGTGATAAAATAAATGTTTTTCTGTACTGCAGGATTCAAAAAATTTAGCGGAATATATATTTTTATCACCAGTACGTAATTATTTCTAACCGTTAAGATGGTCATGAATGCAGACTTCTCTGAGGTATTAGATGTTGTCACAGAGGCCGGGGCTATTCCCATTGTAAGAAACGCCTTCGGCATGATTATAATTTGATTGAGTAATAAAATAAAGCATTAGTTTTTTTATTTAACTATTTGCATAACTAATGTTTAGGCCAATCAAGTAGAAATATATAAAATGAAATTACAAGATTAGTTACCATACATTAAAAAGATTAAAACCCACCTCATTCATCCTTCCAAAATCGAAAAACTCACATGGGTGTTAACATAGTGATATTACATTATATGCACTTGACATAATATAAATATTTAAGTATTTCTATACTTGGAGCTTTTTATCTATTCAAGAGTTTGCTCTTTAGGTGGGTTTAAATTTTATGTGACAACTGTAAACATAGATATATAATAAAATCAAAGACAATTCATTGTTTATTGTAGTAAATCTAGTGGCATCTAGCAAGCCAAAAGGATTGCTGAGTTATGGACATTTCCCTTCTTTTCTTCGTTTTTAGAATTTTTCTTGAAAAAAAGTGGAGGCGGATGGTTTGAGTAAAATTTGAATTAAAATGGTTTTTATGGTATTTGAATTAATTGTGTATTATTAGGTTGTGTTAAATTTTGTTTAATTTTAAGTTTTTCATATTTTATACCAATGGTGATTGTGGTTGTCAATGGTGATGTGAATTTCATAGTAGTTGACTAACTAATGGTCAAGGAATATTTGTGGTTTTGCAACCATCAATGATGTTTCACAATCACCACTCTCAAAAGAATTATTGTTAGACAGCCACATCCTAAAAGATAAGAGCTTATTTATTTAATTGATTCCGCATACTATTGTTATTAGTTTTTAATAGTTACGTCTAACACCTAACCTATTTGGCGATGTAAGGTGTTTTCAAAACAAGGAATAGGGACAAAAAGAGGGATTAGTAGACCTATGTAATGCTTCTTTTAACATGGGTGGATATTTCCTATCTAAGGAATGTTATATAGAGGGTTGTATATATTAGTCATTTTTATTCTATGAGTAATCTACTTTATGATTTCTTAGCCTAATAGTATGTTGATTGCAATGCGATACTTTTTCTTTGGGTCAATGAAGATTTCATAACCACATTAGAGGATGCTAATAGGATTCAAGGTGTGGTGGTTATTGTAAATAAGATAACCCTCATGGGATCTAGCTCTTTGGATTTGGATCGTAGATGGGATATTATTATAGACATGATAAAGAACTCGATATGGGTTCCACTTAGCATATCATATTTCTGGATGTCGAAATAAGGTCATTATTAGTATATTTTCCTAATGTTTGGTTGAAAATAATAGTGGGGTAATATTTTTATACCTATAGGGTCTTATGATTAAGACCATAAAGGATTATGGGAGAGTATGTGTATTGTGTAGTGCCCACTCCTCTTCAACACTTATTTCTGTTAGGATCATGTTGAATAGTTTCTTAGAGACATGGATATTATCTTGGATAACATGTGATAGACTATATGGACATCTGATTATTATGGTGATTTGATTTTATCATGGATTATATGGATGCCTACCTGACACTGTTAGATATTGCAACATATGTTGATTTAGTGTTGTGTTATTTATATACTAACGACTTGATTTCATGATAGTTGTGAATATGTTTACATGTAACATCTAACCATGTGTACAATGATATTATGACTCATTTATTTGATGATGATATTAGGTGATCAACATGTATGTGAATTTCATAGTTATCGTAAAATCTAAATTTTGAATTGTGAATTATGAATGATTGTAAATGTTTGACTTAGAATAGAATTGTGTAACTATGATATTTGAGGGTAATTATAGGATGGATGATTTATATGTGTTTTATTTTCATGGCGTATTGATGTGGCCTTGAGGATGAAGGTGGTATTATTTTGTGATTACAGGAAACAAAATCACACAAGCAAGGTGGGACTAGGAAGGCCAACCATGAAGGAATGTTGTGAGTTCACAAAATGGTCACATTGGTTGTTGTGTGTATCCATGTGTTTGTCGTAATATTTCTTATCGTGTGTTAGGATATCTCCATGGGGGGGGTACCTCGCAATGTGACCATGTGTGTATTTTGTGGTTGTCTTCTTTTATTATATTGTGGTTGTGTTCTTTAATTATTTTGTGAGAAGTGGTGATTCTAAATTATGCCGTAATTTACCCTTATGTTCCTATGTGGTAAGTGCACCCCTGGTTATCTATGTAAGTTTTTAGTATGTGTTAATGTTTTAATCTGATGAATCGGGGACAATGGATATGTTTGTTATACCTTAGTATTTACTTTGGTTTGTATGATTTTTGAATTTGGCATTGGTTTGTATGCCACTCCTAAGTCCAATCTCGGATTTGGGTTTTAAGACCAGTTTTGAAGTCTTGTGGGGCAAGTTTTACTTGTCCCACACTCTTTAATATCTTCCCCCAACATTACCTATGACTTGGGGGATCATATTTAGCTTGTAATGATGAAATTTTGGTGTCAAAGAGGAAATTTTTTCTCTCTTTATCTTTGTCTCCTAAACTAAATTTTGTAATGTTCAAAGTGATCTTATGTAAAAGTTTCGAAATGTCATATCCTAAACCACATCTTTATGATGATTTGAGTCTTGTGTGGGAATGGTGATGTTTATTTGAGGGATATGAGTTGGCATCCTACATGGAGCCAGATCACCTCTCCCTCCATCTTGTCTATTTATATGTTTTTCTTATTAGGTTGTGGGGGTTACTTATTTTCACTTGGTTTTTTGGATTTTGAGAGTGATTGTTTAGGAGTTGTTTGCTTTGGTGAAGGAGCTTGAAGTTTGGATTGCTTTGAAGGAGAAGGTGCCACAAATGGCAAGGTATGATCTTGATCTTTTTGTTCCTTATTTTATTGTTTATGGTATGTCATTTTTTTAATGTATGTGTGTGTTTTGCTTGAGTTAGGTAGTAGTTACCTTAATGAAGGTGTAGGGAGAAATAAAATAGTAGCAATTGGACAGAGATAAGAGATATGTGGATTTTGGAGGGATTTTTTGGAAGGGTCTTCCAACTTGTGGAGGGAAAAGGGAAAATTGTTGATTACTTTTGTACATTTTATTGAAGGGAGTGATAAGAGTTTGAGGGTGGGATATGAGTTTTGTGTATGATGGGGTTTTGGAGGTTTCAATGGTGGACACTTAACCCACTTGGGAGGTATAAGGGGCTGCCCATGTTTCTTCTCTCCTTTAGGTCTAGTTTGAGCCTATGTTATTGTTGACAAGTTATTGGAATCCTTGTGTTTTGTAGGCTATGTGTTACGTCCTTGTTTGTTTTCCTTTATGTATGGAAGCTATTGTTGTAGCTGCCTTGGTTGTGAACTTGTTTCAATGGTTATTAGTTTGATCTTAGGGGTTAATGAAGCAGATTTCTTCACCCCTTGATTGAATTCATGGTTGGGTGGAGAGCGTTGCATAGCTCCCTCCCTATTTGTATGTTGGAGAAGTTACAGATTCAAAGGATATAAAGTAAAGTTGTAGGAGTTAATGCAGTTGGATAGTTTATATTTTATAAGAATTGGCCATCTTTTCTCCACTATTATGGTACACGGCTTATAGTTTCTTTTGTTGGTGCTCGATTTGATCTCACCCCGTTTGTCGTTGAAATTCTTCAATTTGCGGGCTCTGTCGTCTTTTCTATCTCCCCCGTATTGATGCATGAAATATTTTTCTTTCATTTGGTTTCCATGATCAATCCCTTCCTTGGTTTAGGATCACTTAAAGTCAAGATTTGATTTTTGTTCCTCTGTCCATGTGAAAAGATTTGTAACTTGGGCATAAAATCAATTTTTTTCCCTTCCTTCCATTCTTCCATAGTCATGTTTTGATTTACCTTTAAATTTTTGTCCCAATATCTTAGAAAATGTAATTGGATGTGGCTTGGACGATTGTATTTGAGCCTTATATCCTATCCAAATTATCTATCTTGAAAGAAGGATTCATTTCTGGGTGCAAATGGTATTTTTCTTGCATTTTATGGTTTGATGGGTGTGTTTTTCCTGTCAAATTTTTATCTCACCATCTTTGGAAACGTGGCCCTTTCTAGTTGGATGTAGCTTGGTGGGGAAATTTTAAACTCTAAGGCCTTATTCAACTCAAATCTTGTCCACATAGAGGTTCAGCGCTCATCTAAAAATTTGCCTTTTGGTTTATCCTTGAAGTTGCATTGGGGAGACACGTGGAGGTTTCCGTTGCCTTGCCTAGACTTAGAAAA
This sequence comes from Taxus chinensis, assembly GCA_019776745.2. Lineage (NCBI taxonomy): Eukaryota > Viridiplantae > Streptophyta > Pinopsida > Cupressales > Taxaceae > Taxus > Taxus chinensis. The sequence continues at coordinate 796,404,841 of CM034146.1, forward strand.
AATTTTCATCCGGTCGGTGCATCTTTTGTGGACCATGGATGCATAGAGGGTCGATGCTAATTTGAGGATCTCCCTTAGGGTCCTACCTTAACAGTTATGTTAGGGAGACACGTGGAGGCTTCCGCCAGCTCCGCTCTATACTTAAAATTTTCAAAGTAATTTTTGAAGGTCTGAGACACATGGAGGGACACTGATTGTTTGGGGACTAGCCCCTAAATTTTATTTTGAAGACGTGTCAGGAGGACACTTGGAGTCTTTTGCTCACTCTGCCCTTGCTTGGAATTTTCAATGGCCAAGGAAGACTTTCTCATACCCTATATACATGGTGCCTTCCACTGATCCTTCATCTTTTTTAACAACCGTACCGAACTGAGACACATGGTGAGCCCACACTTATTTGGGGTGTATGCTTTTTAGGACCATACCAAATGTGCACCAAGGTGACATGTGGAGGCTTCCGCTGGCTCCTTTTTTACTGAGACTTTTTAAAGGCCAAAAGGAGTTTTTCTTGGGCCAAGGCACGTGGAAGGCCCACACTTGTGGAAACTTTCCACTGTACCTCACCTTTGCATTTGCACCAAGAAAACACATGGATGGCTCTAATCTAGAGTTAAGAAGGGGAAAAATCAACGGTTGCTATGCATTTCACTTATTTTTTTGCCATTTTTTCTCCAAGACTTTTGGAGATGTGAATACGCACTGTTTTTCATCAGTTTTTATGATATAATTGTCTTGTTTGTCTTCAAAGTGCCATTGAATGGATTTAGAACTTAATTTTTGAGTCCAAGTATTATTAAGGTCAATATTTTGAAATTGGAATTGCTTGGGCACTTGTAAAAACGTGAATTACCAGAGAAGAAGAATGCAGGGAAGAGTTGCAGAGGAGAGAGAGGGAAAAGGATGAAATGATGGAGGTTGCATGTGTAAAAGATGAAAAAGGTGCTACCTCGAGGGAAAAAAGGATTACCTGTCAGATCCATCTTTACAGAACCTCCAGAAAATGATTAAAATGGGGATTTATCACATGACAGAATCAGAATGATTAGAAGGACTGCCAAATTTATTTGACATGGCATCCTATTCATTAGTCAAGGGTCTGAGAAATGTGATCAGTTCATAATTGTTCCACCTGGCAGCTTTCGGATGTGAATTTGTTAAACGTCACTTTTTGAGGCAAATTGGTAACAAGCAAATGTCCCTCAAATATTCTTCTTTTTGGGGGTAAAATTTTTAATGAGTGAGTAAGTTAAATGTATAAATGTAATAATAATACTCTTGCAAAAGTTTGGGGGTTAAATTTCATGAGAAAAATTTGAGAAAATTCGTCTTCTGAGAAACCCATCTAAGATACCTGGTTAATTTCTTATGTGTTAGAGTTTCTATCATGTCAAGTTGGTTGTAGGTGTATAGACATTGACAACTCTGAGATTTCTCTTGAATCTCTCCCCTACAGATGAATCAAAGCAATTTTGAAATTAATTTTTGTTCAATCTCTGGCAAATTTGTGTCTACTTATTTCAGAATGTCTGCAAATGTTTTCTCTTGTTCCTATCGCAATCTTACATTAAAATATTTGTGAAATCACACAGATCTCATCATTTTGATGGTTTAGTGGCATTCACAATTTCATTTATTAGAATATTTTTCACTTGGTATTGACATAAACTATTTAAAATGACTTTACCTTCATTTGTTGACAGAGATTTTTTTTAAGTCTTTGGGGTGTACCTTAGGTGTGATTGATCAGAGAATTTGGTGTTTAATTGAGTCTTTTAACTCGAGCCTTCATTCTAGATTCTCAAATATTGTGTGAAAATGTGTAAATCTGGGCCTCCATTAATGCACATCTTCTAGTTGAAGGAATGTGTTAACTATTCTTAAGCTTTCTGTTGTTGAGTTTTCCATTGTTGTGAAGTTTCTCAAAGATTTGGCAAAGTCCAATTTATTTTTCTTAATCTCCCATAAAAAAATCATTCCAATAACTAATGCTACTCTGTACTACCCCTATTTTTCCATATATATCCACAATAGGAACAAAATCTATTTATTAAAAAATTCATAACAATCAGGATTTCATAATGTCTTCAGTAACCTTAGCCTTGTTTTGAAAGTGTCTCCATCTTTTTGGAAGTGACAACTCTTGAGAGTTAAATTATGGAGTATTGATCATAATTTTCCCAAGGTTTTTTTCATAAAATTTGTGCAAAATAAGGATATCTCCATCTCCTTCATGAAACAAAGGTTACACTAAAGGTCCTCTCACCTTGGTTGAAGAGGCACAACCTAAAGTAGTGAGGATAGGTATAATCCTCTTGAAGGTGCTATCCATATATCTACAATATGAGTGATAAAGGGCCAGCTAGATCTCATCCCCAGCTACAAAACAACATACATTATGATCTCTTTGTCTCTAAGCTCCATGCCAAATCTTTGATGCTACTCAGCTTGAAAAGGAGAACATATTTGGATAGAAACAATCATGGCCCCATTGCAGGGGATTATTTGAGCTCCGAGATTCATTCGGCCCGTCAACAACACTCATGACTCTGTTGTTAGGGAATATTTGAAGTATTTTACTAATGTCGTACATACAAACCCTATTAATACTTCTTACACATGTTGTGTGCTAATACATTTTTGAAACATCATTATCTATTTAGATCTGTAAGAATTGTTCAAAGTTATAAGTTCTGAGTGCAATATTTCTAGCTTATTCAGTTATTGCACTAAAGTTTGTATCATCATTGATAAATTTGGGTATAAGAAGAGAAGATCTTGTAAGCTTTCCATGAATCTGGTATTGATAGACATTTGATAGGTTTTTCATATTGCATCTACACAAACTAAGGTTAAAATCCTTAGTGGCGAATCTGTGTTGTTTCAATTCTTAATAAATACCATTATCTTAACATATATCAAGTAAGATTTGTCATTAATCTCTACAAATTTGGAAGGAAGAAGATATTTCTTTGCCAAGGACCATAGTAGAAGGTTGTTTTTAGAGTTGGGAAAGTCTAATTCATAAGGAAGAATAATTTGGAAGGTTGTTGGAGATCAAGCATCAAGAAAAGAGATCTCCTTTGCTGAAATTGAGGGATAAGAACCCTGGAACTTTGAGGCAGGCCTTTACCATGGCTCTGCAAATTGAGAACAACATTAAAGTAGTTGGAAAAGCTCCTAAAAGGGAGGGTGTTAAAGTGATCAAACTAGAGAAGCCTCAATCAAGTAAGGCTTTGGATCTTGAGGAAGTTGTAAGTACTTTGGCTGGAGCTGTCAAAGAAATCTCTTACAAGCTAACCAAGGCAGAGAAAAGAATTGGACAAGGTTCTCAAGGTCAGTATAAAGCACAAGGTCAAGATAGATTTACAAATCATCTTAGGGGTGATCAGAGATCTGATGACATAGGTAAAGGACTCGTAGGATTAGGGAATAGAAAATCCTAACGCAGGGAAAACAAATTGGTTCCTAATCCTTTAGCTACTAGAGTTTTTTCTATTGTTGAAGAGACAAATGAAATTGATTGGTCTGAAAAAATTTTCTTACCCCACCCAAGATGTGAATTAGATCAACAAGTTAAAGAAGAAGATGATGATGATGATAACACTGATGATGATGCATGTATGGTGGATTTATCTACAAGGTCACGGCAAGGAGAAACTTCAACTGGAGTAATAAGTGCAAGAACTGCTGTGAGATTTTGGGATTGCATTCATTGGGTACCTCTTCTTCCTCCATCTCATACTTTAGAAATAGATATTATACAAGTTTGTGAACTTCCTTATAATGATTTTGAGTACCTAATACCTCTAATGATTAAGAAGTATGATAGACGAATCCCATCACAAGAGGATAGATAGTTGTTAATGAATGATGTTGTTTCCCAAGACAGAGAGTATAACACAAGCAGTAAAGTTGTCAAAGGGGTTGGGCCTCAAGCCAAACCCAAAACCCCCAGTTCTCACCAATTTCCGAAAAGAAACTCAAAAGAAAGATACATCTGGAAAAGGCGTTGTTTTTTCAAGTAGAACTGGTGTTCCCACCCATGCTCAAAATATGAAAAATATTGTGCCATCCAATGAGTTTGTCAATCTTTCTCCAAATGTTGCTTTGCCTAATTACATTTCCTATGACATTGCCCATGTCTTGAGTTAGATCAAGATTTATGTTCTAATTATTGAACTAATTAGAATTCCTAAGCACAAGAAGAGGGATTTAGAGTATTTTGGATTGCAAGAAGATAGGAGTACCCACGGTAGAAATATAAATAATGTAAATAGTGCTCTTCCAAATATTACAGACCTAGAAAAATAACTAGCATTGGAGGAGATAGGTGAACCACCTGCAATTTACTTGGGAACATATTTGGTTGAGTCTCAATTAAATTTTGATATTTTCTTTACAATGTTGATTATTAATGATAGACTGTTGCACAATTGTATGTTTAATTCTGGAGCATCATGAAATGTTAAGCCTATCGAGGTCATGAATGAATTGAACATTAAAGTGAAAACAACTTATGGTAAGTGTATTGTAATGGACGCTAGAGAGGTGCCAATTGTAGGATGCGTAAAATGTTTGGTGGTACAACTTGTAGCTTATCCAGGTAAAAATTGAAATTTGATGTTGTTATTGTTGATTTCCCCGCAAAACGGGGCATGTTGTTATCAAGAAAGTGGGCTGCAAGTGTTGGTTGAAGTGTTCAGATGGATAGGTATTTTTCCACCATTCCAATTGAAGTTAACATTGTAAAGTTGTATGGAGAGAAGAAGATGTTGCACCTCATTGAAGATCCCAATAATGCTTCTTATGAAGTGTTGTATGCTGATGTAGATGCTGATAACTTTGTTGGACTTTTTGATGGCAAAGAGCACAAGATTGATCAATGTAAATTTCTGAAACAAGTAGGTTTTCCTTGGACCTTGTTATGTGATGGAGATTGTTCCAAGTTTGGAAATGGTCCTCATATTGTTCTGATTTCTCCAGGCCAGGAAGAGTTTGTTTTTTCTTTCAAACTCAATTTTGAATGCACTAACAAGATTGTTGAGTATGAAGCACTGTTATTGGGTTTCAGAATTCCATTGAAATATGGTGTAAAGGATATCATTTCCAAAGGATATTCATAATTGATTGTCAAGCAGATTAGAAAATTGTATGCTACTAAAAATCAGAGAACAAAACAATACAAGCCTGTAGTCTAGAATTTGATTGAAATGTTTGAATCATTTTATATTGTGCACCATGATAGAAATTTTAATGTTGTTGCAAAAAAGTTAGCAGTGCTAGGATCCATATTTGGAAATTATATAGTATCTCCATTTTGTGAGTATGATATTGAAATACTAACAAGGCCATCTATCCCTGACAACATTAAAAATGGGCAAGTGTTCGATGATGATGCCAGGTAAAATGGTGTTTGCAGAACCAAGGTGAGTTTCCTGAACAAAATATAGATTGGGAACCAATGGTGTGTGATGGTGAAGGAAAGGAAACTTTATTTGGAAAAGAAATAATCCAAAAGAAGACAAAAAGGATTTCGAGAGGTTTGGTGGTACTTGAATCAAAATTTGATAATGTTGATTGCATTATTAATAGAAGTATGCCAGTTTCAATAGATGTGGAAGAGCATGACCTGGGGACAAAGGGAAAACCATGTAAAATCTGGTTAGGAAGTAATCTGAGAAAGGAAGAGAAGCAGTCCTATGTTTAATTGTTAAAGAAATATAAATACTGTCTAGCTTGGTCTTACTCTGAGTTGAAGGCATACAGGGAATATTTGTTCCAACATGAAATTCCTCTTGAATCTAATGCCAAGCCTTTCAGGGAAAAACAAAGGCTGATCAATCCGCTCCTTTTTTTGAATATGAAATAATAATTGAAGAATTTTAGGGATGTAGGGAACATTCATCCCACAAGGTACTCATCTTGGGTTACAAATTTAGTACCTGTCAGAAAAAATAATGGTGATATAAGGCTGTGCGTAGACTTTAGCAACTTGAATAAAGCATCATTGAAAGATAATTACCCTCTGCCAAACATGGAGAATATGCTACAATTGATAATTGGTTCTGAATTGTTATCCACTTTGGATGGTTTATCTGGCTATAATCAAGTTGTTGTGAAGGATTCAGAAAGAATAAAGACTTCCTTTACCAATCCTTGGGGAACTTATGTCTATGTCAGGACGCCTTTTGGCTTAAAAAATGTTGGAGCAACTTTCCAAAGAGCAATGCATATAGAGTTTGTTGGTTATATTAATGATTTCATTGGTTTTTATCAAAATGATGTAACTGTGTTTTCTAGAAAACTAAATGATCACTTGCAACACTTGGAGAGAATTTTGTTAAGGTGTAGGAGTATGGCATATCATTCAATCCCAAGAAGTTCCATTTTGGAGTGAAAAAGGAAAATTTGTTTGGTCACATTGTATCAAAGGAAGGGGTCATGATTGATCCCGCGAGAGTGGAAGCCATCAGCAAGGTTCCAATTCTAAGAACTAATAAGGGAGTTCAATCCTTATTTGGAAAAATAAAATTTGTTAGAAGATTTGTGTCTAACTTTGCTGAGCTAACCATCACCATTACTAGCATGCTAAAGAAGGACCAAGTTATCAAATGGGAAGAAGCTTCCACTCAAGCTTTCAATGGGATCAAAGAAGCATTAAAGGATGCCCCTGTTTTGGCAGCTCCAAATTACAAGATGCCTTTTCAAATTTTTTTCTTTTTCTTTTGAAAACACCATTACATCTATCTTGTTGCAGAAGGATGATGAAGGGGCTGAGAGACCTATTGCCTTTTTTAGTAAGGTATTGCAAGGAGCTGAGTTGAAGTACACCATCATGGAGAAGAAATCATTTTCCTTGGTGAAAGCAACAAAGGTTTTTAGACCTTACATATTGATCTCTAATTTTTTTGTTTATGTTCCCCACACCATGGTGAATGATATCTTATCAGAGATGGGGTTCTCAAGCAAAAGATGCAAATGGGTAAACAAGTTGTAGGAATATGACATGGATATCCAGACCATGAAATTGTTAAGAGGTTTGGACCTAGCTAAGCTTATGGTTGTGAGTAACTTGTGAACTATTGAGGTAAATGAAGTAGAAGGAGAAAGGGTGTACGTCCTTGAAAATTTTGTAAGCTCTGAATGGTACAAATATATAATATTTTATCTCAAACATCTATGCTGCCCTGAACATTTGACTAAAAATTAGAAAAGAGATCCTAAGTTAGCCTCCCAATAATATTTCATTAGTGATTTTGGGTTAGCTTGGAAGAACTCCAAGAGAGTTCTCTTGAGATGCATAACTGAAGATGAGGCCCCCAAAATAATTCCTGATCTCCATGGAGGAGTTTATGGGTGATATTTTGTTGGAACAATTATAACACAAAATCTTGAGGGTTGGTTATTGGTAGCCAAATATTTTCAAGGATACAACTCTATTGGTTAGGAAATGTGAAAGTTGCTACCATATTTCTAGAAGACTGAAAGCTTCAGGTTCCTTTCCTTTGTAGCCTGTGTTAATTGAAGCCCCATTTAAGCAATGGGGAATGGATTTCATTGGTGAGATTTTAGATCCTTCCAATGCTGGTCATAAATGGGTTCTTCTAGCCACTGATTATTTCACTAAGTGGGTGGAATCAATCCCCACCAATAAAGCAGCACAACAAGTTATCATGGACTTCATGCTGAATCAAATCATATGCAGATTTGGAGTGCTAGCTAAATTTATTGCTGATAATGCCATGAGTTTCAGAGCCAAACTTTTAGTGGCAATGTGGAAAGAGTATGGAATCAATTTGACATATGCTTCTAACTACAATCCCCAAGGAAATGGACAAGCTGATTCCATAAATAAAAACCTATTGAAGATCATTAGAAGAACCTTGGAGATGAAAAAAAATAAGTGGGGTGAGCAACTGAAGTTTGTTGTTTGGCCTGAAAAAATCACTGTCAAAAGAGGTACTGGTAAAATCCCATTTGAGTAGGTATATTGAACTTAAGCTTTTCCATCCCTTAATTTTCAATTGTCTTAATTTTAGTTTTTTCAACAAATTAAAGATCAAGAAGTTATTCCATATGATGCTCAGATCAATCATATTATTGATTTAGATGAAGAAAGAAGGGCATCCCATCAGCGACATTGGAAGTTCAAAGAAAACTTGAAGAAGTTATTTAACAAGAAGGTGACTCCAACAACTTTCAGCATTGAGGATCTTGTGCTATTATGGGACAACAAGCATGAAGATAAGGGAAAGCATGGTAAATTTGATGCATTGTGGATGGGCCCTTATTTAATTGACATTTGAATTGGTGAAAATGCCTTCTCCCTAAAAGAATTAGATGGGGAACTACTTGAATTGCATGTTAATAGTAGGCATTTGAAATATTTCCTTGATTGATTTCTCAAAATCAAGGTATACTCCATTGTCCAATGTATAGACTTTTGGTTTCTTTCTTCTTTTGTGTTTTTCTATTTTTGTTTCACCCTGCTCCTTGGCGGCCATTTTTTTGGTTTCTTGGTTCCCCCTTAGAGGAGTTGGTTATTATTGTTCTGCTTTGCAAGCTTATTATTTGACTTCGTTACCCAATGAGTTTTTTTTTGGCACTTGGTCTGCTATTTTTTCTTGTGGGATCATAGGCAGTGCCCATCCCTTAGTCGGACCCAATGTTGGTGCTCAATTTGATCTTACCCCATTTTTGATTGAAATTATTCAATTTGCGGGCTCTGTCATCTTTTCTATCTCCATGTATTGATGCGTGAAACCTCTGTCCTTCATTTTGTTTCCATGATCAGTCCCTTCCTTGGTCGAGGATCACTTAAATTCTAGAATTTGTTTTTCGTTTGTCTTTCCATGTGAAAATATTTGTAACTTAGTCGTAAAATCAAGTTTTTTCCCTTGCTTCCATTCTTCCACAGTCACATTTTGTTTTCCCTATCAAATATTTTCCCAATATCTATGGAAAATTGATTTGATGTGGCTCAGAGGATCATATTTTTGGCTTATATCATCTCCAAATTCTCTGTCTTGAAAGATGGATTCATTTCCGAGCACAAATGGTTATTTTCTTGCATTTTATGGTTTGACGGGTGTGTTTTGCCCCTCAAATTTACATCTTAGCATCTATGGAAATGTGGTCGTTTCTAGTTGGATGTGGGTTAGCGGGGAACTTTGAAACTCTAATTCCCAATTCAACTCAAAGCCTGCCCCCATGGAGGGCCGACACTCATCTGAAAATTCACCTTTTGGTTCGACCTTGGAGTTGCGTCGGGGAGACACCTGGAGGTTTCCATTGCCTTTCCTAGACTTAGAAAAAAATTTCATGTGCCCCATGTAGCTTTGGCGTACCATGGACATGTGGAGGCCCATCACTCATTTTAGGATCTTCCTCAGGGTCCCACCTTAACAGTTGCATTGGGGAGACACGTGGAGGCTTCTGTCGGCTTTGCTCTATACTTAAACTTTTCAAAGAAATTTTATAAGGCCTGGGAAACGTGGAGGGACCGCATCTATTTAGGGACTGACCCATAAATTTTATTTTAAACAAGCACTAGGAGGAAACTTTGAGGCCTCCTCTCACTCTGCCCTTGCTTGGACTTTTCATCGACCAAGGAAAACTATCTCAGACCTTAGACACATTGTGCCTTCCACTGATCCTTCAACTTTTTTAACAAGTCTACTGTACTAAGACACGTGGTGAGCCCACACTTGTTTGTGGTCTCTGCTTTTGTGGACCATACCAAAGGCGCACCAAGGTGACATGTGGAGGCTTCCTCTGGCTCCATTTTTACTGAGACTTTTTCAAAGGCTAAAAGGGGTTTTTCTTGGACCTAGGGCATGTGGAAGGCCCATGCTTGTTTGTAAATTTTCCACTGTACCTCACCTTTGCATTTGCTACAAAAAACATGTGGATAACTCTAATCTAGAGTTGAGAAGGGGAAGAATCAATGGTTGTTGTGCATTTCACCTATTTTTCTACAATTTTTTCTCCAAGACTCCTAGAGATGTGAATACACACTATTTTTCATCATTTTTGATGAAATTCCTTGTCCTTTTTGTCTGCAAAGTTCCATTGAATGGATTTAGAACTTAATTTGTGAGTCCAAGAATTGTTAAGATCCATATTTTGAAATTGGAATTTCTCTAGCACTTGAAAAAACTTGAATTACTAGAGAAGATGGAAGAGTGGTAGAGTTGTAGAAGAAAGAGAGGGAAAAGGTTGAAATGATGGAGGTTGTAGGCATAAAAGATGAAAAATGTGTTGCCTCGAGGATGAAAAGAATTACCTGTTAGATCCATCTCTATAGAGCCTCTTGAAAATGATTAAAACATGGATTTCTCATATGACATAATCAGAGTGATTAGATGAACTGCCAAATTTTTTTCGCATGGCATCCTATTCATTAGTCGTGGGTTTGAGAAACATGTGTTGGTATCCAAATTTTTTCTCCTTTTCAAGCCGAGAAATAACACAGATTGGACATAGAACTTAGAGACAAATAGATCATAATGTGTGTCATTTTATAGCTGGGGATGAGATCTAGCTGGCCCTTTGTCACTCGGATTTGTGGCGAGAATGATAGCACCTTCAAGAGGATTAAGGTTGTGCCTCTTCAACAAGGATAATAGGACCCTTAGTGTAACCTTTGTTTGATGAAGGATACGGAGATATCCTTCTTTTGCACAAATTTTATGAAGAAAGCCTTGGGAAAATATGGTCAATACTCCATAATTGAACTCTTAAGAGTTATCACTTCTAAAAGATAGAGATATTTTCAACACAAGGCTAAGGTTACTAAAGAAATTAATAAATCTTAATTGTTCTGCATATTTTAGTAAATAGATTTTGTTCCTTTATGGATATAAATGGAAAGCAGGGGTAGTTTTAGATGGATTCATGGTTTTTAAATGATTTTGGTGGGAGATTAAGAAGGATAAAGTTTATTATACTATATCTTTGAGAAACTTGACAACAATGGAAAACTCAACAACATAAAGTTTCAGAATAGTTAAGATGTTCCTTCAACTAGAAGGTGTGCTTCAATGGAGGCCCAGATCAACACGTCTTAACCTAATCTTAGAGACTCTAACAAGAAAGATCAAGTTAAATTAATCAATTAAACACCAAACTCTCTGATCAATCACACCTAAGGTACACCCACAGACTTACAGACAATATTTATAAACAAATGACAGTGAAATATGAATTTAAATTTGTTTATCTCATCAAAAGATAAAGGCTCTTCTTGAAATGAAATTTCAAATAACACTAAATTTCATGTTGGAACAAATCTTCCATGTATTCCTTCAACTTAGAGTAATACCAAGCTAGGTAGTCTTGATATTTCTTTAGCAATTGAACATAGGACTTCTTCTCTTCCTTGCTGAGATTGCTTCGTAACTAGATTTTACGTGGTTTTTCGTTTGTGCCTAGGTCATGCTCTTCCACATATCTTGAAACCAACATACTTATTTTAATAATGCAATCAAGATTATCAAATTTTGATTCAAGAAGCACCAAACCTCTGGGAATCATTTTTGTATTTAGTTAGATAATGTATTTTCCAAATAAAGTTTCCTTTCCTTCAGCACCACACACCATTAATTCCCAATCTATATTTTGGTCAGTAAACTTGCCTTGGTTCTACATAAACTATTTCACCTAGGCATTATCATCAAACACTTTCCAATTTTTAACATTATCAGGTACAGATGGCCTTGTTAGTATTTCAACATCATACTCACAAAATGGAGACACTGTACAATTCCCAAATATGGATCCTAACACTGTTATCTTGTTTGTAACAACATTCAACTTTCTATTATGGTGCACAATATTAAAAGAATCAAACATTTCAATCAAATCACAGATTCCATTTTTAAATTTTCTTAACAATCAATTGTAAATCCCCTTTGACAATGATATTTTTTACACCATATTTCCACACAATTCTCAAGCCTGATAAAAATTTTTTTAGTGCATTCAAAGTTGAGTTTGAAAGAAAAGAAAAAATCTTCTTGGCCTAGAGAAATAAGAACAATGCCAGCACCATTTCCGTACTTGGAACAAGATCCATTGAGTAACAAGCTCCAAGGTAAACCCACTTGTTCAAGAAATTTACACTAATCAATCTTATGCTCTTTACCAACATAAAACCCAACAAATTTATCAGCATCTACATCAGCATATAACACTTCATAAGAAGCATTATTGGGATCTTCAATAAGGTAAAACATATTTTTCTCTCCATACAGATTTACAACGCTTCCTTTGATTGAAATGGTGGAGAAAGACATATCCATCTTAACACTTCCACCAACCCTTGCAGCCCAATTTCTTGATAAGAGCATGCCTCATTTGGCAGGGCAATCAATAATAACAACATCAAGTTTCAAGTTCTTACCTGGATAAGCTACAAGTTGTACCACCAAACCTTTTACACATCCTACAATAGGTACCTCTCTAGAATCCATTGTAGTACACTTGCCATAAGCTGCTGTCACTTTAATGTTCAATTCATTCATGAATTCTAGAGCCATAACATTAAATGATGCTCCGGAATCAAACATACAATTGTACAATAGTCTATCCTTAATAATCAATGTTGTAAAAAATGGATCAACATTTAATTGAGACTCAACCAAAGATGTTCCCAAGTAAACATAGGATCATTCACCTATCTCCTCCAATGTTGGTGGCTTTTCTAGGTTTGTAATTATTGGAGGAGGAGTTTTTTACATTATTTATATTTCTACCTTGGAAATTCCTATCTTCTTCCAGTTTTAAATACTCATAACCCCTCTTCTTGTGCTCAGGAATCCTAAACAGTTCAGCAATAGGGAAAAAAATCTTGATCTGACTCAAGACTTGGGAAATGTCATAAGGAATGCATTTGGGAAAAGCAACATTTGTAGAAAGGTTGAAAAAATCATCAGAGGGCACAAGATTTTTCACATTTTGGGCATGGGTGGGAACACCAGTTCTACTTGAGACCACAAGGCCTTTTCTAGATGTATCTTTCTTTGGAGTCTATTTTGGGACATTGGTGAGAACCGAGGTCTTTGGTTTGGCTTGAGGCTCTGCACCTTTAACAACTTTATGTCTTATGTTATACTCTTCTTCTTGGGTAACAAAAACATTCATCAATACCTATCTATTCACTTTTGATGGGATTCCTCCATCATACTTCTTAATAATTAGAGCTCTTATGTACTCAAAATCATTATTAAGAAGTTCAAAAGCTTGTACAATATCTATTTCTAAAGTATGAGAGGGAGGAAGAAGAGGTACCCGATGAATGCAATCCCAAAATCTTGTAACAGTTCTTATCCGTCAAATAGTAAGAAAATTTCTTATCAAATGCATATGAATATTTTATCAGACATGATTCATCCCATGGCCTCAAATTAACGGGTAGTACTCTCAATTTTTTGTTAAATATTGTATTGAAATCATGTAATGATTCATTAGTATTCTTTTTTATATTTTCAAATTCTGATAAAAGAAACCTAGGGTCTGTTTTCTCACCATACTACATTCTAAAAGCATTCTTCATCTCTGTCCAGAAGTCAATGGAATTATCTGGAAAAGATTTATACTAGTCTATTCCATCTTGTTCTAGTGTATGGATGAACAATTTAATGTATACATCCTCAAATTCTATTTCGAATTCCTCCATCACATTGATAAAGAGCTTCAAGTGTTGATCACTAGTGATTGCATTATTTCCTGGAAACTTAGGAAATCTATATCTTACATCTTATGGCACAGTGTTTAGATAGCCAACCATACCTCTAAAATAGATGGGACCAAAAGTATTAACAACAAATGGAGGTCTAACTGGAGGCTGATCCATATTATTCTGAGGAGGTTATCTTAAAGGAGAAACATAATGATGAGGAGTGAGGGATCTATGTGGTACAGGGATGCAATTTTTAGAATGATTGCCCTATAAAGGCTCTGTTTCTTGGAAAACTCTATTAGATTTGGAAAATACCAGGAAAAATTGAGAGGAAAATGTTTCAAATATAAAATAAGGACCCTCTCCAGATGGAGAATTCAATTCAACAAAGAGGCTACCTGATTCAGAAGCACTTGAGGAATTATTGCAATTTTCAAATTGTTCAAACTTATGAGTTCTGAGTTCAATAATTCCAGCTTATACAATTATTGCACTAAATTTTTTTATCATCATTGATAAATTTGGGTAAAAGAAGAGCAAATCTTGTAATATTTTCTTGAATCTAGTATTAATAGACATTTGATAGGTCTTTCATAGTGCATTTGCACAAACTAAGGTGAAAATCCTTTATGGCGAATCAGTGTTGTTTAAATTCTTAATAAATACCAGTTTCTTAACATATATCAAGTAAGATTTGTCATTAATCTCTAAAGAGCTATAAGGAAAAAGATCTATCTTCACTAGGGACCCTAGTAGAAGGTTGTTTCAAGACCTGGGAAAATCTAATTTAGAAGGAAGAAGAATGTGGAAGGTTTTTGGAGATCAAGCATCAAGAAAAGAGATCTCCATTGGTGAAACTGATCATCATGTGCTTACATATCTGAAAAAAATAATGATGCTTCACTAATGTATTAGCACTTAGATCATGTAAGAGATATTACTAGGGTCTGGATGTGATGTATTTGTAAAATACTTCAAAGACTCCCCGATAGCAGCACCACGAGTGTTGGTATCCAAATTTTTTCTCCATTTCAAGCCAAGCAGTTGCACAGATTAGACATTGAGCTTAGAGACAGATAGATCATAGTGTGTATCATTGTGTAGCCAAGGATGAGATCTAGCTGGCCCTTTTTCACTCAAATTTGTTGAGAGATGGATATCAACTTCAAGAGGATTTGACATGTCCTCACTACTTTAGGTTATGCCTCTTCAACCAGGGTGAGAGGACCCGCAGTGTAACCTCTGTTTGATGAAGGAGATGGAGATATCCTTATTTTTCATAGATTTTATGAAGAAATCCTTGGGAAAATATGGTTAATACTCCATTATTTAACTCTTAAGAGTTGTCACTTCTAAAAGATGGAGATATTTTCAACACAAGGCTAAGGTTACTAAAGACATTAACAAATCCTGATTGTTCTGCATATTTTAGTAAATAGATTTTGTTCCTTTGTGGATATATAGGGAAAACAGGGGTAGTTTAGGATGGATTCATGGGTTTTAAATGATTTTGGTGGGATATTAAGTAGGATAAAGTTGATTATACTATATCTCTGAGAAAATTCACAAAAATGGACAACTCAATAATAGAAAGCTTCAGAATAGTTAAGATGTTCCTTCATCCAGAAGGTGTGCTTCAATGGAGGCCTAGATCAACACGTTTTCACATAATCTTTGAGACTCTAACACAAAGGCTTGATTTAAAAGACTCAATTAAACACCAAACTCTCTGATCAATCATGCCTAAGGTACACCCAAACACTTACAAACAATCTTTATCAACAAATGAATGTTAATTGATTTTAAATTTGTTTATCTCATCAGAAGATGAAGGATCTTCTTGAAATGAGATTGCAAATACCACTAAAATGTCATAGGGACAAGATCCTATGTGATTTAACAAAGATTTCAATATAAGATTGCAATAAGAGCAAAAGAAACCATTTGCAGACATTCTGAAATAAAGAAGACACAAATTTCTAGAGATTTAACACAAATTCATTTCAAAATTGCTTCGATTCATCAGTAGGGGAAAGCTTCCAAAGAAATTTCAGTGCTCGTCAATGGCTATACATCTGTAGCCAACTTTACATGATAGAAAATCTAACACAGAAAGAATTAGCAACTTATCTCGAAGTGGTTTCTTAGGATGACGAATTTCACAAATTTTCTCTTAACAACTCAACCCCCCACCATTTGCAAGAGTATTCTCATTGCATTTATACATTTTACTCACTCAATTTCCCCCCCAAAAGAGAACAATATTTAAGGAACCTTTGCTTGTTACAAATTTACCTCAGAAAGTTATGTTTAACAAATTTGCATCTGAAAGCTACCAGGTGGACCAATTGTGAACTGATCACATTTCTTGGGACCTCGACTAATGACTAGGATGCCATGCCACAACGTTTTGGTAATACTTCTAATCATTCTGATTGTATCATGTAAGAAATACCCTTTTTAATCATTTTCCGGATGCTCTGCACAGCTGGATATGATAGGTAATCCTTTTCACTCTTGAGGTAACACCTTTTTCATCTTTTGCACCTAAAAGTTTCATCATTTCATCCTTTTCCCTTTCTTTCCTCTGCAACTCTGCCCCACATCCATCTCCTCTGGTAATTCCCTTTTTTTCAAGTGCTTGAGAAATTCCAACTTCAAAATATTGACCTTAACAATCCTTGGACTCACAAATTAATTTCTGAATCCATTCAATGGCACTTTACAGACAGAGACGACAATGAATTATAAGAAAAATGATGAAAAATAGTGCATTGTTATCCACTTTTACACACGTGGCAAGATTGGAAAATAGGGTCCTATCACGTTTAGAATGAAATAATAGTCCAAGGAACCCACCTCTGGTCATTATCGAGATACAATAATTATAAATAATTCTTAAATTGCATATGAGAGATCACCTAGCATAGAAAGGCACCCAGTTGATCTCAACTCAGTGAAGAGTTCCAGGTCGAGTTGATAGGGAGCTCAGTGTCAAATCTAAAGAGGTCAATATGATGTTGCTCACAATGATACCAATGGAGCTCAGGTTTGGGCTAATAAACCACCATGCATAGAGTTGGATAAAATGTGAGAAACGAGATGAAAGTGGAGGTAACATGCCTACTTCACTAGCTTGTAGATTCATCTATAACCACCATATCAAACCCATGGGCTAGGCACTGGAATAACTTCCGGCCACTACTAGAAGCAGTAGTGAACACAATCTCAGCCTCATTTGCAAAACTTGCCTCAAGATTTGATCGAGCTTCTTCCATGGAAGCAACTTTCAAAAATGAAAAGGCAAGACAACTCAACTAAAACTTTATCTCGTTCTTCTACTACAGCTGCAAGATTTTGCAATAACTGATCACGACTGTGGTCGCGTGCAACCAGAACATCAAGATCAACACCAGCGGTTCCTTGAGATCACCCTGCGGTAGCTATCACAATTAACTCTCTCTGGAGGCCACTAATTTTTTGAGGTAAGTTTACTTCGTGGGATGAAAGAAGAGCCCATCTGGCTCAACTCAGCAGGAGGGAAAAATCATGGTGATCCCACATGCTTGTGGGAACGGTGGAGAAACTTTCCCCCCTTGCCAAGTGGGGATGTTATAATGGTATGCCGCGATGGTAAGATACTCTGCGGGTTCCGAAGACCACATTGCCAAGTGAGAGTTTTGGGGTTGATGAGCTATGAAAAGCCCAACGTAGTCGGAAGATATATATAAATCCCGCTCTAAGGCATGAATAGAGGAACTCAGGGAATATATTCCCAAGTGGAAATATTTTGTTGGTAAACCATGGTGATACTTCCAAGCGTGGGAGAAATCAGATCAAATTGCCAAGTGGAGATCATGCGATGGGAGAATTCCTCACAGCTTGGAGTGGTCTGAGTCATTGTGCGAGTCACCAGGAGAATTAAAGTGGCAGTTTTAAATTGGGTGGCAAGTAATCCTCCAAGTGATGATGGAGACTATAGGCGGAGATAGAGTTTCACCCGCTGCATTATGTAGATGTTTGTTAAATGATACCGAGCAACATGGTGAGTGGGGTCAGCGTTTGCAGTTCGAATGAGCGGAAAAGGGAGAACATTTCAGAATTTAACCTGAAGAGTCACTCGGTTCACCACTATGAGGAATGAAAGTGGCTTCGTATGTCGTTGCAGACCCAACCAAGTTGATGTGTTAATGGATCAGTCATGGCTCATGTGCGAAAAGTTTGATGGGAAAGTGATGCTGAAAACTCATCCAGATGGAAGGGATAGGTGACAAGCTCCCACGCACCAGGCAACAGGCATGTTGCATTATAGTAGAAGCCTTTTTTAGCACTTTCAGCAAGCAGGTTGTCCAACTATGTTGTTATCTGTTCAGTATTAAATGCATCCTCAAATTGGGGATTTTCCTTCAAGATATTTTTATCAAAATGAATTAAGTGACAGTGAGAGTGTTACAGGAGACCTGATGAAATTTATTACAAAGATTCTCTATTGAGACCTTACTTTTTTTACGATGTAACTCATGGAAGTGAATCTCATAGAGCTGGATCTGTTTCATATCAGAATATTCATGAAGAAAAAATTGCTTTGCAATTATATGAGCATCTTCAACGAGTCACTAAGTTGGCAGGCATAAAGGTTTCTGTTGGAATTATCACACCTTACAAGCTACAGCTGAAATGTTTGCACCGAGAGTTTGGTGTTGTCCTCAAATCTGATGAAGGAAATGGTTTATATATCAGTACGGTAGATGCCTTTCAGGGCCAGGAGCATGATATAATCATTATGTCTTGTGTCCGAGCTGCAAATCATGAAGTTGGTTTTGTAGCTGATGTTCGCCGCAAGAATGTGACATTAACACGAGCTCGCAGAGTGCTTTGGGTTATGGGAAACACAGATGCATTGAAGCAATCTAGTGACTAAGTTTAGTCGAGGGCAGATCTGCTTGATGTGTAGAGCTTGGTAAAACTAATGAGAAGCTCACCGATTCAGAGGAAATGGAGCCCAGTAAGGATAAACAAGGCTCGGTGGGAGTTATTCAGCAATGAAAACACTCGAGGCTCCTAGAGATGAGTTGCAAGCTTCATATGAGGGGAGGGACATGACGACAAGCGTGGTGCAAAATGAGCTCAGACGTCGATAGAATGAAAAAGTGGGGTTCAAAACGAGTATCCCGGTCTATTAATAAAGATGATTCCGGAGTTTCAATGTGGAATTCAATACATTCGAGTTCATGTTTGATCAATAAGACACGAGCGAAGGCCAACCAAATCACATGGAGTGATTTGGTCAATTAGGTGATAAGTATGAGTCGGCCGGGCTATGATGGAAATAACTTGGCACTAAAAGAGTTTCATATGGAATTCGCTGAGTCAAAAATCCTGCGACAATAAGGAGCTCATCGGTAAAAGAACTTGAGGGCTTATCAGAACATGTTTGTTTTAGTTCACCTCCCATGGAGTGAAGAGGAACAAACGATATGTTCTGCAGTAACACCAAAATGATGAGGCTTAGGTGAAGTTGGCAGTCATAACAAGTCAAATGGAGGAAAGATTAGCTCGATGAGCCTATCCATCATGCAGGTTCGCAGTCAACGTGAACCTGCACAAAACTTTGACCAATGCTATCTTGGTAATCAGCCAGCCTTGAACCGGGAACCCCCACGCCCTATTTCTCATGCCCCACCATCCTGCTGTGCACTCACGTATGAAACCATACGGCGCTGCTTCCTTTAAAAAAACCTCAAATGGAAATTTGACGGGAAAGGAAACAACGTATTACGTTGTTACCTATATAGGTAACAAGAAAACCAAGAAGAATAGGCCTAGCCAGATTAGCTTGCTTTAAGTGTTTAGTAGGTGGATAGCCTAGTCTGAATCAAGAAGAATCATGACCGAGCCATGCTGAATGAAGATCTCATTCAGGAATTGACAAGAAAACCAATCTTGTGGTGAGGTATTCACAGATTAAATGCCAAGTCCAAATAAAGAAAAATCATTGCAGAGCCAATTGAAAATAAAAGTGTGCAAGTGAGGTTGAAGAATTTATAGAAAATTGTTTTCACGGATACATCATAGAAAACGGTAAAGGCTCGAGATTAAAAATGTTAGTTGAGCACACAAACATGTAAGGACGACTCTAAAAATGAAGGCAGTAGAGCTCGGTACTTCATGCACTGTGAGGTATCCATATCGAGCGAGAGGTTCAAATTGGAATGGCTCGAGGAACTGATCTAGGTGTCAAGTGCCTTGGAGGAAGGAATTCACCGCATAAGCCTAAGACACGGTTCACATCAAAAATGAGTTCGGGAGAAAGCTTGCATGAAGGATTCAGATAACCGAGTTGAGGCATTCACCATTCACCGAGTGAATCAATCGGGGAACGCTTGAATGGGAACCAAGTCAAGTGAATAGCTCAAGCATGCAACTACTCAATAAATCATTCTAATTAACTTTGTTTATTTCATCAAGCATTAATACCAAACTAAAAATTCAAAGAGAGCTCGACAAGCTAAACTCATGCCGAGTCACTGGTCGATAGAGATGCAAGCTCGGTTGTCAGAGAAATAAGTGACTTAGGATGAGCCGAGTTACAGTTTGAGTGACCTGATGATGAGCATTAGAAGAGGTGAGAAGAGCTTGATGTAGATTGGGAGCTCATCGAGTTGGGATATGTGGAGACTCTATCCACATGGACCCTCCTCCTCTTCAAGTCAAACAGGTCAACAGGGGGTCCCAACATTATGTTAATTAAAATAATATTTTTATTTAAATATTATTTTAATTAATTGAGAAGACTTGGTCATCAGGCAATTAATGACCCATGATGAAACCTTCTCAGGTAGTTCAACTAACTGTAATAAATACATCACGGACCTTCAAATTAGGAATGTAATTATGACATGTCCTCTTCTTTCTCACATATTCTTCTATAAATGTAAGTTGGAAGCTCATTTCAAAGGGTTCCAACAGTTCAGACAAGTTGGACAGTTAGATATCTTAGGCAAGTGTATGCTTTTCAAGAGTCCTCTCTCTTCTACAAGTTGTTCTTGTGTGTTGAGAGAACTTTCAAGCCTCCTCTTCAAGACTGTAATGGAAACTATTGCCTCTTCTGAATGTATGATGCATTGTGTAGGTTATTGAAGCAATAAAAGTGTGTTTTTTGTGACTAATCTCAGTCCTTTCATCCTTTTATGCTTCTTTGTGCCTTTTTCGTACTTGCAGGTACACTGTGCAAGTTTAATTTTCTATTGTAGGATCTTGGAGTTTTGTGCTTATTGAGTGGTGGTGTCTGTTCACCCTTCTTGAGTTCATCCTTCTTCACTGGGAAACTAGTATATTTCTTAGTCTGATAAAGTTTAACAAAGGGAATGCATGTCTCTTAGTTTGTGGTATCATGTACCCTCTCTAAGTTGTAGTAGGTGAGGTTGACCTGTGGTGCACACACGCTCTTCAAATTAACCCTTTTGAGTCTAGAAATACCCTTTATTTAGTGCATCACCATCCCTAGTATAGTTTCATTTCTGTAAATCTCTTTCCCTAAAACCCCATGAAGATGTTAGCATAGGATTAGATAATCATTTTTGTTACACTAGGAGTAGTACAACACTTAGTTTAGGAAGAGGAAGCTGACCTTCTTCGGAGTGTCACTTCGAGCCCAAGTCCCATAGCTTGAGAGGTGATCCCATGTGTCCCAATCACACTGAACATCCTATTCACATCCTGGCCATTCAGAGGGTGTAGTGATTTGGCGACAACATGCATATTCATGTCTCGAGGAGTCTTGGAGGAAAATGGCAAAAAAATAGACGCAATACACACGAACCATTGATTATGTCCTTTTTCTACTTTATATCATAGTCATCCTTGTGTTTCCTTAGTGCAACTACACAGGATAAGTATAGGGGAAAGTTTCCAAACAAGTGTGGGCCTTCCATGTGCCCTGGACCGAAGAAAAATCCCTTTTGGCACTTGAAAAGTCTCAGTGTAAAAAGGAGCTAGAAGAATCCTCCACGTGTCTCAATGTGCATTTTGAGATATTCCCCAAAATCAGAGGCCCCAAAAAAGTCTGGGTTCACCACATGTCCCAATCCGATAGAGTTTGTTTAAAAAATTTGAATGATCAACGGAATGTGCCATGTGTCTAGGGTCTGAGAAAGTTTTCTTTGGCCATTGAAAAGTCCAAGAAAAGGGTGGAGTGTGCAAAATCATCCAAGTTTCCTCCTGGAGATTCTTCAAAATAAAACTTAGGGGCTAGTCCCCAAACATGTGCAGTCCCTCCACGTGTCCCCAGCCTTCTAGAATTGCTCGAGAAAAGTTTCAGTATAAAACGGAGCCGGCAAAAGCCTCCACATGTATCCATGTTGCAATTCTTAAGGTGGAACACTAAGGAGGATCCTCAAATGAGCCCCTGCCCTCCTAGTGTCCATGGTCCTTAAAATTTCACCAGTTGCATGAAAAATTTATCTAAGTTTGGGCAAGGCAGCAGAAACCACCACGTTTCTACCCGGCACAACTCTAAGGTCAAACCAATAGGAAAATTTTCAAATGAAAGTCAACCCTCCATGTGGATAGGATTTGAGTCTGAAGCGATCCTTAGAGTTTTTAAAGTGCCTTTCCAAGCTACATCTAACTGAAAAGGGCCATGTTTCCACTGATGCTGAGATTTGAATTTGATCGAGAAAAATACACCCATCAAATCGTAAAATGTAGGAAAATAAACCATTTGAATCTTTATTTCAAGACAGAGAATTTGGAAATGTTATAAGGCCCAAACATGATCCACTAAGCTCCATGCAATCACGTTTTCATAGATACTTGGGACAAAAAATACAAGGACAACAAAATGTGACTATGGTAAATGAAAGGAAGGGAAAAAATCTGAGTTTACGCCCAAGTTACAGACTCATTCACATGGACAGAGGAACGAAAAAAAATTTCTTGACTTTTAAATGAACCTCGACCAAGGAAGGGACTGTTCATGAAAACTTAATGAAGGACATAATTTTTATGCATCAATACGGGGACATAGAAAACATGACAGAGCCCGCAAACTGAATAATTTCAATGACAAATGGGGCGAGACCAAATTGAACACCAACAACGTGATCAGTTTATAATTTGTCCACCTGACAACTTTTGGATGTGAATTTGTTAAACATCACTTTTTGAGGTAAATTGGTATCAAGCAAAGGTCCCTCGAATATTGTTATTTTTGGGGGGAAAGTTTGGGATGTGTGAGCAAGTGAAATGTATGAATGAAATGAGAATACTCTTGCAAAAGGTCGGGGGTTAAATTTCATGAGAAAAGTTTGAGAAAATTTGTCTTCTAAGAAACCCATCAGAGATACCTAGTTAATTTCTTTTGTGTTAGATTTTGTATCATGTCAAGTTTTTTATAGATGTATAGGAATTGACAAGCTTTGATATTTCTCTGGAAGCTCTCCCCTACTAATGAATCTAACCAATTTTGAAATTAATTTGTTTTCAATCTATAGAAAATTTGTGTCTTCTTAATTAAAAATGTCCGCAGATGGTTTCTCTTTTTCCTATTGCAATCTTAAATAGAAATATTTGTGAAATCACATAGATCTCATCCTTTTGATGGTTTAGTGGCATTTGTAATTTCATTTATCAGAAGAAATTTCACATAGTAATGAAATAAAAAATTTAAAATCACTTTACCTTCATTTGTTTACAAAGATTGTTTGTAAGTCTTTGGGTGTACCTTAGGCGTTATTGATCAGAGATTTAAGTGTTTAATTGAGTATTTTAAGTCGAGCCTTCATGCTAGATTCTCAAATATTCTGTGAAAATGTGTAAATATGGGCCTCCATTGATGCACACCTTCTGGTTGAAGAAATTTCTTAACTATTTTGAAGATTTCTGTTGTTGAGTTGTCCATTATTGTGTAGTTTCTCAAATATATGGAAAATTCCAATTTATCTTTATTAATATCCCACAAAAAAATCATTCAATTGACAAATCCTACTATTTACTACCCCTATTTTTTCACGTATATCAACAAAGGAACAAAATCTATTTACTAAAATATGCAGAACAATAAGGATTTCATAATGTCTTTAGTAACCTTAGCCTTGTTTTGAAAGTATCTCCATCTTTTAGAAGTGACAACTTGTGAGAGTTAAATTATGGAGTATTGATCATTCCTTCCCAAGGTTTTCTTCATAAAATTTGTGCAAAAGAAGGATATCTCCATCTCCTTCATCAAACATAGGTTACACTAAGGGTCCTCTCACCTTGATTTAAGAGGCACAACCTAAAGTAGTGAGGATAGGTCAAAACCTCTTGAAGGTGTTATTCATCTATCCACAATCTAAGTGACAAAGGGCCAGTTAGATCTCATCCCCGGCTACAAAATGACATACACTATGATATATCTGTCTCTAAGCTCCATGTCAAATCTGTCATGTTTCTCAACTTGAAAAGGAGAACATATTTGTATACCAACATCTTGCATTTAAATTTATTATAATTCATTTAGGGACTCAATTTAAATTGGAAGGGTGGTACACTGAAAATTAATGTAAATTTTGTATGTATTTGAGGTTGCAGAAATGAAAATACTGTATTTGTTTAAATTATTGTATGATTTTCTTACTGAAAATTCTGTACTTATATTTAATTTCTATGAAATATGACTATAAGCTAATTCTGTAATATTTTGAAACTTGTAAGACATTGGAAATAAATTTTGCACTCTGAATTTCATTTTAATCATTACAAAAATCTTCCTTATTAAAAAATTTAGAACTTATTCCGAAACTATGTAACATATTATAAACTAATGTCTGTTATCAGTTAAGAATACTCTAAATTCAACTTGAAGTAATTACATCTTTATTGATCTCCTAGTATCATGGATTCCTCTCACTATTTTTTTCTAAGTTTCAAGGATTTGTTTTCTTTCATTTACTATATTATTCTCTTTGGAAGTAAATGAGTTCAAATGTATGTTTGTACCTTCAAAGCAACCTAAAATCAATGTGGAAATTGTAGATATGGAAATGATAATTTTATTTAATATTAAATATGTTTTTTCCCCTTGTACCTTTGGTATAAATTAAATTCATACTCAGAAACTTAAGTCTAAATCATATATATACATATATTTCAAATATATGTATGTATATAATTTATACATTTATCCAAAAGATGATATAACCTTATTTGAATGTTTGCAAAATATTTTCAAAAAGAAAAACATGGGAATGCAAATATGTGTGTGTGGGTGTGGGTGTGGGTGTGTGTGTGTATGTGTAATATATACATATACAAACCAAAATAAATAAAAATGTGTAACTTGAAATGCAATTTGGATTTAGGGTCATTGAAAATATTTAGAAAAAAAAATATGAATATGGGAGTGGGTGGCTTCGCTAACCCATCCCACCCATTGTAATAAGTGTGGTGGGTTGGCCAATCCATGCACCCCAACACGTGCTAATAGGGGGTGGGCAGCTTTGTCGACCCACCTCATAAGCCTGCAAGACATAAAATGTTTCTAGGATGTCATTATTCATCACGTACAAAATATTTCAGACATTCAAACCCTCTGTAATAACCCCAAAAAAAATTAGTATTTAAATATATGTGTGTGTGAACACAAACTCATGTATATATATATCCTAATCTCTTATTCTGGTAAAATAATACACATTTATTTTAGGGTAGAATTATACCCAACAAAACAAAAGTGAAGATTTATAAAACTAGAA
Organism: Taxus chinensis; assembly: GCA_019776745.2. Taxonomy (NCBI): domain Eukaryota; kingdom Viridiplantae; phylum Streptophyta; class Pinopsida; order Cupressales; family Taxaceae; genus Taxus; species Taxus chinensis. The sequence goes on from CM034146.1 coordinate 796,430,257, forward strand.
TAGTAGAACTTGGGAAAAATATGAAGAATTAAATCAATAAACATGGAGGATGGGGAATAAAATCCTCCCATTGTAGACCCTGTAATATATCCTTCAACATATTTTTCAACCCAAATCCTCTTGCCTCCATTCTTTCCCTTCTTTGTAGAATAACCTATGTAAATGGAGGCACATTTAGGATTGGAATGATAGAAATAGAAGCCAGAAAGAAAGTTAGGGAAAAAAGGGAAGCCCTAAGATCAAAGGAGGGGTTAAATCAATCAAAAATATGTGATTTAATCCTCATTTTTTTAAGGGTTGGGTGAAGATAACTTAGGAAGTGTGTTTAATTAATGGATGGTGCAAAATTATATTATGTCTAAGAATTAAATTAAAAATGCTTATGAGATTTTTAATGATTATTATGAATTAAGCATTAACAAGTCAGGAATTATTTATAATTAAATTAATTAAGTTATTTTGATCATTGTTGAGATAGGAAATATTTTAACTAAAGGGATTCAATTATTTAAAATTAGGGGGAAATTAAACGAAACTAATGTAAGTATTAATTAATTAACTAAATGGATTAATTAATTAATTGAATTATTTAAATAAAATTCCTAAATTAATCATACTGGAGTTGATAAACTAAACCAATTCAGTGGAAAATAAATTGAACAAGAAAGTAAGCTCTAATCATCATAATTAATGTTTTAAGACCAGTGTAATGTCTTTATTGTTTTTGTTAAAAAAAATTGTCGTAATTTTCTTGTTGTTAGTTGGTGGTTTGTCGTAGTGTTTTTCAAGCGTCACATAATGAGTCAAGATATTTTTTCCACTACCTATCATGATTTAAAGAGGATGTATAAATGTCAATAAAAGGTACTTATCAACCCAACCTTTGTCATATTATCGCATAATGAGATAGTTATCCCCTAACAAAGGGTTATAAATGTTTCATATCATACTACTATCAGGGCATTGTGATAAATAAATAACACTCTTATTAGGGTGGTTCATTAGGAGGAAAAAACATTGAATAATTCTCAAATGATAGAAAATTTATAGATTGAAATCCTTGGTTTCTGACAAGGAGAGGGGGAATTCTTGGTTGCTTTCTCATGTACTACACATTTTATCGATAAAATATGGTAGATAGATGTACACCTAGTTGCATGGTTTCCTAAACTATTTTTGCTATTGTAGGTATACCTATCACATTTGGAATTTCATCTTATAAACACATAAGTAAGGTTAATGATTAGATAATACCAGAGACTATATCAACGAAACATTTAGTACATTTTTTTTGATAATTCATGAATATTTTTATTCTTTAAATTGGCATTTTGAAATTTGGAGCAATAGTGTACAACATTGATTTTACAAAAATATTAGGATGCACATTACTTTTTTTGGGTTGGCTCAGCTAGAGTTTAAAATAAATTTCAAAATTATGAATGGATAACACTGCTTCCTCAAAACTCAAACAAGTTAAAATTTCCAATATATTCCTATAAAAATATAATCATATTTCATCCATTCTCCTACATAAGTTTCATCTACGTGAAATTAAAATTGTCCCTATACTTGCATGTAAATGTTTCATGATTTTCTACTACTATGATTTGACATAGAGGACAGTCCATAATGTATTATCTTATAATAATTCTTCTACATAAGAGGCACCCATCAGAAGCCACCCTATTTTATAACCATCAAAAGGATTTTAACTTCTAAATTATAAAAAATATGAAGATCAATAGTTCTTTGTCTTACATTTTCAAATAAACATAGGAGTAAGTTTTCATTTGTTAGAGATTTAAGGATTTGAGTGGGGGGTAAATTAGTGGTGATAAAACTTACAATCAATTTCTTATTTTTTGTTTCTATTGATGTTAACTATTATTGATTGTAACAAGCATCCAATATCAGCCATGAGATTATAGAAATAAGAAGCATACTCACACATTCACATGAGGAGACCAGGTATAATATGGAAAAACCTTTTGGGACCAAAAGGAACTGAAACTGTTGCTTAAATTACTCAAAGAAACAACTTGCAAGAATATTACACATCCTAAAATATATTTTAAGTGATACATCAACCACACAAGGAGCACCAACCCCTTACAACAAAATACTCAAGTGAATATGACACATCACAAGAGAATTATTTTAGTGAGGAACCAACCCCACAAGGAGCACCAACCCCTAATTCAATCATCTACAACTAATTTTCTATAGGCACAGACCCACAAAGAGGCTGTAACCCCATGGAAATCCTAAGTTACAACTTAGAGTTATTGTTTACATAATTTTTTTATCATTTAGCATTTGTGTTGCATACACAACTGATTATGATCACCTTGTTATTTCTTTCATTTACTATTACTCTTCAAAGTTAGATATGTAATTTTCTATTTACCTATTTCTGGTCTCTCCTCTCTTCACATTCAATGTATCAGACATTTTTTTTTCTCTACACATCAATTCCTCATCTGATAATGTTATCTCCTTTTGCACATAGTTATTCTATTTCTTTGTGTACTAATTCCTTATTATTTTTCCGTGTCTTCTTTCTTCCTCTTTACAATAACTCAATCCTTAGCATCTCCTTCCTCTTCTCTTTAGAAAATGTGCATCACTTGATTGTATATACATTCCTTGCATAGCACTCTGCTTGTCTCTCCTTAAATAGAATTAGATGTTTCAACAATTTCTCTGAGTCATTTCATTCAATGAAAAGCTCAGTGGATCAACTATACTTTCTCTCTCTTTTCTCTATTCTTTAAACCTTCAAATATTCTTCTCTTCAGCTCATGATATTGCTCTTGCTGATTTCATTAATTTGTAATGCATCTGATCAAATTTCTAGACTCTGATCTCATACTTGCATTACTCCTTTGACCTCTCTCTTCCGCTTTCACTCCTTTAGCCTGAATGCATCATTTTTCTCTTGAGCCTCTTCTCTCCATTTGATCCTTCAGTTTTGGTGCATCATTTTCTTACTTGAGAAACACACCAAATGCATCAAAATTTCCTTCTATGAATAATCAACCCAATCTACCACATCATATTGTGTGTCATGTAATCTCTTCTACTCTATCGCTTGAAAATATGGACTGTTACATGCATGACACTAATTCCATATTTTTCTCATTCTATATTTAGCTTGATTAAACCTATTTTGATGCATCTTCCATAAATTATTTAAGAGCCAAATCCTAAAAATAGATTGTATTTTGATATACTCATGATCAGGAATAAATGAGCTCCTTTATTCTCTAGTATTTAATTTGCACCTTGGAATTAAAAATATTTAGGGAGACTGTAACTGAATTAGTTTTAAGTCAACAAACATTAAATTCTAGCAGCTAGAATAGTGGACTTCATCACTCTTTTTGGAGTTCCAGTTGTACATGCATCCGTTATTATCTAATTATCAAAGCAAGAATGATTTTAAACACCAAAATATCACTTGTCCATGTTTTATTTAATTTGATTAAACTTGAGCCATGTCCAGTTCATATTTTCTCAATCTGTGGCATTTTTAAAACTTTTCTGACCTTTTTCCTTGTATTGTGGCTCATTTATTTCTCTAACAAAATTTATTTCTCAGTGATTTTTCTTGTTCAGTGTGGATTTTACAGTTTTTTAGCGGCTTTTCTTCTTTTATGCGGCATTAGTCTTGACTTTCTTCTCCTTAAAAAATTTAGAATTCTCAATTCCTTTTCATACTTTAGGTGAGCAATATCTTTATCTTTGTTGTTCTTCAAATTTGGTCACTTTTCTTGGTCTAGGTCATCATGGAGTGACATCATGGTTGTGCTGAGTTTGCCATATTCAACAATGTTTTCCCCGAGAGTTTTAGAGATCAGATTGACCTATTCCTCGAGTTCCTCAATATTTTCTTTATGTTCTTTTTCCATTTGGATCACCACCGCTTCATGATGTCTGGTTTTCTATTCTTGTTCCATCACAAAAATGTTCATAGTGGTGATTTCTTCATCCTTGGGTTTAAGAGAATTAAATATTTTATCTAATTTTGTGCATTCTATAGAATTCTATAGTTCTTTCTTGTTACAATTCTTCTTGAGGAGACTGATGTTCTTCTCATAGGAACTGATGTAGGCTTTCAATTTCTTATTTTTCTTCCTTGATTTCTCTAATTCCTCTATAACACATTCTTACTCAATTTCTAGATTTAGCTCTACGTCTTCATCATCTAAACCATTTCTGGAGCTGATGCAACCTTCCATTACCATCATTAATCATTCTTTATGAGCCTCATCCTGATAGTTTATGTAAGTTAATTTTTCCATGTTTATACATTCAAGATCACCTCCAAGCTGTCAGGGTTAGTGCATGAGAACCACCACTCTGATACCAATTATTAGAGATTTAAGGCATTGAGATGAGGGGTGAATAGGTGCTTATAATTATTACAACAAATTTCTTATTTTATGTATCTGTTGCTATTAACTATTATTGATTGTCACAAGCATGTAATAGTAACCATGATATTATAGAAACATGAAGCATACTCACACATTCACATGAGGAGACTATATATAATGTGGGAAACCCTTTCACAGAAAATAACCACTCAAACTATTGTTTTTATTACTCAAAGAAAGTACATGAAAGAATATTACACTCTTAAATTTGGTACAGAATTACATAGTACGAACACAGAATATATTATTAATTTCCTATATCAATTACAAAGTATGGAGCAGGCTATTAAATAGCCATCCAAATAGGAAAACCAACTTCCTATAAAGTAGGAAGTATAAACAATATACAACCCGTATTAATATATTGTTATACATTTGTTATAACAATATATATATATATATATATATATATATATATATATATATATATATATAACTAACCATATAATAAACCATGTGAATACTAATTCCTAACATTCCCCCCCTTAGTGTTTACATGGTAGAAAAACATCCACACACTCCTCTGCAGTATGCTCACCCCTGTGGCATGTCAAACTCTGTGACTCATGACCTTGATCCAAAAGAAAGGCTCACTCCTTCCATAGTTTTAAACAGGATTACCACAAACCTTGAAGTGACAGGAACCTCATCAACTGTCCACCTCGTGTGGTTTTCTGGATCCTCCCACAAACCCTTTCAAGATCCATGAACTGATTTACTCTGGTGCTGCTGTTCACCACTATGCTTATACATCAGGGAATTATGTAGGAAACACAACATAAATATCACAAAACTGCACAATAGAAGATATACTGAAAAATTTCACATTACTTCCTATAAGAATCGTAATGTTCTTAATTGTAGTCTTTGTCTTTGATCACTGCCACTCGATCTCGAACAACATAGAAAACCGCCACTGCCACTAGAAGCTTTCCTTGACTAAGCTGTTTTGGGTGCAGAATGGGAATGGAACATTGGTATGTATTCCCCCCCACAATGTGAAATTCTACTGAGAAGTAAAATGCATCGAAGAACATACTCTTGAATGGATCTTGCTAGTTAGGTCTTGCTGCACATGGTCACTAATGCTAGTGAATGTATTCTCCTAGCTGACCATCTTCCAACGAAGTACGACAGTCAGAGCACCAAGTCAGTTAGAGGATCACTGACAGTCATCTGCGCTCCAACACAAATCTCTTTCCAACATCCATCAAATACCACACAAAATAGGAACACTGCAAACAGAAGCACGAAGAGAAAATGGAAACCACACTGAAAATCATATACTTGTAGACACTTAAAATTGGTTACTCAATTTAGTGTCCCTCTCATCCATTTACTTGCTTAGGTAACCTGGGGCACGTTTATGTCACCACTATCCCCTTGGGATATTATTCGATTTGTGATTTAAACACCTATCCTAAATTTAATTCACCCCATCATATCTTACCCATGAGTGATTAAATATTAAATATTTAATTACGCTTCTTCCCATGCATCTTAATCACTTATCTACCCCAAATTTATCCTATCTATGTATCACATCTATTTTTTCGCTTCCCTAAGCGGGATATTTCCCGTATTCGGGGTAATTCTCATCTTTCTTGAAATCACTCATTTTGGCCATCTCGGGAGTCTATTCCGCGATCGGCGCCGACCCATATGGTCGGCGCCGATTTTCTAGGAGCGGCGCCGATTATAAAAGCAAGTCCAGAACTCAGTTCTAGGAACCGAAAAAGAGACCACGAACGAGCGAAAAAGCGAACAGACAAAAAAAAGGAAGCACTTACACACGAACAGAGAGCGAGAGAGATACAGGTTGTGAGAAAGAGAGATCTTCTTAGCATCAATTATATCAAATTAGGGCAGATCCTGTCTGAATCAATCCCTGAGAGGAGCACCGTTACTCTGTCCCTGTCACATCAGCATCGCACACCACCATCTATCATCTGGTGACTCTGTTCCAGTGTCTCGCCAACTTCGGCACATCCAACAGACCACATTCACCTTCCAATTCCCGAATCTTATCGCACAGTCCCTGATTGATCGATCTGCCTCCAGTCGACGCCGATCTTACCCAGTCGACGCCGATCCGTCTCAATCGATGCCGATCCTACCTAGTCGACGCCGATTTCCCTGCAGATAGGTAAAAGGATACAGGTAACACAAATCCGGCATTATTTCATAGTTCCCTGTTTTCTGTACTTTCTGTCTGCTGTTTAGATTTTGTCTTATTACTGCAATTAGAAAATCTAGCTTTTTGCTTACATCTTTTATCATGTATGCTTCTTTTCTTAATTGAAAACGTGGACTGACATCCGCCGAGGAAGCTTATCGTTTCCCGGACCCGCTTCTCGGGCAGTCCACCTAAATATCTTTTAACGTGGTATTTTTCTGTCAAGCATCGGTGTTTTGCAGGTTACTCGGATCTATTGTGCGAATTGCTCGTGTGCGCCCATCTTATCTACATCGGCTTCTTCATCCGTCTACATCTTCATCAGGTATCAATTTCATTGGAGTTTTTCAAGGTTTTTGTGTTTAGTTTGGTGCATTAACTTGGACAGGTAACAAGCGCGAAATTCTTGATCTACATTCTGGCACGCCCAGTGGGACCCAACCAAAGTCCCTTATTGGTAAGTTCATTTCTTTCCTAGTTTTGAACTTTGTTCCTTTTCTTCACTGATTTCTATCAGTCCTATTTGAGCATTTATTTTCATCATTTCAATCTTGCTTTTTTTTAGGCGAAATCGTTATCATCGAAATTTTTCTAGTTCCTTAAAAATAGAGATTTCTGTTTCACCGTTATCTCAATATATCTTTTTGGGTTTTCTTTGGTGTTTGCTTAACCTTTTCTTGCGGAGCACTTTGCTTGTTCGTGGGATTGTTCGAGGGGAAGAGCTCAACAACGCGCTTTTTGAAGTCCACACACCTTGGAGAGATAAATCTACAGGTATTCCTCTTTTACGGTGTTTTCTCCTTTTTAGAATTTCTTTGTCAGTTGCCTATCACATCCAAACACTTCAATTTTTTGGTGCTTAAAAAGAAATTAATTGCATTTGGGAAAGAATCTATTTAACTTGTCTTCATCGAAATCAAACACTTCGTTTTTAAGTGCTTAAAAAGAACTTTTCCTTTTTCATTGCTGCACGTTTTTCATCTAGTTTTAATTAGGCTGGAAAATTGATCAAAATCGGTAGTGACACTATTTGATTTTTATTTTTCACCCTTGTACACAAAGCCAAAATCACTAGGTATAAAGCATTTAAACAAAATTCCTTCCCTCGCCTCGCCTACTTGGAAGTGATATCCAAGAGGAAGAGCCTACGCGGTACTCAGGCCGCGGTATAAATTCACGGAAGATTTTGGTATATATTGGCAAAGCACCCGACTCTCTTATCGCAGCGGTGTGTGAAGTGCGGGGGTAGGCCCCTGTATCAAGCCACGTACTGGTCTTTTTACTGAAGTGCCTTTGGGACTCCTCACCAAACATTACCCAAACCATCCTTAGTTTGGCTATCTGAGTAGTTCCTGTTCTAAAAAGCCTTCCGTAACATTTTCTTTTCTTAAAAGCATCAAAATTTAAAGGAAATAATCACTTGCACTGCTTGAATTGTCTGTGCATTAGTTAGGTCAATCTTCTTTTCTGCGTGTTTATGACGGTTATCACTCGGTCACAATCTAGAAGAATGGCTCAACTGGTTTCCTTCTTCCTCCGAGATCACCACTAGTGTGGAGGTTACGGCACCCCCCCAATCTTCCTCGGGACCGTTGTTAGTTGGTTCCCCATCATGGTCATATAATCCTTTCTATCAAGCCAAATCAATCCCATCACGTCCAGCTTCCCCTAGTCCTTTGGAAATATCATCTGGCTCGGAGTATGTTCCCCGCGGGGGATCCTGAATTCCAGGGCATTCCTCGACCGCAATCCGATAGCCCTCATGGACTACCTAGTACACAAGTCTATTCAAATATCTGATCAAGGACCACCAATCCAACAAGTATACGATTATCCTCGTGGATCACCCCAGGCCTTTGTAGAGTAGTTTGCAATCATCTCTCTTGCCTCGAGCCACGGAGAAGGGCGAGGCCCCTATGCCTCCCTTTTCTCTTCCACCTACCATATCGACTAGTTCTCAAATGGTCTTACCTATTCCTAACACCGCAGTTACCTCGAATATTCCACAACCTACTTCTGAGAAGTCTTCTGCCCTGGGCCATAATGAATGCGTCTGCACACCCGCATATTGTTGTTAATTCATCTATGCCCTCCATCGTTTCCCAAGGTCAGTACCTCTTCATGAGCCAACCCCCTCCAAATAGTCAGTTGGATCCTACTTCTCGTCCTCTAGGGGGTCTTTCTTCCAATATTCCAGCAAATGTGACCTTCGCCCATCCTCTAACATCAGCACCCTTAATACCTAATCTGGCAGTAGAAGGCCCCTTTCAGGTTTTGTTCCCCAATATGTCCAATCAAGCCGGCACTCATATTCCTCAATCTGTATCGATTCAATCAACAAACATAGGATTCCACCAATCACAGGCTCCGTCTGTCACCCAACCTTCATTTTCTCAACCACTTATTATCTCACAGCCTGCCTATACGCAAGCTACCTCACAGCAAATACCCCACCTAGTGTCACCCAGAACACCTGGTTATTCCTCTTATCATCCTATCCATCAATAGATGAATCCCCCATTGACACCTCAACAACATCCACCACTTGCTTCTTATATAGGACATACCAATGTACCTCCTCCTCAATCTGAAGTGGTTCAAATTCTCTTCAAGAAAATCACAGACTTGGAAGCCTCCACAAAAGGGGCTCGTCCTTCATACTCCTTTGAAGAAGTGTGTAATGAACCCATTCACCCCTCAGTAGCTTTCAAGCCTTATCGTCCCCAATGGGAACTTCCTAAATTTTCAAAATTTCATAGTCGGGAAGACCCTCAACAACATTTGCGAGCATTCAAACATGCTTGCTACCTCATAGTCCAGGATCAGGAGCTTATGCTCCGTACCTTTCCTATGTCTCTAGCAGGTCCTGCTTTAGACTGGTACAATAACATTCCTCAACATTCCTTGTTTTCTTTCTCTCAATTGGCCCAGATGTTTGTTGAAAACTTTTCAATAAATATCATGCATAAGATCTCAATCACAGATCTTTATAACATTTGCCAATTCGATGATGAGTCTATTGCAGACTTTGTCACTCGTTGGAGAGGGATAATCAACCAATTGTCTTTCTCCCTTCCTCAATCCCAACAAATTGAGTTGTTTACTCGATCTTGTGCTAATCACATTTCTTCCACTTTAAGGATCCAAACTTTTCATACCTTTGAAGAAGCCTTCACGATGGCACGCAAACTCGAATCTCGTGCCATTGAGCAAGGGAAGCTAAAACTTCGCTCTAAATCCAAACCAGATTTTTCTCGATTTACCAAACCAAATTCTTCCCCTTCTAAAGATAAAAATCAAGGATCCACCAATGCTATCGTATTAAAAGCATCACGGGCCGACAATACTTCTAATCAAACACCACGAAGAGACCCCTCATCTTCTCGAAAAGGGACTTCATCATCTCGATCCTTCGCTCCATTGGGGGAATCATATGCCTCTATCTTAGAAAAAATGTTGGAAGTTCGCATGATCAAACTTCCCCCCATTAGGAATATTGATGAAAACCAAGAACGTCCATTCTGGTATAGGGAAAATGATTTCTGTCATTATCATAGAACCAGGGGTCATGACACCGAACGATGTCAGACTTTCAAAAATCTTGTCTAGAAATTCATTGATAAAGGCGAGCTCATTCTGGATAACCCAAATGCTCCCCCAAATCAGGCACTCGATGTTTTTAAACAACCTTTTCCCAATCATGCCCCGAACCATAACACTTCAGAGTCTCAAAAACCAAACACTCATATCATCAACTTCATCTCTACCGAAGAATCTTCTTCTGAAACCAAGCCGTCTGCAAACACATCAATCGAATTAGAAACTCCTTCCACTTCATCAATCACTGGAGTTCCACCATCTTCAGATAGCCCGTCTTTGAATATTCCTACATTACTAAGCACGGAATCATCTCTCTCCGCTCCTTTGTCTGACCTTCCATCCATACCCGAGACAGTGTCATCCTCATTTGTCTCATCATCAGACATTCTTTCAATACTCGAGGCAATTACATCCCTTCGAGTTTCCACTATAGACACATCTACTTCTGTTGCTCCCATTCCCGCTGCAACTATGCCCTTGGTGAACGTACCTATAATTGTGCCGACTTCGACGGAAGCATCTTCGATTTTGACCCTTCCTATCTCTTTTCCTACAGTAGTTTCACCCATGATTACTGCATCAGAAGTAGTCCCTTCGCAAGGAACTGCTTCTTCATCACCCCCTTCTTCCATCACTAATGTTACTTTGGCTATTAAAGAAAAATCAAAACAAGTAGCACCAACACCTATACACTCATTTCCTGAACCTAAACTGAGACAACCAAAATCTAATGTTACACCATCAGGACCTCCCCACCTACTTCCTCCGAAAAGGTTACAATCACCTTATGCCGTTGAAGTTGTCACCATCCCTGGAAAAGGAAAACCCATATTTCGGACCATCAAGACTCTTGGTGCCCTTCCACAAAAATCTCTCTCTACGCCTCATAAACGATTGGATTTTCCCGCTGAGAAGGCGTCTTCTTCTACACACTTATCAAAGCCATCATCTTCTTCTACAACACATTCTTCACCAATACCCCGAAAAATAGACTTACCTACTAAAAATACATCACCTCTTCTATCAGGATCGTCATCTTCATTACCAAAAACCAAGGTACCCTATGTTCCTCCGATTACACCTACTTTGGGAGCTTCTTCCTCTTCTAAATCAACATTATCTAAATCATCAGTAAATTCGAACAAGCAACCCCCTTTGTCTCCAAAGACCGCAAAATTTGTCACATATCCATCATCTTCAAAATCTATTTTAGGGGCTCCTCCTCCACCAAAGTCAATCATGTCTCACTTGCTCCCATCCCAAGTACCCAAGACTGCTCCTCCAAATGTCCAAACAAATAAGAGGATCCCTAAAAAGACTGTTAAACCTAACATGCAAGTTCTTTTACCTCGGCAGTCAGTTAATGTAAAAGAACCACCTTCATCATCTCTATCCTCCTCTTCGTCTATCGGATTCCACACCGAAATCCTTCATCAACTTATCCAATCTTCATCCATAGCCCTTCCTCCGATTAAACCTTATAACCCTAAAGGAGTTAAACCTACTTGGTTTAACTCTGATCTGATTTGTGCTTACCACCGTACCCCGGGTAATGATACTGGGGGATGTAAAGCTTCTTCAAGCCGTTGTCAAGAACCTTCTGGAAGAAAGTGACCTTTTCCTGGAGGAGGAGGAACAGGTACCTCCTATCATCTTAGCCCCATATGAGCCCCAACGATCCACTTAGACCTCTAGTGGTCCCACTCCACTTGATCTTCCTCCTTCTCAAATTGACACAATCCATATCGCCACTAGAACCCAACACTATGATAACCCATCTTCATCTTCAGCATCTCGACCATGGGTTGTCATTTCTGCAGCCCCTGAAGGCATTTCTCCTTCTTCATCAGCCCCACGACCCAGGGTCTCTATTCATGCTGCACCTCGGGCTCAAGTTCCCATGTCTGTTGAGGAGAGTGTTATGAAACAACTCACCCAGGCTCTGGTCAAAATGTCTCTTTTTGACCTCATCCAATCCTCTCCACAACATTGCCAGGCTCTAATCAATAATCTGCGTCGCATCAAAGTGAATTCAGATGAGCCCCAGCCCTACAAGTTGGTTGTTGGATTGAATAGACCATCAACCACCATTTCTTTTGAAGATTCAGAAATTCCTTCTCTTTCTTCCGAGGATTTGGAGGCTCCCCTCTTTATCACAGTCCAAATCAATAACACTACCTTAAAACATGTTATGATCGATAGTGGAGCTGCACTCAACGTCATCTCCTCGCACATGTTTGAGCAACTTAAGTTACCAAAGAATGTAGTGTCACCCCCGCCTTTCGCCCTTCGATCATTTAACGATCAGGTAGCAGTTACTTTAGGAACTGTGGTCTTACCCATTCGAGTAGGTAAGAAGCTGCTTTATGAACTCTTCTACATCGTCGAAGGAAAATTCCACTATAATATGATCCTCGGACGCTCCTAGATTCGCGCAATGCATTGTGTCCCATCCACCCTCCATCGATGCCTAAAATATCAATATGAGGGCAAAATATATACTCATCCAGGAGATCCTTTTCCTTCCGCACAATGCGACATGACCACAAGATTTTCCCCTTTAAAAGAAAATGCATGTTCTCCTGATGGGGCCTCATCTTCTTCCATACCTGCAACCAAACTACCGGATTTACAAAATCTAGAAGAGACATTGCAGTGTTTCTCACTAGGAGAGCTTCCTCTCTTTTCTTTTGATGCCCATCTCAAACCTAATGAGTATGGTAGACCAGACAAACAACCTGAATATCAACCAGGTCTCGGTCACGTCATCACCATTGGTCTGCCCAATCAACAGACTAATTTCATCTACGGTGGTCTTGATACGCCTCACTATCGCCCAGATTCTCCTCCTAGGACCAAACCTTACTTAACAAGGGTTTGATTATCTATAGAATCCCACGTTTGCAAAAACTTATCTATATCGATGCACGTGGAAAGGCTTTGGCCTGGGAAAATATGAACAAGGTATACATGACCTCAAACCCATTCCTACTCTCATGCCACATCATAAATTTGGCTTAGGATTTAAACCCCTTTCAAAAGCCACCGTCACTATTCTCGATGAGCCTCTTCCTACTGAGGAACCATCTTCCCCCACTAAGTCAGAAGCATCACTTGATGTGGACGATAACATTTCCATCCCACCTAACTTTTTTTTTTTTGATCAATACCATTTCCTTAGGGCCGTTAGCCTATGAGACTAACAATCGGTCCGCTTCTATACCATTAATGTTCCCTGAAATAGTTGGAGATGACTCTCCTACTATCAACACTATCCACTGTGCGGATGACGATTCCATCCTCACCTATCTAGGAGCAGAGGATTCTTATCTTCCCAAGACTATTCCTTCTGACACGTCTACCCTTCTCAACGAAGCCACTGTTGACTTTAATATAGGGACTTCTGAAGACCCTCGCATCATTAAGGTCGGCCAGTCTCTTAATCCATAGGAATTAGGGGACTTTACCACTTTTCTTTCCAACCATCGTCAAGCCTTTGCTTGGTCATATGAGGATATGCCAGGACTCAATCCCGATATTGTGGTCCACAATATCGTTACTCTTCCCAACATCAAGCCAGTTAAACAAAAATTATGTAAAATGCACCCTAGAGTAGCCCTTCTTGTTAAAGAAGAATTACAGCGCTTGCTCTCGGCTAACTTCATCCAACCCATCGATTATCCACAATGGGTGTCCAATGTAGTACCAGTAATTAAGGCTACTGGGAAAATTCGAATTTGTACCGACTTCCGGGATCTTAATCTTGCCTGTCCAAAAGATGATTTTCCTCTACCTAATATCGACCAACTCGTTGATTTAACTGCGGGTCATGAGATACTTTCTCTTATGGATGGTTTCTCTGGATATAATCAAATCCTCATCGCACCAGAAGACCAACATAAGACTTCCTTCATAACTCCTTGGGGGACCTTTTGCTATCGTGTCATGCCTTTTGGTCTTAAGAACGCAGGAGCAACCTATCAACGAGCAATGACCTACATCTTCCATGATCTCTTGCACAAAACTGTGGAAGATTATGTTGACGATCTCCTCGGCAAGTCCAAGTGTTGTCAGGATCATCTTTTCATCCTTGCACCTCTCTTTGAGAGGCGTATCCACTTCTGTCTTCATCTAAATCCAGCTAAGTGTGTGTTTGGCGTTCTCACTGGTAAACTTTTAGGTTTTATCATTTCCAACAGGGGTATTGAAGTGGACCCCGCAAAAATAAAAGCCATTCTTGAGATGCCTCCCCCATCTAACTTGAAGCAACTCCGCAGTCTCCAAGGACGTCTTCAATCGGTGCTTCGTTTTATCTCCCAATTGTCAGACCGTTGTCAACCTTTTCACCATCTCCTCCGTAAGAATGTTCATTTTGAATGGGATGAACATTTCCAAAAGGCCTTTGATGATCTCAAAGCTTATCTTCTTTCTCCACCCGTGCTTACACCTCCACGCGAGGGGGAGACTTTCTATCTTTATATCTCTGTGACTGACCATGCTCTGGGAGCCATGATCTCGCATCAGGACACTTGTGGTAAAGAACAAGCTGTCTATTACATCAGTCGCACCCTCCATGAGTATGAGACATGTTACTCTGAAGCTGAAAAACTATGTTGTGCTCTATTCTTCGCAACTTCTAAGCTTCGTCATTATCTCCTTAATCATAAAACTTACATTGTCACAAGTGTCAATCCCCTCAAGACAATTCATGCAAAGCCTTATCATAATGATCGTATCACTCATTGGCTTATGCTCATGACAGAATTTGACCTCGAGTTTATCCTGCAAAAGGCTATCAAGGGTCAGGTTATTGCAGATCAATTAGCTGGATGCTCCTCTTCCGGACAGTCAAGACCCCCTTCCTCAATTTCCCGATGAATATATCCAACAAATTGATTTTGGTCTATCTCCATTTAAAGTAAATCTCTTCTTTGATGGATCCAAATGCCAGCAAGGGGGAGGTGCGGGTTTCGAGATGATTCCTCCTTGGGGTACGCCTATCCCAGTCGCACACAAATTAAACTTTGAGTGCACCAATAATATGGTTGAGTACGAAGCTCTTGTCTTAGGTCTTCAAAATGCCATTAATCTCGGCGCTCATCATATTGACATCTTCAGTGATTCTGAACTCATCGTTAATCAGGTCACGGGTGTCTATCAATGCAAGAATGATATCCTTCAAAAATATCGTGACATCGTTCTTGCTCAACTCCAATCTTTCGATAAATTCACTATCCAAGCCATTCCTCGCACTGTAAATCGATTCGCAGATACAATGGCCTCATTAGCCTCACTTATCCCACCTTTCACCGAAGACTCGCGTCTTTATGTGGCTGTACAACGATTAGACCAACCATCTCATCTTCAACAACTAACTTCGATCAATGCTGTCACAACCCATACTCAGGATGAGTGGTATCAACAGATTGTTGATTATCTATCTCATTCGATCCTTCCTCCAGATCTGACTTCCAATGGTAGAAGGTCTTTTGTCCAACGCGCCAATCGCTATACTATCCTAGGCGGGATTCTTTACAAACGTGGCCTTGATGGTATTTTTCTTCGATGCCTCAAAGCCCATGAATCATCTAAGGCTATCCAGGAGGTCCACGACGGTATCTGTGGTGGAAATTTTAGTGGCTTATCTGTAGCTAAGCGCATCTTACGTCTGGGATATTATTGGCCTTCTCTTGATCAAGATTGTTGTGAATACACTAAGAAGTGCGTCAAGTGTTAACAACATTCCAATCTCACGTACATCCCTAGTCAGGCTTTGCAACCTGCGGTGGATTTGTGGCCTTTTTTGCAGTGGGGTCTTGATCTTATTGGTCTCATCAATCCCCATTCTTCACATCGTCATCATTCTATCATTACTGCCACTGAGTACTTTACTAAGTGGGTAGAAGCTATCCCTCTTTCTTCAACAAAGGCTAAACCCATAGTTGATTTCGTCTATCAACACATCATTTATCGCTTTGGCGTTCCACACAAGCTAATCACAGATAATGGTAAGTCTTTCAAGAACGCTGATTTGCAGAATCTCTGCAACGCTTTCAATATCAAGCTCAGTTTTTCTTCTCCATACTATCCTCAAGCTAATGGTCACGCCGAAGCGTCCAATAAAACTTTGCGTAATATCCTCGCAAAGGTAACTAGTCGAGCTGGTAGGGATTGGCATTTACATATCCCTTTTGCTCTCTGGGCTTATCGGACTAGCATTCGTACTCCTACTGGTGCTACTCCTTTCTCTCTCGTCTATGGGTCTGAGGCTGTCCTTCCTTTGGAAGTCCAAATCCCATCTCTCCGTGTTTCTCTCAGAGAATTTGTCTCCGATGAGGATTATCATCAAAATCGTCTAGCACAACTTGAATTATTAGATGAGCGGTGTCTCAACGCTCTTGAGCATCATCAGGTCTATCTTGAGCGTGTCAAACATGCTTATAACAAGCATTTGCAGCATCGTGACTTCAAAATTGGTGACCTTGTTCTTAAGGAAAATCAAAATGTCACTACACTCGAAAGAAGTCAACGTGGTAAGTTTGCTCCCAACTGGATGGGCCCGTACATTATCACTCATAAATATGGGTCTGGGGCTTATCGTTTATCTTCCATGGATGGTATACCTGAAGCGGAACCTCTTAATGCCTTGCATCTACGGCCCTTCTATTGTTAAAATCTATCTTACACACATCTAGTCGCAACACAGATCTTTCATCCATCCTAATAACCAGTCATCTACTTTCGTGGTGATTCGAAATTGTGTGGTTCTCCGCCTATTGCCTCGTTTACCTTAAATATGAGTATCGCGGCTCTACTCATTGCACGTTTCTTTTGGATATGTTCCTCCTCATGGTAGGAATACCTTAATCACCACTTCATCTGTCCCAAGTACTTATATTAATCGGATCTACTCGGGGCATGAGTGCATGTTCTTCTTTGTTCTCCTCCCCTCCATCTGATCTATCTAGGTCTAAACTCAGCTTCTTCCAAGAAGAGTTTCAAAAAAAAAAAAAAAAAAAGAATGCTATCCAAAAGATAGACTGATCCTTTGAAGGACAGCTATCCATACATTATCAAGTGAATCAAAAATAAAATAGACCATGCCCTTGAAGGATGGCTATTATCAAAAAATTCTAAAAAATATAGACCATACCCTCGAAGGATGGCTATCATTAAAATTCAAAATACAGACCGCTCCCTTGAAGGACAGCTGTTTCTCAAAGAAATATTCAAGGCTTCTTGTAATTAATCAGCCTTCCAGTCAGTTTATACACTTTTTAGCATCACTGAAAGACTTCCCGCATCGATTAGTCTTTCCATATCAAGCAAACTTCCTGCATTGATCAGTTTGCTTTTCTGCCAAAATCATGAAGCTGAGATTTAGGACCTTTTGTCAATCACATGGAGAATCCTATTTTCCTACTATGGACATGTATTCTGTCCCTTGTAAGTTCCGACAAGATACTTACTTTTCTTTCCGTTTCTATCCTAGATCTGGTTTGCGACTAGTTAGTGTCAGGTTTATTTTAATCTTATATAGGGCCTTGTATGCTTGGTCTTTCGATTTCCTATCTGGATCTTATCTATGGTCGGTTGGAAGTCTGACTTATCATTTTTCTACTTCTCCGAGTATCTTCTCTTCTAAGTCACGGTTGTTTCCATTTACATCTTTGGCTCTCGCAAGGAGTATTTCCCATTTCTTTGTCTTGCATCTAGTTAAATTGACATTTCACATGTTAATTCAATCAAAATTTATCTTCTATCAAAATTCATCTTATCTATCAAAACATCTATCTGTATTCATTTCTCATTAAAATTACATCCATACATCAAACACATCTATCTATCTATCCATCAAAATATTTAAAAATATGTACATCCAAGGTACATTACATCTATCTACATCTCATCCATACATCAAACACATCTGTCTATCTATCCATCAAAACATTTAAACACATGTACATCTAAGTTACATCACATCCATCTATCAAAGTTATATCCATATATCAATCTATCTAATCACATCTATTTCTATCATCTATCAGTCTATATCTATCCAACCACATCTATTTTATCCTCTATCAAGTCTATATCTATATCCATCTATCCATGTATATCAAAATTAAAAGCATGAGTACAATCATATAACAAATAACATGATGAATCTATATATACATGGGTGTCTGTACAAAAATGGGTGGCTTTCAATCAAGCCATCTATACAATGCCTTCCAATCGAGGCTACATCACTATACAGATACAAAATCTATCAATCTCTATATAGTAAATTCTGACGCATGGAGGACACTATCTCCTCCACCCTCCTCTGCACCTAGCTGTCTCTCCTGGCCGCCGCCTATCAAGCTCGATGCACCTGCTACTGGAGGTCTCAGCCCACCTCGATCTCTCCCAGTACTCCCTCCACCTGAGGCTCCACTCTCTGTAGCCGTCGCTGCTCTCCTCCTCGCCCCGTACCGAGGCACATCTGGGGCATGCTACGCTAGGGCATCCTCATAGTATCTCACCTCAGCGAGGAGAGACTGGTATGTGCTCAGGCTCATAGTACCCAGTGCTCGTAACGATGCTACTGGTGCTGCTGGGGCTACTGGTGCTGCTGGTGGTGCCCCTCCTAGGGTTGTGCCCTATGTACCAGACTCTGATGTGGCACCGGTCTCTCCATATTTGGCCCTGAGGGCCTCCCTATGCCGAAGGTAGCAATCCCTCTGCTGGATCACTATGTCTCGCTCCTGGCGAGCGGTTTCTCTCTCCACAATCAGGGCATCTCTCTCCTCTGTCAAATCCCTGATCTCCTCCAGAGCTACCTGATGTGTCTATGTAAGGGTGGCATGCTCTACCTCCAGTCTGTCTAGCATAGCAGTTATGTCCTCCTCATCAGCATCTATAGATGGCGGGAGATGTCGTGGAAGCTCTGTGTCGTACCATGCTGCGTAGCCCTCATCCACCCCCACGTCATCATCACTGTCTGTGGAGGGTGGGGCCTCTCTCAATGGGTCTACTGGGATCAAAGCCAACAAATCCGTCTCCCTGCTATCCCGCCTATATGGTGTGTAGGTGGTCGGAACTGTCTGTACTAGGCCGAACTATCTCAGTATCCACATGAATGGGACTCGCTCCCACATATCCGGCCTACGGCCCCTAACCATCCGGCTCCGTCTTAGTGCTACCAAGTAGGCATCCTAACCAGCCCATGTCGGAAATGCCCGATACGGCCTCCAAATAACCTGATCTGGTGTCAGCATCCTGAAACGCTCAGAGTACCACTCGGCTGATCTACCTGTATCCCCTATGGCCATGTCAGTCCGCCATCTCTGAAATCCATAATCAATCCCTCCTACTCCTGCTGGCATCTAAGGAAGCCCGGATGGCCTGATCACCGCTATGTGCTCATATGTACCCAGCAATGGAGCACAAAACTAACGTCAATCCCTGTCCTCTGGCCAGTGGTGTACATCCATAGCTCATGATATATCTAAGCTATCAGGGCATCGGCGAAGGAAAAAACCTGTCTGTATTGCAGGATGTCGCAAACACAATCTAACAGTAACAATGGGAATCTCCCACCTCCTGAATCTGGTAAGGCAAAGTAGGATATAGCCATTTGAATCAGCACTATTCGTCTACTCCGAGGGCTATCCGGCCTGTACTGTGAGGCTATCCTCACTGCCCTGGACACTATCTCCAAGTCATCTGCCCTATCTCTATATAAGCAACCTAGGGCCCTCTGCTGCTGCTCCCGGGGTGTGATCTCAATCGGGTCCCCAGTGATCGGCAATCTCAGGATCCTGAATATATCCTCATGGGTGATAGTCATCTCACCTGTCCTGAACCAAAAAGTGCACATGTGGCTGTCCCACCATCACACTAGTGCCCGCATGAGCTCCACATCTCATGGCACTCGTCTATAATACCGGAAACCCCCGAGCCCGGCTAGCTCTAAATGCTGCCAGTCTGCATCTGTCACATAAGGGAGAATAGTCTCCAATAACTCAGGAATGGCATCCCTCATATGAAGAGCCTCTCGTGCCTGCATCCATGAAATCAAAAACATAATTAGTCTCTTATTTCCCCAAATCACATCCTCCAAAACAATAACAAAAAAAAAAATGAACATATATCAATCGGCGTCGATTTGGTAAAATCGACGTCGTTAATTTAAGTCGGCGCCAATTAATACCAATCGACGCCGATCTAACAGCAATCGACGCCGATTACAACAATCGGCACTGACTACCTGTCCGGACATAAACCGAACCTTGGCCTCCCATGCAAAGAAAATCAAGCAAAAAAAAAATCAATTAAGAACAATGGGTTCAAGAATGACCACTTACCCCAGGTCGTGTCCTCCTGCGCTTCTAACCACTCCCAGAGGCTTCCATGATGCTCAAATCAAAAATCTGGCTTTCTCTGAATCAATCGTCACGTTGAAAATAAATCGTTTACGTTTTCCATTCGCATATTTATATGTGCCTGGATTGGTCGGCGCCGATTTTGTGGGTCGACGCCGTTTGTTTTAGTCGTCGCTGATTAATTTGGTCGCCGCCGATTTTCCATATCTTTTTGCCATAGTGTTGATGCTTGGCTTACTTATCTATCTGATCATTGTTGTGTGCTGAATTTTACCTTTTGGCACATTTTTTTTAGATATCCTTATCTATTTTGGGTTTGTTCCCTTTACGTGGGACACTCGTACTTTTTGGCAGCTTAGAGTTAAACGGGTCTGTAGGCACTAATGTCGTCTACTTTCCAGACCGTCTAGTTGTCCCTACCAATGTGTCTCTCTTTAGATGCTGACCATTTTGTAGTTCTCCTTACACTCATGGGTCTGTAGGCACTAACGTCGTCTCATGAGAAGACCGGCTAGTTTGACCTACCAATGTGAGTTCCTTAGGTTGTTGCCTTTTATTTATGTGTATGCGTCATCAACGATCAGATCTACTCCAGACATCCGACTGGGGCATCCTGCATTTTTCATCTACCTTTTTCAAACTTGGGATCGTCTATTCTATCATCCATCCCATCCCAAGTTTGAGGGAGATCACATCATCACAAATTCTTCCTTTCTTCCATCCCTTTGTTTTTGTCTCATAACCTTGCTTATCGCAAGTTACTTGACAAAAAGGGGCAAAATGTAGACACTTAAAATTGGTTACTCAATTTAGTGTCCCTCTCATCCATTTACTTGCTTAGGTAACCTGGGGCATGTTTATGTCACCACTATCCCCTTGGGATATTATTCGATTTGTGATTTAAACACCTATCCTAAATTTAATTCACCCCATCATATCTTACCCATGAGTGATTAAATATTAAATATTTAATTACGCTTCTTCCCATGCATCTTAATCACTTATCTACCCCAAATTTATCCTATCTATGTATCACATCTATTTTTCCGCTTCCCTAAGCGGGATATTTCCCGTATTCGGGGTAATTCTCATCTTTCTTGAAATCGCTCATTTTGGCCATCTCGGGAGTCTATTCCGCGATCGGCGCCGACCCATATGGTCGGTGCCGATTTTCTAGGAGCGGCGCCGATTATAAAAGCAAGTCCGGAACTCAGTTCTAGGAACCGAAAAAGAGACCACGAACGAGTGAAAAAGTGAACAGACGAGAAAAAGGAAGCACTTACGCACGAACAGAGAGCGAGAGAGATACAGGTTATGAGAAAGAGAGATCTTCTTAGCATCAATTGTATCAAATTAGGGCAGATCCTGTCCGAATCAATCCCTGAGAGGAGCACCGTTACTCTGTCCCTGTCACATCAGCATCGCACACCACCATCTATCATCTGGTGACTCTGTTCCAGTGTCTCGCCAACTTTGGCACATCCAGCAGACCACATTCACCTTCCAATTCCTGAATCTTATCGCACAGTCCCTGATTGATCGATCTGCCTCCAGTCGACGCCGATCTTACCCAGTCGACGTCGATCCGTCTCAATCGACGCCGATCCTACCCAGTCGACGCCGATTTCCCTGCAGATAGGTAAAAGGATACAGGTAACACAAATCCGGCATTATTTCATAGTTCCCTATTTTCTGTACTTTCTGTCTGCTGTTTAGATTCTGTCTTATTACTGCAATAAGAAAATCTAGCTTTTTGCTTACATCTTTTATCATGTATGCTTCTTTTCTTAATTGAAAACGTGGACTGACATCCGCCGAGGAAGCTTATCATTTCCCGGACCCGCTTCTCGGGTAGTCCACCTAAATATCTTTTAACGTGGTCTTTTTCTGTCAAGCATCGGTGTTTTGCAGGTTACTCGGATCTATTGTGCGAATTGCTCGTGTGCGCCCGTCTTATCTACATCGGCTTCTTCATCCGTCTACTACTCACACTGGACACCTGTGCCACCAAATCATTCTGTGCGGCCCCGTCGTTGGTGACTGACGAGAGGTCATTGTTCGACCTCCTTCCTCCATTATCATGCTGCTAACTCAGCAAGATGTGAACATAAAGTGCATTTGTTTCCACATTGATCTTATTCTTTTCTTCCTTCCCTCAATGTGAAACACTTTATTAATTTATTTTTTTCAGACGTCGGGTAACACCGAAAATGCATCCATGAGGCATTTTTTTTTTAATTTTTACAAGTTTTGACTCACATAACAAAACTTTATGGTTTTACTAACCATATAACACAATTGACTTGGACAAGAAGACTCGACTAGATAGATAACCTAAAATCACCTATTTTAATTAACTTGACAATAACAAAACTTTTACAATATACTTTTGACTTGACTAGACCAAAAATCGACTCTTGATTTGTTGAAAATAGACACAAAAATGACTATTGTATCATATATACATATCATTACAAACACACTAATGGTGCTATATAAGACACTTTACAAACATAGAGTGAAAATTAAATAAAATAAAAATTACATATGGTGGATATACACGGACTATAAAAAAACAGAAGCTACATAATTAAATAAAGTAAAACTTGAACTTTTAGATGAAACCTATAAAATAAAATTTAAAAATAACTGACCAACATTTACTTTACAACCGAACAGACTTAGACGACTTGGTGGTTTCGTTGGTATTAAAGACTCTTTAAACATTTGTAGACTGACCTCTTTTGTATTATTATGAGTGCTTATGAGACGTGCCAGCCATATGTGGAAGTGTGAATGTAATACGGGAACAAAAATGATGGAGTCCACGTTAGAGGTGATTTGATGGAGGATCTACATCTTGATACAGCTCTCAAATCAATAAATGTAGAGATACATACTTCCACACATACACAAATGAGGCGGAGAGGTATTATTAAGAAGCCCTGACCACATCCTCTTTTGCAGTAAACAATGATCATATATAGATTGAAGCTGGAATCCCTCTTTCAAATCAATTCGAATTGCCAGCTCCTCAATGTAGAATTCGTGCACTAATTTTGTAAATACTACATGCGGCTCGTTCCAAACCAGGTCTGTATCGTTGTTCCAGATGCATTGAACACATCTTTTTGCTACGTGAAAAAAATGAATAGTAGCTAACAAAGAAATCAACCCTTGGATCCGCTATGCACATGAACAAATCTTCTCTGACATTGATCAGATCTATACAAAATAATATATCAAACCCGAGCATTGGATTTTCCTTTTCACCAAAAAAATGTCTACACGAGCTTAGATGCAGCACCTGCCAATTCAGTAGAAACAATTGATTTCTTCTATAGAACGAGATCTGTAGCATATGTAAAATGACCAGGTGGGAGTCATTGTTGATGTAAAGCCAAGATTATGTAATTATATCTCCTTCGAAATCAAATACAGAATGCAGCGAATCAAGCCATGAAGACTTGAGTAGGTAGAACAAAATATGATATATATATATATATATGTACCAACAGAAAATAATAAAATCATAGACTCCAAGATCTCATAGAATCTCATAACTCGGGGCAAGCATGGATTTGCATAATAGCCCCTTCACAGATTTAATAGATCATTGATCGCTCTGATACCAAATCTTAAATTTGGTACAGAATTACACAGTACGAACACAGAATATATTATTAATTTCCTATATCAATTACAAAGTATGGAGTGCTATTAAATAGCCAATCCAAATAGGAAAACCAACTTCCTATAAAGTAGGAAATATAAACAATATACAACCCGTATTAATATATTGTTATACATTTGTTATAACAATATATATAAAAATAACCATATAATAAACCATGTGAATACTAATTCCTAACATACACATCCTATATTATTTGTTTAGTAATGAATCAACCCTATAAGGATCACCAACTCCTTACACATTGGCTGATATTACACACAAAAAAATAATCAAGTGAATGTGATGCATAAAAAGAGATTTGTTTATTTAGGCCATAACCCCATAATGAGTACCAACCCCTAATTTAGTAAGCTACAACTGATCTTCTGCAGGCACCAACCCACAAGGAGGTTGCAACCCCTTAGAAATGCTAAGTAACAACTTAGAATTATTATTTACATAATTTTTGATCATTTAGTATCTTTGTTACATACACAAATTATTATGATCACCTTGTTATTTCAGTCATTTACTATTACTCTTCAAAGTTAGATATGCAATATTTTCTTTACCTCTTTCTGGTATCTCCTCTCTTCACATTCAATGTATCAATATTTTGATTTTCTCTGCATATCAATTCCTCAGCTGATAATGTTATCTCCTTCTTCACATACTTCTTCTCTTTCTCTTTGTACTAGATCCTTATTATTCTTCTGCATATTATTTCATCCTCTCTGTAAGGACTTTGTTCTTAGCTTCTCCTTACTCTTCTCTTTAGAAAATCTGAATCATTCGATAGTCTATTCTTTTCTTGTAAACCACAAGTCTTGTCTCTCCTTCATTATCATTAGATTATACAAAAATTTCTCTAATTCATTTCCTTCTTTGAAAATATCCTTGGCTCGACTACACTTTCTCTCTCTTTTCTCTATTATTGAAATATTTAACTCTTCGTCTATTTAGCTTTTGAGAGAATTGTTGTTGATTTCATTAATTTGTAATGCATCTAATCAAATTTCTAGACTCTTGTCTCATACTTGCATTACTCCCTCGCCCTATCTCTTCCTCTTTCGCTCCTTCATCTTGCAAGCATAATTTTTCTCTTAAGCCTCTTCTCTCTAGTCTCTCATTCACTTGTGGTGTATCATTTTCTCACTCAACCAACAAACCAAATGCATCCAATTTTATCTATTTGAACAATCAGCCAAATTGACCACTTCATCTTTAATGTTGTGTATTCTCTCCAACTCAATAGCCTTAAAATATAGACTATTAAATGCATGCCACTAAGTCCATTTTTTTCTACTTCTATATTCAGGTTGATTACATCTTCTTCGATGCATTTTCCATAAATTATTTATGATCTGACCCCTAAAACTATATTTTATTCTTAGGATTTCCCTGTGATCAGGAATAAGCGAGCTCATTTCTTCTCCAAGATTTAATTTACACCTTGTAATGAGGAATATTTAGGTAGACTGTAACTAAATTACTTTGAATCTATCAAGCATTCAATTCTGGTAGCTGGAATAGTGGAATTCATCGTTCTTTATGGAGTTCCAGTTATACATGCAACCGCTATTATCTGACAATTAAATCACCAAGGATTTTGAAGAACAATATACAAATTTTCCATGTTTATATCAATTTGCTTGAACTTGAGCCCTGTCCATTTCAGATTTTCACAATCTCTAGTTCTCCTTTAGTTTATGGACCTCTTTCCTTATATTGTAGCTCTTTTCTTTGTCCAGTGACATTTCTTTCTTAGTGAATGTAATTGTTCTATGTAGATTTTCTAGTTCTTGAAAACTTTTTCTACTTGTCTGGGGCATTACTCCCCACTTCCTTTACTCGGTGGATTTTCCATAAAAATTTCTAGATCCCATGGATTTTCCTTCAAGCTATTCTTACTTCTATAGCTCTTTCTTCACATATGTTTCCTTACGTTTCTCTCATGTGACTTTTCCTTTGGATCCTTTTGCTTTAGCGTCTTCATTGCTTTTCACACGGCCCTTGCTAAGATTTTGCGGCTTCACTTTTTATTCTTAGAGCTTGTTTTTTGAATCCTTGCATTTTTGCGACATCATTTCTTTACCCACGGATTCTCATAAGCCTTAGGAGTTCTTATTTGAGTTTCACATCTTCATGAAGACTTTGACCGCTATCTTTGAACATTAAAAAATTTCTCCTGACTTCGGCAGATATCTCCTCATCACCCCAACTTGCCCAAAAACTAACTAAGTCTTGTATAACTCTTCCTTGATCATCCTAAAGCTTGTTTTACATCTAACTGACCCTTAATGTCCGTATTTGACTTCTAAAAGCCCAATTCACTTTCTTGAGGCTATTGTATACTACATATGCTTTCCTGAGATGATTTCTGACTCTGATATTTTATTTGTGAGATGACACTACAAATAAACCTTCATCCTCATTTCTTTCTCGTTGTACTAATTAACCCTTTTGCCATCAATGCCACTTGTTTCATCTTCTATAGTTTTGACATCAATGACAATAAATACCATAATGAAAAATGTTACACATCATAAACCTCACCCTATTTTATTAGTGTGAACATATTTTGTACAATCTATCTACAAAGAATACATTGATATATAGTGCATCCATCAGTAACATCACTTCGTTTGCATCCACCTAAAGATTTTGCACATCCATAAAATTAATTTAATAAATAAAATAAATATTTGATGGCCTATACTGATATTAAAAAAAAATCATGGGAATCATTCAAAAATGTGAACTTTTTATCTTATTTAGGTAGGTACAAAAAGTGATAATGCAACCAACAACCACACTGAATAAAGGTACTAACTCAAGAATTAAATATTTTTATTTCTTATTAATTTCATATTAATGTTCATTAATAATTCATTATACATAATGATTTAATAAAATTATATCTAAATAAGAAGACCGAGATCAATCATATAATATCAATAATATAAAATATATAACATGTAATGGAAAAAAGGTGTAATCAAAAAGAGGTGTGACATAACTAATAACTTAGTTTCTATACTAGATCTTAGATGAAAATATATTTAAATAGGCTCAGTGTGGATTGTGCATTCTCCTTCTAGAATATAGTGGTCTATAGGTATGCTCAAGAGAAGTTCCCAGAAGGATACAAGACTACACTAGACATTATTGTTTATAATTCGATCTAGTGTCCTCATAGTGAATTTCCATCCATCTCTTTCAGGGTCTAGTCATGTTTTCCTCACTTAACTTTATTCCACTAAGACTTTATTGTAGTAGTTTCATGTTGCCACTTTACATGCAAAAAAAAACATAGAAACCTACAGGAGGCTCAAAGACACATTAAATAGAATAAAAAATAATATTCTTGAGTCCTACTAGCCTTGATGGTCACCCCAATGTGATTGTGTTAGCTATATTCTATGCATGCACAAACCTCAAAATTCATGGGATAAATATCCCTCATTTAATGGTGAATGTCTCGTGTGATGTATTTATTTACTCTAATTATTTGTTGAGGTATTACTTTAATTAAAAATATCATGAACCATATCTTGGAAATTCTACAGTAAGTAAGAAAGTTTTCTTGGGAAATTTAGGCAGAAAAGAAGAGGATGTGTAATAGTACTGTGAAAAAGAGAGCATGCACTTCACAATAAGTAGATCACAGAGCTTATTGAATGCGTAGAAAATAAATAAATATTTTAATTTTTTTAAAGTTTTAGAAAATGAAAAATAAATTGATTCTGATGTAGATTTTAAGTAACACAAAGTTTACCATAAAATCCTCACAGAATGCACAAAAAAGACTTCTTAGACATAAAGTTAACCACAAATTCATTCTATTCATACTCAATTCCAGCAAAGTAATACAAAGAACATTACAAAGTCTCAACAAAAAGTGTTGGTGCTCAAAATTGTCTCGCCCCATTCATGCCCTTGAAAATTTATTAATTTACTTCCTCTCTCATTTTATCCTTCCCCATGTTGTGCTTGGCTGGTATTTGTTGCAATTTTTAGTCTACCCCCAGATCAAAGATCATGTATGGGTCCATATTTATCTCCTAGTTTCGTTGTTCCTCCAGAAAGGTCTGTATTTTGAGTCCCACGTTCTCTGTCCTTTTAGAAACTTGTATTTTCCCATTCCCTCTATTTCCACAGTCAAAATTATTTGTTATTTTTGTTTCTTCCTTAAATAATTAAAAAAGAATGAGTTGATATGTCCCTTAGGAACGTATTTGAGCCTTGTAACTTTCTAAACTCTCTGTCCTTGAATAAAAATTCATTTTCAGGCTCAAATGCTCATGTTTCTGTATTTTATAGTTTGACAAGTGTTTTCTCCTTGTCAAACTTGCATCCTTTCATCTACAGGGGATGTGGCACCTTTTGGCTAGATGTGGCTCAACTAAATACTTCAAAGATTCTATAGAAGGCCTCAACTCAAAAATATGTTCACGTGGGTGAATGATGCTCGTTTGAGAATCAAATTTTTGGTATGAATTTAAAGTAGCACCTGAGGACACGTGGAGGCTTCCACTACTTGGCTTGGATTTGGAAAAAAAATTTATGCAGTTGGAGCAGTTTGGAAAAACAAGACACATGGTGAGCTTGCACTCATTAAGGTTCTCCAATTTGGGCACCATCTTAAAGAAGCACTAGGATGAAACGTGGAGGCATCCACTTGCTTTGCATTTTACTTAGACTTTTCAACAACCAAAAGGAGACTACCTTGGATTATGAGACATGGTTCCTTCCACTGAGCTTCAAGCATTCAGAAAAATCTCATTGGTACATGACACGTGGCGAGATCATGCTTGTTCAAGGTATCAAAATTTTGGGAGCACCTCAAGGTGCGCCATGGTGACATGTGGCAATTTGAAAAGTCAATGAGGTGGGGAGGTGGACCATCGGGGGTAACTTGGAAATTTTTCCTCTTATATTCAAATGACTCAATGTATCAAACTAACCGACAAGCCTGAGGGTAAAAAGTCAACATTCATTTAAGAATTCAATAGCAGAGGTACAGGCTGTTGGAGGAAAAGTGAAAAAATTTCCCTTTGAGGGAAAAGGGAGTTAAAGCCATAAAGGGACCTAAGGTTCCACTGGGACCCACTTTAGAAACTTGAAGTGGAGGTGAGGGCTAGCAGTGGAAAAGTGAAACATTTTCCTTTTTGCAAGAAAGATGCAAAATGTGTAAAATTGAGCCGCGACTCCATATTGAGTCATATTGTTCCATGTGTTAGGCCAAAATCTCATTGGCATAGCGGCGGAGCAAATCAAGAAATTACACAAATTTTCCAAAAGTAGTAAAAAGATAAAAAGATGTCTTGAGGCCCGTTTATACCTAGATCTACCATGTGAAGGGCTTAAATTTAAAGTTTAGGAACAGATCGATGGTAGCTATACATTTCACCAATTTTTCCTGCGTTTGAGTTCCAAGACATTTGGAGATGCATTTTTTACATCAATCTTCATCAGAAGTTTTTCCAATTCGTGTCGTTATGGCCTGTAGTGTCCAAATTCATCAATTTGGGGGTTCAATATGTGAATCCAAGGCATTTTTCAAATGAATTTTTACTCTGGTTTGTGAAAAATGTGAATTACGATCTCGAAAGTTGTAGAGTAAAAAAAATTGGGAAGGGAAAAGTTGAAATAATGAAATGAAAGGAATCTACATGCGTGGGAAATGAAAAAAGTGCTTCCACTTTGAGGAATGATGAAGTTTTTGTAATGATTCACCTTTTGAAAGAATAACTAAGAAATTTTTGTGAGTTTGTTAAAAGTCATTTTCTAGAAATATTGTAAAGCAAAGGTGCTTCGAATATTCTACTTTTGGAGGGAAGATTTGAGGGGTAAAGTGAGTGAGTGAGTAAAAGTTATATATTGTATGAATTTTTCATGCATAAGGTTGGGGTTCATTTTCACGAGAAAATTTGGAGAAAAGCTCATCCTCTGAGAAAACTTTCTGAGAAACCAGGTTAACTTCCTATGTGTTAGATTTTCATTCATGTTGAGTTGGTTATAAATGTATAGCCATCAACAAGCTCTGTCATTGTTTAAATATCTCTCCCCTACTAATGAATATGATGAATTTTGAGTTAACTTGTGTCAAATCTCCTAGAAATTTTGTGTTTATTTCACTTTCAGAATGTCTGAAAGTAGTTTTTCTTGTTCCTATTGCAATATTGTATCAAAATATCTTTGAATCACATAGATCACAATCCTTGTGATGCTTTACTGGCATCTGCAATTTCATTTTTTAGAAGAGATTTCACCTGGGAATGAAATAAATGATTTAAAATCACTTTTCTTTCATATGTTGATAGAGATTATTTGTAAGCCTCTGGGTGTACGTCAGGCATGACTGATCTTAGATTTTGATGTTTTATTGGGTCTTCTAACTCTAGCCTTCGTCCTAGAATCTCAAAGATTGTGTGAAAAACTGCATGTTTTGGCCTCCATTGATGCACACCTTTTGTTTGAAGGAATGTTTTAACTATTTTAAATCTTTTTGTTATTGAGTTCTCCCTTTATTGTGAGGTTTCTCAAGGATCTAGAAAATTCCAATCTATCTTCTTGATCTCCCACGAAATCATTATTCAAATAACCAATCCTACCCTGAACTACCCCTCTTTTTCTCTATATATCCACAGAAGAACAAAATCCTTTTGCTAAAGTATGCATAATAGATCAAGATTCCAAATGTCTTCAGTAACCTTAGCCTTTTGTTTTAAAATATCTCCATAATCTAGAAGTGACAACTTGTGAGAGTCATATTTGGTGTGTTGATCATATTTTACCCAAGGTCTTTTCTATAAATTTTTTGCAAAAGAAAGGTATCTATGTCTCTTTCAATAAACAAAGGTTAAAAAATAGGTTCTCTTACCTTGGTTAAAAGGAAAAACCTAAAGTAGTTAGGATGTGATCAAATCCTTTTAAGGTGTTACCGACTTCTACAGAGCCTGCGTGCTAAAATTTAGATAAATTGCTTCCCCGGCTACAAAATGACATATAAATCATTTATCTGCCTCAGAGTGTCTTGTAAAATCCATGATGTTGCTCAAGTTGTGTAGGAGATTGAATTTTGGTACCAACACACTTCTAGCGCCATTGTCGGGGATGAAGAATGCAATATCTAGACTAATTTGTTAATCTACTTCTAGTTCATATTCTTTTGATCCCATCAACACACTTTTGGCACCATTGCAGGGGACATTTTTCAATTTTTCAATTTTTCAAAATCCCTTATAATAATTCTCAAGTATTTTATGTGCAACTACATTACTGAGAATCATTTTCTGATTAGATTTATACTAAGGAATGAGAGTAGAATTATGAGTTTGATATGTTCAAGTGTCTCCAATTTTTTGTTTCAAACTTTGCACCATAGCTAAAAAATTGAATGAAAGAAGATGAGATCTGTTAAAGCTTTGCATAGTGCTAATATTTGTAGTCATTTGATAGATCTTCATAGTGCATTTGCACAAACTAGGGTGAAATTTCTTAGTGGTGACTCCTTGTTATATTTTTGATAAATACCAGTACCTTATCATACATTAAGTGAAGTTTGTGACATAAAATCTGCAAACCTGGAAGAAAAAAGATCTTTCTTCAGGAGAGACCCAAGTAGAAATTTTATTTCAAGAATTTGGAAAGACAGTTTTAGACGAGATAAAAGTTTGGAAGGTTGTTGAAGGACAAACATCAAGCAAAGGTATATCCATTGGTGAGATAGATCAATCTTTAATAGAGGATTATCAGTATTCTTCCAGTGATTCTGATTCAAGCAATCTTCTCATAAACTTGTTTACTTCAACTAGTGAAGGTCCTTCTACTATACATGGTGAGTTCCTTCTTCAATCTACACCTGTATGTTTTAATTTTAGTAAATCTTTCGGAGAAAATCAACACCTAGAGAATACCAATCTTGTGAACCACATTCTTGAGCCCCAAAGACCTCACACTCCTCATCATCTTGTGTTACTCCCAAGAGCACCTCCACTAGACAACATGGCTCAACTTCAACCTAGGCCTCCATTTGTGGTCAATACCTTTGGCCCAATAAATTTTATGGTAATGGCTAGTTATCCTAATGCTGTGCCTCATGATGTTAGAAGTAGATTGCCAAATTTCCAAGGAAACAATGCCATAACATGTGATCAACATTAGAAACTCTTTATTAATATGATGGAGGATTTTGAAATTTAATTTAAGGATGTGTACATTAAATTTTTTTCCCACACTTTAGAGGAGTATGCTAGGGATTGGTACAAGGCCTTGGCAAGTAATTCTCTTGATTCATGGGCTAAAATGCAAAATGCATTCAGGCTGCAATATGGTGATAAGATTGATCCCAGGTTCCCTTTGTTAGAGTTTGAGAATATCAAGAAAAACCCAAATGAAATGGTCCATGACTTCAACACAAGGTTCAATAAAATTTTTAGGAGATTTCCGGTAAATTGAAGACTATGTGATGAATCTTGTTTGATAAAATATTTTGATGCATTTGAAAAGAAGGCTGCATATTACTTGAGGGACAAAAATCACGGAAATTTAAGGTAGGCCTTCACAATGGCACTTCAAATTGAGAACAATATCAACGCTGTTGGGAAACCTGCTAAGAAAGATGGAGTTCAATTGGTAATCCCTGACAAGCCTCAAGGAAACAAGAGTAGACTTGGAGGAAGTGGTGAAGACTTTGGAAGGGGTTTCCAAAGATATTTCCTACAAGTTGGCAAGAGATGAGAAAGGAATTGGACAAGCTTCAAAAGGTTAGACTAGGCAACAAACACAAGATATATTTGGCAATCACCATAGGAATGAGCATAGATTTGATGAAAAAGATAAAGGACCTATTGGATTTGGAAATAGGCAATCTCAGGCCAAGGAAAGTAAGGTAGTTCTTGATCTGTGAAATACTAGAGTGGCTACTATTGATGATGTAAATCACATTGGATGGTGTGAAAAATGTTTATTACCCCATCCTCCATGTGGAATAGATCAACACATTGAAGAGGAAGATGATGATTGTAATATGGATGATGATGCTTCCATGATGGACTGCCCTACACACCTCATGTCAAGGAGAAACATCTACTGAGTTAATAAGTGCATGGATTGCTGCTAGCTTTTGGAATTGCATCCAATAGGTACATCTACTTCCTCCTTCTCATGTTTTAGAAATTGATAATGTACAAGCCTTTGAAATACCGAATAATGATTTTGAATACTTGAGTGCATTAATGATCAAGAAGTATGATGTAGGTATACCCTCAGAAGAGGATAGGCAACTGCTTATGAATGTTGTGGTGGCCCCAAGAGAAGGAGTATAACAGAAGAAGTAAGGCTATAAAGTGAGCTAGGCATTAGGCCAAGAATAAAACCCCATTGCTTTCTAATATCCCAAAAGAAGTTCCTAAGAAAGAAACATCTACTAAGAGCCCTGTTGTCCCAAGTAAAAGTTATGCTTCACCCCATGCTCAAAATGTTAAAAACCTTGTCGCATCTGATGAAATTTCTAGCCCTACTTCTACTATTGTTTTACCTAAACTCATTCCCTTTGACATTTCTCAAGTCTAAGACAAATGAAGGTAAGTGTTCTAATTGTTGACATGCTCAGAATTCCTGAGCACAAGAAGAGAGCACTTGAGTATTTGGGATTGAAAGAGGAGCAGGCTACCGTGAAGAGAAATATGAATGTTGTTAAAGCTCCACTTGCTATTGCAGAAGTAGTAAAGACATCAACATTGGAATAATTTTGTGAACCACCGGAGGTCTATTTGGGAACATCCTTGGTTGAATCTCATCTGAGTGTTGACCCTTTCTTCACAACTTTGATTATCAAGGACCGGTTGTTACATAATTGTATGTTTGACTCTGGGGCATCATGCAATGTCATACCTTTGGAAGTTATGAATAAGTTAGATATTAAAGTAACAACATTGTATAAAAAGTGTACTACCATGGATTCCAGGGAAGTGCTAGTTTTTGGGTGTGTCAAAGGTTTTGGTGGTGTAACTTGTAGCCTATGCGGGTAAGAATTTGAAACTTGAAGTTGTAATTGTTGATTGCCCTACCAAATGGGGTATGTTATTGTCAAGAAAGTGGACTACAAGTGTTGGAGGGAGTGTCCAAATGGATATGTCTTTTTCCACCATTCCCATTGAAGGTAGCCTTGTAAAATTATATGAAGAGAAGAAGATAATGCATCTGATTGAAGACCCAACCAATGCATCTTATGAAGTTTTGCAAGCACGTGTTGATCTTAACAACTTTTTGAGTTTTTTGGACTTCAGGGAATATGAAAGTTTTGACAATAGAGCTCCTGAGTATGCTTTATTTTTTGGGAAATTGGTTTATGATTCATCCTTTAAATATGTTGAATAATGTGACTTAGGAACAATGGAAGAGCTTCAAAAAAAATGGATGGTTTACGAACCGAACAAAGAAGAAAAAGAGGTATATTTCCAAATGAGGAAAACATATTAGAACCTCTTGGCATGGTCATATCCAAGATGGTAGGTGCTTGAAATTTGTCCTTGATTGTTCTCTCTGAATCAAGGTAAACATCTTTTGTATAGTGTATAGTCAGTTGTTTGTTTCCTATTTTTTGTTTTTCTCCATCATGGTCCTTGGTGACCTATTTTTACTCGTTTTTCTATTTGTTTTTTGGGATGGTTTTGTTTCTTTACCTTGAAAAGATGACTCCGCTGCCCAACAGATAATTTTTGGAACTTGGTCTACTTTTGTTCTTGTGGCACTAGCAGGGAGTGCCCATCCCTGAGTCAGATCCTGTGTTGGTGCTCAAAATTGTCTCACCCCCATTTCTACCCTTGAAACTTTATTGATTTACGACCTCTATCATTTTATCCTTCCCCATGTTGTGCTTGGATGGTATTTTTTTTCCTTTTTAAGTCTTCCCCTGGGTCATAGTTTGTATGAGTCCATATTTTTCTCCTAGTTTCTTTGTTTCTAGAAAGGTCTGTATTTTGAGTCCCCCCATGCTCTGTCCTTTCAAAAAATCTTGTTTTCCCATTCCCTCTATTTTCCCAGTTAGAATTTTTTGTTCATGTCATTTCTGCCTTAAATACTTGAAGAAGAATGATGTTATATGTCCCTGAGGAACATATTTGAGCCTTCTAACTTTCTAAACTCTCTGTCCTTGAAGAAAAAATCATTTTCAGGATCAAATGCTCGTGTTTCTATATTTTATGGTTTGACGGATGTTTTCTCCTAGTCAAACTTATATCCTTGCATTTATAGGGGATGTGGCACCTTTTGGTTGTATGTGGCTCAGCTAAATACTTCCAAAATTCTATAAAAGGCCTCAACTAAGAAATATGTCCACGTGGGTGAATGACACTCGTTTAAGAATCAAATTTTTGGTTTGACTTTGAAGTAGCATCGGGAGGACATATGGAGGCTTCCACTGCTTGGCCCAGACTTGGACAATTTTTTTATGTACTTGGAGTAGTTTGGTGGAATAGGACACATGGTGAGCTCACGCTCATTCAGGGTCTCTGCTTTGGGCACCATCTTAAAGAAGCACCATGATGACACATGGAGGCCTCCGCATTTTACTTAGAATTTTCAATGGCCAAAAGGATACTGTCTCGGAGTATGACACATGGTGTCTTCAGCTGAGCTTCAAGCATTCAGACAAATCTTGCTGGAATAGGGCATGTGGCGAGCCCGCGATCGTTCACGGTATCAAATTTTTTGGACCACCTCAAGGTGTACCTTGGTGACACGTGGCAGTTTGAAAATTCAAAGAGGTGGGGAGGTGGACCATCGGGGGATGCTTGGAAATTTTTCCTCTTGTATTCAAATGACTCAAAGTATATAACTAACCCCACAAGCCTGAGGGTAAAAAGTCAAAATATATTTGAGAATGCAATTGCGGAGGTGTGGGCTGGTGGAG
Organism: Taxus chinensis; assembly: GCA_019776745.2. Lineage (NCBI taxonomy): Eukaryota > Viridiplantae > Streptophyta > Pinopsida > Cupressales > Taxaceae > Taxus > Taxus chinensis. The sequence goes on from CM034146.1 coordinate 796,466,441, forward strand.
GAAAAGTGAAAAAATTTCCCTTTGAGGGAAAAGGGAGTTAAAGGTATAAAGGGACCTAGGGTTATTTTGGGACCCACTTTATAAACTTGAAGCAGAGGTGCGTTGGCGGAGGAAAAGTCAAACATTTTCCTTTTTTTCCAGAGAGATGAAAAATGTGTAAAATTGATCCGCGACTCCGTATCCATTCATATTGCCATGTGTCAGGCCTAAATCCAAAAGTAGTAAAAAGGTAAAAAGACGTCCCGAGGCCTATTTTAACCTAGATCTTCCATGTGAAGGGCTCAAATTTGAATTTGAGGAACATATCAACACTAGCTATGCATTTCACCAATTTGGCTACCATTTGAGGTCCTGGAGGTTTTGAGATGCATTTTTTTACATTAATCTTCATCAAAAAATTTGCCAATTCGTGTCGTTTTGGCCTGTAGGGTCCAAATTAATCAATTTGGGGGTTCAATTTGTGAATCCAAGGCATTTTTCAAATGACTTTTTACTCTAGTTTGTAAAAAACATGAATTACCATATCCAAAGTTACAGAGTAAAACAATTGGGAAGGGAAAAGTTGAAATGATGAAATGAAAGGGATCTACATGTGTGGGAAATGAAAAACGTGCTTCCATTTTTGTGAGTTTGTTAAACGTCATTTTCTAGAAATATTGCAAAGCAAAGGTTCTTTGAATATTCCACTTTTGGAGGGAAGATTTGACGGGTAGAGTGAGTGAGTGAGTAAAGGTTATATATTGTATGAATTTTTCATGTTAAAGGTCGGGGTTCATTTTCATGAGAAAATTTGGAGAAAAGTTCATCCTCTAAGAAAACTTTCTCAGAAACTAGGTTAACTTCCTATGTGTTAGATTTTCATTCATGTTTAGTTAGTTACAAATGTATAGCCATCAAAAAACTCTAAGATTGTTAAATAACTCTCCCATGCTGATGAATATGATGAATTTTGAGTAAACTTGTGTCAAATCTCTGGAAATTTTTGTGTTTATTTCACTTTCAGAGTGTCTTCAAGTAGTTTTTCTTGTTCCTATTGCAATCTTGTATAAAAATCTCTTTGAATCAAATAGATCTCAATCATTGTGATAGTTTAGTGGTATCTACAATTTTTTTTTTAGAAGGTCTTTCATCTGGGAATGAAATAAATGATTTAAAATAACTTTTCTTTCATTTGTTGATAGAGATTGTTTGTAAGCCTCTGGGTGTACCTCAGGCATGACTGATCTTAGATTTTGATGTTTTATTGGGTCTTATAACTCGAGCCTTCATGCTAGAATCTCAAATATTGTGTGGAAAAGTGCATGTCTTGGCCTCCATTGATGCACACCTTCTGGTTGAAGGAATGTTTTCACTATTTTGAAGTTTTTTGTTATTGAGTTCTCCGTTTGTTGTGAAGTTTCTCAAGGATTTGACAAAGTCCAATCTATCTTCTTGATCTCCCATCAAAAAATTATTCAAATAACCAATCCTACCCTGAACTACCCCCTGTTTTGCTTTGTATATCTATAGAAGAACAAAATCCATTTGCTAAAGTATGTGGAAAGATCAACATTCCAAATGTCTTCAGTAACCTTAGCCTTGTGTCTGAAAATATCTCGTGAGAGTAATATTTGGTGTGTTGATCATATTTTCCCCAATGTCTTCTCTATAAAATTTGTGCAAAAGAAAGGTATTTTCATATCCTTCGATAAAAAAAGGTTACAAAATAGGTTCTCTTACCTTCGTTGAAAGAAACAACCTAAAAGAATTAGGATGTGATCAAATCCTTTTAAGGTGCTACCCTCTTCTTCAAAGCTTGAGTACTAAAAAGTCAGATAAATTACTTTCTCGGCTACAAAACGACATATAAATCATTTATCTGCCTCTGAGTGTCTTTTAAAATCCATGATGCTGCTCAAGTTCTGAAGGAGATTGAATCTAGGTACCAACACAAAGTATGAGATCTTTAAGTATTTTTGCATAAAATTATAATAACTGGTTTCCAAAAAGTTTCTTCCCTTGGCCGATAGGAATCTATTTCTATTTATAGCCTACATAAGTTAGTTACAATATAGAAAATATTTGATATATTTACATAAGTTTCTAACAACTTAACTATCAGTATTTGAGCATTTTCCTCCTTGAAATCCTCATTGCATGATACTCATGAAATTAGAATGTTCTGATTTGCCACATGTTTATAAGTAATTGATTTTTTCAAACAATTTGAAGTAATTACTTTTAACTTGATTACTTAAGTTTTAAAATTAATCTTGATTGATTTATTACATCATCATGGAAGAAGAAGAAGAAGAATAAATTCTAGGCAAAGAGTTTCATTCATGCTTTTCCCCTTTTTTTCAAAAACTATATAGGCCTGAAACTATTTACTTCATGCTGAAAGTATTTTTTTAATTTTTTCTCCTCTTAGATACTCCCACCAAACAAAAATATCATGATTACATTTTGTAGAGGACATTCAGAAATATGTGAAAATTCCAATATCTCAAAAAATAGAGCACCAGAGAACAATTTATGGCCAATCGAGTTTTTGACCTCCCATAACTTTCTGATTAACATGTTCAAGATGTTTTTTACATTTTTCTCTCACTTACTCCAACGAAAAATTGATTTTTATGATTATGTTGCATGGAGGAACGTTTGGAAATTTATGGAAAGTCCAAGATATCAAAAAACCAGAGTAGAGGAGAAATACTTATGGGAAAAATAAGTTGTCAAAATTCCCTTCTTTGCATGAATGTGACCCCACATTACTTATTACTTGTAAAAGTAAATAAATTTCTATTTGTATATTCAGGTTTTGTAACTTCTTTACTTAGTTACTTTATGAAGTAAAGTAACTCCATTTTTCTGCATTACTCTCTTCTTTTTTCTTCTTTGCATCTTTTTGCAATTGCTTTACTTAGGTACTTTACAAAGTAAAGTAACTTCATTTTTCCACATTACTTCTTCTTTTATCTTCTTTGCAGATTTTTGCAACTACTTTTTCTTAGTTACTTTATGAAGTAAAGTAACTCATTTATTCCACATAACTCTTGTATTTTTTCTTTCTTTGCATATTTTTGCAACTTCTTTACTTAGTTACTTTATTAGGTAAAGTAACTCCATTTTTCCATATTACTTGTCTTGTTTTTTCTTCTTTGCAGATTTTTGAGATAGCTTTACATTATTATTTTTGAAATAAGTAAATCACCTTCTAAATACCAATAACTTAAGTGATTAGTAATACGGATTTCACGAACTGCTTTACTTGATTTAATTTTTGAGAATTTATTTAGTTTGGTTTTAGCACAAAGAGGACAAGTAGTTGGGGTGTCAATTAACCACAATGATTAGCTTAGATTTTTTGCGTTTAGGAACTGATTTAATTTATTAATAGAAAGAAGTATAAGTTATATCGGCTTTAACAAAAAACTTACCAAGTAGAAGCATATTGCTTTAGGGAAAACCTAAGAAGAAAAAAACACGTTGGTTTAGCGTATAACTAAGAAGTACAATTCATTTGGTTTAGCACAAAACTAAGAAGAAAAAATAACTTGAGTTTAACATACAAATAATAACCAAAATTCATTCAGTTTTAGCACATAACTAAAAAGAAGAAGCACTTTTGTTTAGCGTAGAACTAAAACGCAGAAGTACTTCGGTTTAGCATAGAACTAGGAAGTATAAGTTAGTTATGTAGGATTTTCTGAACTACTTTAACTTATAAAATTTAAATAAGCATAAGTTACTCCCCAATCAGTGCAAAAAAAAGATTTTTTATGAATCGATTTTTTGGAGGGTGAATTACTATAACATAGAAGTAAAGTAATTTAAGAAACTCAATAAACTAAGATATAAAGTACTTAGCTTTTTATGCACTTTTAAGTATTTTGGAAAACTATGTATTTCTTCAACTACTTCCAAGCAACCTTTTCCGACCCCTTTGGAGAATTTAAGAGAAAATCAACAATAATTTAAAATAGTTATCACAAGATTTCTAAGTGAAATACTTGGGAACACTAGATTGTCACCAAACACAACACTACATTCAAGATTTGATGTATTTTTTTTGTGTGTGTAATGGAATTGTACCAGTTGAACCTTGATTGTCCTCATTCCAATCATACCAAGATAATGAGGTATAACCATTTTCCCCAAATATCATGTGTGTGATGGAAATAAAAATGTTCCCATCCTATGTAGTGAATAATTTGGTCATCAAGTGTTCCTATTTTAAAAATAGTAGAAAAAATTAATAGACCAATTTTCTAGTTGTCTTCTTGCGCATAAGAATAGTTAGTAATTCATGAATTTATATGATTTATTTTTATTGAATTTTATAAAAACCCTAAAATCCAACACAAAATGATAATTATAAAATTAAAAAAATGTATCAATCAAGCTGGAATGTTAAACATAACAAAAAAGGGAAAGGAACAAAACGTCCATAAGGTACATTAGTTACTACACACCCCTCTTGCCCTTACTTAGTGCAAGTTTTTGTAAAGATGTTGGGATAAAATAGGAAGTATTGAGATGAAAACACATAATGTAATGTCTAAAAGTAAATGTCTAATGAACCATAAAAGAAGAGGATGAAATTATGTTATGATAAATTAATTTCAAAGTAAATTAAAATAAGTATTCTCTATCTCTATCCTTTTTATTTAGTAATCATCCATCTAATGACATACTATAGGTATGATGTAATAATAATATTTTCATAATTTCATGTCTAAATTTTTCCACACTTTATACTACTGAATTAATATTTGGTAGTAAAAAAGTGTATAAGGAAAAGTGCACCTTTTGAGGATGAAAATATAGTTAAAACCAGTAATGCACTAAATGGACATCATGTGTGTCGCATAGAGATAATATAATGTGTATCATGGATTCTAATAGAGGATAATAATCCTAGGGGTTACTTATGCATGTCCTCAAAATGATTTTACATTTGTAATTGAATATTGAATTTTCCTAAGTGATTTTGTACTTGAGATATCTCTTTATTCCATTTGTGTTGTTTTTTGTCAGGAAAAGGATGGACCTCCAAAATAAAAAAAAAGTGTAGTGAATGTTCACAGGAATATGAAATTGATATCCAACTTAGAGAAATTAGAATTTTGATATTCATCTGAAATATAAGAAAATCAATGATATAATATAGTTTAATGTTGTGAGAGAAAGGAAAGAATTTGTTTTGTGTTTGTTTCCTTAGAGATGGTTAAAAGGGTAAAAAGTGATTAATTATGAAAGTGATGATAATATAATAAGGTTTTATTCATCGTGGTACTAGAAGAAGAGTGTTGGGAGATATTTTTCATTTTCCCTCCACCACCCATTGATGCTCTTCCCTATAGATAATTTCTAGTGTAGATGGTCAAGAACCCAATAGTAACTAGCAATAGATAAAACATTTTCTATACATATGTTTTTCCCTACATATGCCCTAGGTGTGAATCCTTATTTTATATCAAATTAAAATAAGCTAACTTATAAATAAGATTAATTAGTTCCTTTTCTAGATATGTGAAATATTCCACTGATTTTGTTCCTGTGTACTGGATACTAAGTTATATTTGAGTATTTTTTAGCTCGATTCTGAAAAAAATTATCACTATGAACCTATTCAATCTATAATGTACTTTTTTTCACTAGGAAGATACCACAAAGATGGGACACTAGCACACACCATTCCTATATAATTTGGGTGCTTCTTTCTATATGATAATGTTTGGACCCATTTATTATTCTAAACCTTAATGTTAGTCTCTATTTTGTCCAATTATATTCTTTACCATTTTTTCTTTCGCTTTTGAACTATTTATATGGTGAAAAAAATGACCCATTTTGGCTTCATGAGATGAATCTAGGTGAATGCAGCCAAAATGAATGATGTTAATTATGATGTTGCACATTTGAAGAAGAACTACTACATGGGGAATAGGGAATGCGCATGATAATAACAATGGTACAATGAAAATTATTGGGAAGAAATATAGAAAAAAGTGATAGTGACAAACAAGCATGACATAATGCAATACAAACTGGTCAACGATTCAAAATTACAATAAGAAAATAACATAGTAGCTAGTGAAAAAACATGAGACACCACTAAGGATTTCACAAGACAATCACTTCCTTCAAGAAAATAAAATGAAACAAGCAATAAATCATAGGTAATTTCCTATAAAAAACTGATATTCAAAGCACAATCATGAAATACATGACACAAAAAAGGAAGATAATTATGGTTGGGAATAAGTCTGTAAGATAAATTCTACACAGGAAGTAACCTATTAGCATGTTAGAATATGTTATATTTTTTTGATAATTGGTAGAAGGATGGTTTTCCCCAGGGAACCTTCCACTTTTAAAAAAAAGGATCTAACATCCATATGAAGTGATGAAAATTTCAAGGATGAACAAGGGAACAAGTTTGAAACAACTAAAACTTGCAGTCTAGGGATGGACGAAAAATAGGATAAAACCATCATGAAACCTATACTAGAACTTAAAAAAAAGAGGCTCATAGTTTTTTTGTATTAGTGTCAGAAATTGTAGCCATTCTCGAGGGTTGACATAAAAAAGTACAAAATTTTCTTCTTTTACGCTCATCCCAACATTCTTCCCTTCCTTTACAAGTTGAGATCTAAAATTTACCCAAAATTTAGGAGAACAGTGATATTACATTTCTACCTTGATTTGCAAGGGGTTATGCTTCCATCTCTATTCCACCCAAATCATTAATTTTTCAATCTACTAAAATGGCATCATTGTTATACGTTTTAAATATTATGGTTACAGGTCCATTAATGTCATGCTTCCCAATGTGATCTATAATGGATTGTTTTGTATGTTATTTAGTGGCATTTACCCCCCACATAACTACAAGCTAATAATTTGGTGAGTTTAGCTTGAGTTACGACTCCTTATAACATATGTCTACAAAAACTTCCACCTACTCTATATTTGAATTGGCCTCCACTTCAACAATTTTGACAGCATTGGTAAGCATAAGACTTTGTTCTAGGTTAGTTTTTGACTCATTCACTAGGTTCAACTCCATGACTAGTTCCTTGTCACACTAAGTTTCATTATTTATGGTTTAGAAAACCATGATATCAACTTCCTCAGTTACTACATCCACCAAAATCAACAGTGAGCCAATTTCCTATTTAACATTTGAAATTCTATCCATGTGGTAGAGGGAGTCAGGGTTTATGGACCCTGATTTCCATGTCTATGATCTATCTCTCTAATCTCTAACTCGAAGACAAAAATGAGCTCGATTCCGCTTACAGGGGAAGCTACTTGTGTTTCCCAACTCTCTTGTTCATTCAATGTTTGACAAATATGCTACAATTGAGTGGTCGTTTTTCCATTACATCCATAGACCTCATAACCCACTCTCCCGTATTTTCTATATAATGCTGGTGAATCTTCATAGATGATATTTTTCTTCCAGATCCCATCTCTGGACTCCAATTTTATGGCCTTCATACGAAAAGAACTAGTACTTAGTGACATTTATAAACATCCTTATGGAAATGAGTCTTGACCTAGCTATTGTGGATGGATCTAGAAAAATTAAATCTCAAATTCCTTTACCTATTCCTACCAATACATCCACTTCACAAAATTCCAAGGGTAGTCCATGGAGCCTTATGCAGACACGAACAGTTATCAGGATGTGGGCTTTTGAACCTTGTTTCCATTTAACAATGGATAAAGTGGTTATTCCATAGAACCGTAGTCCAACGTGAATAACATGAATCAGATCTTCTTCATGGGATAAGAAAAAGATGAAGCTTTTCTTAGATACGAAAAAAGTATTGAATTTCCCTATAATATTCTTTTTCATCCTGATCCAACTTCTAACTTGGTCAATATTAGGTCAAATCCTTGAAAAACACCTAATCAGAGAGAAGATGAACCTGCCATGGGATCCTTCCACCACCTAATCTGGTACCCTCATCCATGGAGACTCTTGATTCCCTTTAGAAACCAGCTTCTACAATGTCTCTTTCTATCATTTAGATTTCCATTGTAAATTTTGTTGAAAAATCTATCTACCAATATTAATGAGGAGATAAAACATATACCCAACATTCATGATATAGACATGCATTTCCCTTGTGCGTCCTACTCTAGTTTCCATGTCATGCTCCATAATCTGCATCCTTATCTAGACCTTTGAATTTAGATATTAAAGAATATGTTATATTATGTCATAATGTCTATAGCTAAATGAAATAGAATAAAGGTAGTACATATTATAATGATGACACTTGAATGTCGAAATATAAGGAAGCTAGATTCCCTCAAGAGCCTCAATCAGTCTTGTAGAAAAAAAATTCTACCATCATGCATCATGTGATGACATCTATATGAATTTTCTTCTACCAAATTGCTATGCGAGCATGCATGTGTATATGTAAAATAATAGAACATACTATAAATCAAGATAACATGTTAAGAAAAATGGAACCTGGAATAGTATAAGAAAGAAAAGAGACATCCAACTAAGATTTAAGATAATTTTAAGGTATTTTAGTAAATATTTAAATTCTTTTATACTACTATAATAATAAATACTATGAGTACAGATGGGAAACAAGATTTCCCCTAGTGTATGTGTGTAAAGTGTGACTCATGTAGATAAGTGTACCCTCAATAGTCGTGTTTGATCCTAGAACAAGTGTGTTTGATTGGGTAATAAGGGGGAAATGTTAGACCCCCATTTTTAAATTCCATAGTAATCTATCCAAAGTATATAGGGAAAGGTCACACCATCTACTTATGTAAGATAACAACACATGTGAATATGATCATTATCCATCTAATGTTGTGTGAGACTATATATGTAAATATTTATCAAGTTGGATTGTTTTGTGCATGTGGAGAATGATATTATGAAGTTGGACTATAAGTACAATGTGGGTAATGTACCCTATTTGTAGACCTAGCCCTGTGGGGAGGACTATTGGACTGATAAACCTGTCACGAGTGAGAACAAAATTCATATGTATAAGACATTTGCATGTAGGTATATGAGAAGTAGAAGGAGTGATAAGAGACATAGATTTTATAGTAGTACATGCCAAACGCATGAGACCATTATTAAAATGTTTTGAAGTATGTCCACTGGTGGTAGTTATAACTAAATAGGTTATGGGTATACATGCCAATGATAAAGGGGTCAATGGTGGGATGCCTCAAATAGTGAAAGCATTATGCTCATGTATTAATTTATGATAGAAATGAAGTATGGATGGGAAAATAATTGTAACCTTCAGCCAAGGAGGTCCTAATACCATGTCACAATGCATAACATTGGGCACAATAGAGAAAATCATAGAGATAATAAGAGGTCTAAAATTGATTTAGGGAACCAAATGGCCATGAGAAGTAGGTTATCTGAGTGTCATTTCAGATAATGGAAATCCAATTGCTTGTAATATATATTATGAACATGCGTTATGTGTTAAATAAGGATGCACCATAACATTTTTAAAAACATGAGTATTTACAAAATAATCAATGTGTAATATATGTGATGTAAATAAACCATGAAAATATGCATCGATAAAGGTAGTAATAGTTGGGGGAGTATAAGTACTAGCAAAAAGAAACATACCCTGATGGTCAAAAGAGGAAAGAGGTGAATCCAATTGGTAAGCATGATTGGAAGAATATTAAGGAGTGTACTTTTTGTGTTTGGGAACTAGATCATTGAAATACTAAGCTTTTCGTTGACATTAGTATATTTCGAAATAGTAGGCTTGGGTAGATTTATTGCATTATTGTAAATCATATCCTACGTCGGATATTTAATTTTAAAGCATCTAAAAGTGTAATTACCATTATATTTATGATAATAAAAATGTAAATTTTCATCAAAACTAAATGATTTAACAACATTAAAGTAAATCCTAACTAGAGTAATGTTGTCCTCTCAAAATTCCCCCTCTTTCAAAAGTCAAAAATTGAAAATTTTGAGTTAACACTTTTTTATGATGTTCTAGTGAAGAGAAAAGTTTAGAAGTTAGTGAAAATTCACATTTTTGGAGTCATTTTGGAGATTTGTGGGTCTGTCGGACATTTTTGTCCTGTATATCCCTAGTCCTACCGGCTCTTCTATTCCCCGATCAGCTGCTTTCCCCAAATATATTTTAATTTTAAGTTCTGTCAAAAAAATTTGGTCTGTTTGTTCCAAGTTCATTTGGGCTTTTCGTTCCCCGATCCCCCTCATCAGCCGCATCGGGTCTATCATGTACTTTCGTCCCATCTATATGAAAATTATTTGTGCCTTCTGTCCCTACTTTTCCTGCATCATGTGCATTGGCTGTGTCGCATCTTTACGTCCCTTGCGTTTCCAAATTCCTGAACTATCTGTGCTCATTTTTCCCACATCGCCCATGTCACGTCTTCATGTCCCCCATTTCCCAAATGTACCAAAGACCATCTGGGCTAGTTTTTGTTGATCTTCCGAATTCTTACGTTTTTGAGTCGTTTCATATGAATTTAATGCGCATTTATAACTTTCTCTCTCCTCAATGGCTATTTAATGGGACTACGCTCTATGCATTTGGCACACTGCTCACTTGTTATCATTTGCTCGGAGTCCTACAATTAAGACTGTCTGCTCATCCTTCCATTCACTTTACATTTTCACTATGGATTCAACTTGTGAAGGCTATTTTTCTATACATTACAAATATGAAGATTAAATTCTAGGGGAAAGAACACATTTCACCACTTGAGTCCTTTGTTCCTGATATCCTGGATAGTGAGGTTCGACACTTGGATTTTTGTGATTTCTTGAACAAATCAGTTATCCCTAATCCTTCTCCCATGATGAAAATGATAAATGACTATGGCCTTTCGTATGCTGCGGGTTTCCCAATCTTAGTGCAATGTGTCGACACTGTGCTTGCCTTAAAGGCTCACTTTAATCCTGACACCAAGGAATTTTCTAATGTACACGGGGAGCTAATTGCTAAACTAGACGCTACCGTAATTACTACTGCGCTACGAATTTTAGAAGTTGAGGAATCCATTGTTACAACTCAAGATCAAGCTCAAAATCTATTCGAGAAAGACGGTGATAAATATAAAGTGAGGATAGAAAAATCATGGTTGAAGAACCCTAAAAAGGGAGTGTCCTGACTTTTTAAGGCGTTATTTAGAGCTGATTTCAATGAATAGTTGTTTGATTTCATTATCCTACTAGCTCGCGTCATGGGACTACCCTCCACCAATGAATTTCACTTTTGGATGTGCCCGCTCATCAACATCGTCTGCGAAGGTAGTCAGAGTATAAATTGGGCAGAAATCATTTGCATAAATTTTACAGAGCAATTGTCCAATGTGCAATAGACTAGGAAGTTCTATATGACTTCCTATCTCATGTATGCCCTAGCAGCATCCCGACAGTGGTTTGGATTCACTTACATAAAGGGTCAGAAGGATGAACCTATTTATGCATACTGCCCTCAATTCACCCTTGAAACTAGCAACCACAACATTCAGGAGGGTGAATGAAGCCTTTACCATGTATATTGTGAGGCTTTTAGAAATTGATACTGCCAGGAGATTTTCTGATGAAGCCATGAACCTGATAGACAAAGTATTGGGGCTTTCTTCATTTAGTTTAGGAGGTTTTCATATATTAGGTTAATTGGTTATTGAAAACACACCTCTCAAGCTCCCCATGTTCTGTAATGAAAAAATGGCTTGGATATGAGGTATGCAGGAAATTGGATAAATTGTATAGAACCTGTAGGGACAAGAAGATCTCTGGTCTAAATTTCCCTATTTCCTTAGGCAACATACATGCAAAACAACCTTGGATGCTCAAACTATAGAAACGGCCCTCGCTCCTATCACCATTCACTTTCTTAGGCCTAGGAACTGTTTTGATTTGAAGAAGTTCATTGAGCTAAATCTCAGGATTAATTATCATGACAGGTCAAATATTGAATACTATTAGGCCGATTGTGCTGATGAATTTGAAGCAAGGCAGAGGCACTATGGCAGTCTCTCCCTGTAGCTTATACAAGAGCTCAATCTCTACCAAATTCTTGAAGGGTTTCAAGATGATAATGAAGACTTGTTGTCTTATGAATATGAGACTTTGATTAATCATACTCTCTTGGAATATTTTGACTTTTACAAGAAGGAGAAGGATGAATTGGTTGAGATTTTGACCCCTATTCTTGTAAGAACCCAGGTTTGGTTAGATAGAAAAGTCTTCGAGATTAAGAAGAATCCAAGTGGATCTTCCTCCAAAGATACTTCAACAGCTAGGAAGGAGTCACATACACCCAACACAGAGGTATCATGTACAAACCCCTCCTCCTTCCTCAAATAAAGAACCTGAATCATCCACTCCCTCTTCTTCTACTCAAGTGTACCAAAAGAAGGTAAAAGAGGTTAAACAAGATCCAATGGAAGAATACCCCCTTCTAAGGCATTCAGAACTACCTTCAGGGCTAGAGAACATTATTGTCCTCATTGAAAGTGATGATAGTGAAACACCAGATCCTGCTGGAACTTCAAAGGCTACTATAGATAAAGAAAAGGAAGTGCCTAGTTACTAAACCTCCAAGTACCACTGACTCCTCTGTTTAAGAACCTCCTGATACCTCACTCACATCTCTACTGGAAGCAACAATGGTAAATACTTTGAGTGCCATGAGTTCACTCACTCTTGAATCTCTTGCTCCTCCTTCTTCCTCAATTTTTTGCATGGGTACAACCCTTGGTTAACAACAGGAAGAGAAAACCTTCTTCTTGATTGGTAGGGCCAAATTTTGATGTTGTGGTAGACTTGTTAGGCACTACTCCTCCTGCTCCAGCAAAGAGAGCTAAAACAACTTCTAGGATAGTGACAAATGCTTAGCACCAACAATTTCTAGAGGTAGTCAAAACCTAAGGTTGATAAGGCAGAACAAGATCTACTAGCCTCTGATCTGGAGCTTTCTAGGATTCCAATGGGAGAATCTACCCCTGAGGGTGAGGTGGATAACCTCTAGGAAATAGTAACCAAGGCTAATCAGAGAGTTGAAAGGGGTGAACAAACTATAGAATAGCTAGAAGAACAAAATCAAGTTCTTTCTAGCTTTATCAAGTCTTTCCTGGCTAAGGACAAGGTTTTGGATCCTACTCCACTAGCTTCCCTTCCACCCCCTATGATTTTTACTCAAGATGAGGTTTAAACCATCAAGGATATACATAGGTATTGTACTTATGGGAGGGCTATGGAAGCTATGGTTGATGACATGATGACATGATTGTTGTTGGCTTGAATTTTATTGTTTAGGCCTTCAAACACCATGAAAAGGTGGCCAAACTGCAACAAAAATTCTCCTCCTCATTTGCAACTATGGACAAAGAGTTGAAGCTTTGGAGTAGATGCATCGTGGATCTTTACCTGATGGGACAGGCTAATGAAAATATATTGATGGCCAATAAGGTATTTGATGATGCCAAAGACAACTTGTCAAAGTCATGGATTTCAATGTGGAATGGAAAATAAAAGTTCTGGAAGAAGCCTTGGGAGAGTTGAGGAACAATTGGCAGAACGGAGAAGCCTTCAAAACTTGTGTTGTGTCTACCTTCAAAGATATTCACTGTCATCTTCACGATGAAACTTTAGGTGTTCCTTTCTCTCTCCAAGAAAGTAAAACTTAGTTCAGGGCATTTTTGAAATAAAACTTAATCAAGTAGGAATTAGTTACGAAAGAGAAGATAAAGTAGATTTACTCTCTTCAATCTGCTATTGAAGAGGCTAATAAATAATATCATGCACATAATGAGTTTGATAAGGACATGACAAATTTCTAGGTACTTGGTCTCAAGCCACTTCCAACACATTAGTCCCATGAGGCAGAGAGATAGCTAAAGCATTGAAAAGATTCAGGCAATGGATCCTCAAGTCGGTGGGCCCTCCTCAGCAATAAGTAGACGTTTTCCCTTCTAGCTTCTTCTCTCCTCCTTTTTCTCAAATCAGGCTCGGTGTAATTAATTAAGGATCTTGTGTCAAGCATTTCCAATTTAACACTTTAGTTAAAAGAATTAGTAACCAAGTGTAACTAATTTGTAAACTATACAATGGGTGCTTTGTGCCATTTTGAGGGGCTAGAACTCTATTTATTTTTGAAAGTGTAAAGGAGTAAAAAGTTATCAATACAAAAGGATCTCTCTTTCTATTTCCACCAACTCTTGTTCTCTCATTTCTATCCATTTAAAATTATTGAATCAATAATTTTGTTTTAAATCAAGAAGCTTTGTATTCTTATGAATGTCTTCTCTAGAACTTTGTGTCTATGAAATAACATCCATGGTATTGAAATGAAAATGATTCTATTCTATTTGATTCCCTCCTGACATGCATAAAGAATTTTTTTTATCTATATTTCTTGAGAGTGCTTCTCTGCCCCCTCCCATTCCTTAATTCTTCTATCCTTTTGTATTGATGATCTGTTATATTATAGCACTTTCATGATATTAGAGTTCCTCATTGAAACTACACGTTGTAAATTTGTAAATAATTTTTTTTCCTTTAATAAGGGAACCTCTCCCATTAAAGAGGAGGGAATTTTGTCCCCTAATTATTGCTTTCAATAAATTCCTTATTTGAAAACTAACAATTTTTGGCAACTCTACAGTTTACTCATGGCAGGAGAGCAGGTTGGCATTGAAGACTCTCAGTTTCAGCTCTTGGAGCAGCAAGGTTTCCCTCTTCCTTCAACAGAGATTAATAAAAGAGTTTGTTCCACAAGTACGCCTCCTGTTGAAAATCAAACTCCTGTGAGTAGTATTCCTCAAGGGAAACTCATCCCCTAACCTTCATGCTTTTATTCTTGCTGGTGTTTCAGTTACCATTCAAGTTAGTATTTCCAAGGATGGTAGTTTTGTTACCTTCGGGCCATCATGTTGGGCCTCTCGTCCTTCCTCAACCTTTGCATGAGTTACCCAGGGGTAATAAGAAGAACTTCCCCAAGTTCAGAGGTGATGGAAAGGTGCATCCTGATGAACATATTGCAGCCTTCATAGTTGCGTGTGGAGTTGTCAGAGATGAACATGAAGATGTCTCAGTTAGGATTTTTATAGAAACTTTGCAAGATAATACAGCAGATTGGTTCTATAACCTTCCTGCTGGGGCTATTACTAGTTAGACCACGATGAGAAAAAGGTTTGAGAACCGTTTCAAACATGTATAGGATGTGCATGCATTGCTGGCCCAGATTTCTCAAATAAAAAAGAATCACAAGAACCCATGAGGGAATTTGTGGCAAGATTCAACAAGTTGATTAACAAAAATCCCACCAGACACTGAGCCTGTAGATAAAATTCAAAAATGTTTCTTCATGAATGCTCAATAAGCTGAGGTTAGTTACGCATTGAGAAGGGCCAACCTTGCAAAATTAGTTGAGGATCAGAGGTTAGTTGTTAGCATTGAACATTACTTGAGTATGTCTGGTAAGTTGAAAAGAGATCCTTCCAAATCTAGATCTTCTTCTTCCCCTTCTTCTACTCCTGGAGCCACTACAGATCCTTTAGTACAAAATCTTGCAAATGACCTCATTTCCATCAAGAAACAATTGTCTCAACACGCTCCTTATGCAGATGTTTCAAGGAGGAATTTTAATCCTAGAAATCAATTACCTTCCTCTTAGACAAGGCTGGAAATTGAGGGGCCACCCATCAAGGTCCCTGTTAATGCAACTTGTGATGTTGAAGAACCTAAAAATGAGGAGATTAATGAAGATTGTGAAGAACCTGAAGAAGAGGTTGATCAAGAACTGGAGGAACTTGAGGGATCTTGAGTAAATTTCTTCACCGCTGAAGGTGTTGATGAAGAGGATTATTATGATGAGGTAGTAGCAGATATGAATAGTGAATCATATGTTGTCATGACTTGAGAACAGACAAATAAGAAAGAGAAAGTGATACATCCCACTAAGATATCCAAGGATCCTCCCACGACTATCCCCGTTATTATAAGAAGAGTGTCTCCCATTCCCACTACATCCACACAGAAGGTGAGTTCTACTAATTCTTCTTTTCTTAATGCTACTATTAAATATTTTTCTTCTCTAGCTCCTAAACCTGATAAGCCTAAGATTCCTAGTGATGATAGCCCATCCACCTCTAGATCCTTTGATATCATTGATCACCTTAATACAGACAAAGGTTCAAATTTCAGAGGCTGAGTATTATCAAACTCATCTTAAAGCCTTCTCCAAAATGATTCACTTTGTCAATTCCCGTTCCAAAACCACCACTAAAGGCCTTTTACCTACTCCATCCTCTACACCCCAACCCAACCTTGTAGCTACGGTCACCTCACCTAATGAGAAGATCAAACCATTTTATGTGACTCTTCTTATAGCAGGCCATAAGCTTAGCAACTGTGTCATAGATTCAAGAGCATCAGATAATGTAATGCCTGCCAAAGTGGCTCATGCTTTGGGTCTTACTCTCACACGCACTTATGGATCCTGCTATTCTATGGAGAGTAAGGAGGTGCCCTTGGTCGAAAGTATTAAAGACACACAAGTATCTTTTGCCACTTTTCCAGAGAAGAAGGTTTTCGCTACGATTATAGTAGTTGATATCCCTCCTTCATATGGTATGATGTTAAGTAGGAATTTTTGTAAGGATGTGGGAGGAGAGATTCAAATGGATTGGTCACATGCCCTCATACTAGTCAATGGAAAGATGAAGAAGTTGTTGCCTGAGAAGAAATCAGAGTATATTGTGCAAAAAAATGGATGATCCCAAAGCCCAAATACTTTATGAGGACATTGGACATGGTAACTATATGATTATGTCTCAAGAGGAAAATCAGCTTCCCAATGAATTAATTCATGATCCTAATGGTGTATGGAATATAGAATTCGATGGAAGCTTCTCCTCAGCTGGTTCTGGAGCAGGTGTGGTGTTGATATCTCTTGAAGGAAAGATTCATCCTTTCTCATTCAAGCTATAGTTTGAAAATACCAATAATACAATAGAGTATGAAGCCCTCATTCTTGGACTTAACGTGGAAAAAGAAAAAGGTGTGAAGAATCTTCTTCCTCGTGGAGATGCAGAACTAGTTGTTAAACAAGTCAGAGACCTTTTTCAAGTAAATAATAAAAGGTTGAAACATTACCAGAATCAAGTTTGGGATTCTATTGAATTTATTGATGCCTTCTCCATTGAAGTTGTCCCGAGAGAAAAGAACACTAGAGCTGATTCGCTAGCAGTCTTAGGATAGTTGCTGATACCTCACCCTGATTTCTTTCAGGATAAATTTACCATTGAAATGATTCATAGGCCCAGTGTGCCTGATAATACAAGTAACTGGAAAATATTCAATGATTATCAACATTTTCTCTCTTTCTTGGATCTCAGGGATAACTTTGAACAATTATACTTAGAAGTCAATGACTATTTGCCTTGTGAGAGTGTATCTCTTAATGAGGAGGGTGTTCAAGAGGAGATAGATCAAGATGGTTGCATCAATCTCAAAGGTAACAAGATTCCTAAGAGGCTGGTGAGTTTGTTAGGAATTGTGTGATAAACATGATAGGTATGTTAAGTCTAAATCTTCTACTAGAGTGTGGCAATCCGCTGAGTATGAAATGGTTAACATTGGGAGCACCACTAACCCCAAAATGGTTAACGTCGGAAAATGTTGTATGCAAGAAGAAAAGAAGAAGGTGGTGAACCTCTTAAAGAAGTATAAGAATGTTCTTGCATATTCATATGAGGATTTAAAAGCTTTCCAACCAAAGTAGATGCAGCATTTCATCCCTCTCAAACCTATGATTAAACCCTTCAAGAAAAAGCAAAGGCAGTACAATTTGAAGATTACTGACACCATTTTTTAGGAAATAAAGAAGTTATTGAAAGCCAAAATTATTTTTCCCATTCACCATTCAACATGGATTTCCAATATTGTGTCTGTCAGGAAGAAAGATGGTGAGATTCGTATTTGTGTTGACTTCAGGAATCTGAATCAGGCCTCTTTAAAAGACAACTACCCTCTACCCATGATGGATCAAGTTTTGCAAGCTATTACGGGGTCTGAAATGTTGTCCATGTTTGATGGCTTCTCAGGGTATAATCAATTGGAAGTTAATTCCACATATCATCACAAGACTGATTTCACCACCCCTTGGGGTAATTTTTCCTACAAGAGGATGCCTTTTGGACTCATTAATGCTGATGCCACTTTTCAAAGAGCTATGGACTTGGCTTTTAGAAGTTTGAAAGGGAAATGTATTGTAGTGTATCTAGATGACCTGACTATGTTTTCTAAAACTAGAGCAGATCATTTTCATCATTTGGAAACAATTCTCTTGAAATGTAGAGAACATGGGGTTTGTTTGAATCCCAAGAATTTTTCTTTATGTTACAGAGGGAAAATTTTTGGGACATGTTGTCTCTGAAAGATGGAATACAAATTGATCCTGAACGATTTTAAGCTATTCAGCAGATTCATCTTCCCACAAGTAAGAAGGGATGGCATTCTCTCTTCGGTAAGATCAACTTCCTAAGAAGATTCATTCCTGATTTTGCAGAGCTAACTTTTGAAAATCTCAAATGATGAAAGGAAAAGATACGTTTGGCTGGTCCTCTGAAGGGAAAGAAGCCTTTGACGGTATTAAAAAGGCTATTGCCAAAAATCCTATCTTAGCATGTCCATATTTTAGGAAAGATTTTATTATTTATTTCTATGCCACAGAAAGCACCCTAACTGTTGTCTTGACTCAGAAAGATTCTGATGATCATGAACTCCTGATTTCATTCATGAGCTACATTATAAAAATCATGAGTTAAAATACACGATGATGGAGAAACATGCTTTTGCAGTGGTTAAAGATGTTAAGAAGTTTCATTTTTATATTATTAACTCTCACTCCATGGTGCTTGTACCTGATACAACCGTCAAGTCTATTCTTACGCAGCAAGAATTTGGAACTAAGAGAGGAAACTGGGTAGCAAATGTTCAAGAATATTATATTGACATCATACCAACCAAGCTAGTTTGGGGGTACAGGCTTGTGTGAACTCATTTCTTAAAGGGCTAGTAATGAATTATCCAAGGAGAAATTTGATATTCCTATTGTTCTCTCTCTTAGCTCAACTAATGAATGGTATGTTGATATCATGCATTTTCTCACCTATGGTGAGTTTCCCGCTAACTTGACTACCAAGGAGAAGAGATATAACAAGCTAAGATCAGCCCAGTATTTTTTTTTGGGAGAATGCTTTATTTGAACGTGGAATGGATGGAAGATTTATGAAATGTGTTGACAAAGAACAACAAAAGAAGATTTTTCTTAGCTTTTCATGATCAAACATGTGGAGACCATTACTCATCTATTGTTACTACTCACAAGATTATTCATGCTAGATAATATTGGCCTACCCTGTTTAAAGATGCATCAAAATGGGTTGATAAATGTGAAGCTTGTCAGACCTTTGTGGGTAGGCCTAAGTTTGCTGCCTTTCTGCTTAAACCAGTTGTGATTGAAGAACCCTTTCAACAATGGGGTTTAGATTTCATTGGAACACTCAGCCCATCCTCAAGTGCAGGGCATACTCATGTCTTGACTGTAATAGATTACTTCACCAAGTGGGTGGAAGCCATTCCTGTTAAAAGTACTACTTCTAAAGTAGTGTGGAATTTTATCAAATAAAACATCTTGGTGAGGTTTGGTGTACCAAACAAGATTGTAACTAATAACACTTCAAATTTTTCTTCTGCTGAGATGATGGATTTCTGTTATGGATATGGCATTTCCCTTGCTCACTCTTCATATTATTATCCTCAAGGGAATGGACAAGAAGAATAAACAAATAAAAATTTGGTGGCAATAGTAAGGAAACTAGTTAATGAATCTAAGAGGAACTGGCACAAGAAACTTTATGATGCTCTTTGGGAAGATATAATTACACCAAAAAGAGCTATTGGAATGTCCCCTTTTCAAGTGGTGTATGGTGTGGAAGCTCAATTACCAGTCACAGTGGAGCTACTAGCTTTGTATTTAATGAAGGCCATTGAAGACACTCACTTTAATGATTCTTTAGATAAAAGGATCATGTACCTTTAGAATTTGAATGAAGACAGGATGCAGGTTGTTGATAGAATATCTACCCACCAGCAGAAGGTAAAATATTTGTTTGATAAGAAGGCCAAGTACAAGGATTTCAAAGTTGGAGACATTGTTTTGCTATGGGATAAAAGACATGAGTCTCTAGGAAGCCATGGTAAGTTTGATTCTGTTTGGCTCGGTCCTTTCAAAATCAGGCACTTTGTTGGTGAGAATTCTTTCTATCTTGATTACATGCATGGTTCCTCTCTCCCACTTCCTTATAGTGGGTAGTACATGAAATTGTTCAAGTCCTAGCTGAATAGGAGGTTCTATATGTATATTATGTATAGGGTGTGTGTTCTTTCCCTTGCTTCTGGTGTGTTTCTTTCCCCTGCTTTTGTGTTGTCTTCTATATTGGTTTGATTTTTAACTCCGTGGCCTAATGTATAAGGCACTTGTCTTCTTCCCCTAATTTTCAAAGAGTTATTTCCTTGTCTCATTTTGTTAATCTAGCCAAGTCATCTCTAGAAAGAGCCAGTTGTTGTCCTCTCAAAATTCCCCCTCTTTCGAAAGTCAAAAAATTGAAAATTTTGAGTTAACACCTTTTATGATGTTCTAGTGAAGAGAAAAGTTGAGCAGTTAGTGAAAATTCACGTTTTTGGAGTCATTTTGGTGATTTACGGTCTGTCAGAGATTTTTGTCCCGTATGTCCCAAGTTTGTGTCAGGCCTTCTATTCCCCGATCGAACCGCTTTCCCCGAAAATATTTTAACCTTTAGTTTTGTCGAAAATTTTTGTTCTGTTTTCTCCAAGTTCATTCAAGCTTTCCATTACCCGCTCAACCACATCGGGTTTATCACATAATTTCATCCCATCTACCCCAAAACCATTATTTTCCCTCTGTCTACACTTTACCTTGCATCATGTGCATCTTTGGTGTCGTGTCTTTGCGTCCCTTGCATTTCCAAATTCCTAAACTATATGTGCTTGTTTGGCCCGCTTTGTCGGCATCGCCTGCATCGGCTGCATCATGTCTTCACGTCCTCCCATGTCCCAAATATACCAAAGACCATCTCGGCCAGTTTTTTCCACTCTTCCCAATTCTTGTCTTTTTGAGTCGGTGCATGTGAATATAATGCACATTTATAACTTTCTCTCTCCTCAACAGCTATTTAATGGGACTACCCTCTACGCATTTGGCACACTGCTCACTTGTTATCATTTGCTCAGAGTCCTGCAATTAAGTATGTCTACTCATGCTTCCATTCCCTTTACATTTTTCATTACGGATTCAATTTGTGAAGGATTTTTTTCTGTACATTACAAATACGAAGATTAAATTCCAGGGTCAAGAACAAGTTTCACCGCTTGAGTCCTCTGTTCTTGATATCAGGGATAATGAGGTTCGACACTTGGATTTTGGTGATTTTTGGAACAGATTGGTTATCCCTAATCCTTCTCCCATGGCGCAAATGATAAATGATAGTGGCCTTGCTTATGTTACAGGTTTCCTAATCTCAGTGTAATGTGCCGACACCATGCTTGCCTACAAGGCTCACTTTAATCCTGACACCAAGGAATTGTCTAATGTATACGGGGAGCTGATTGCTAAACTAGACGCTACTGTCATTGCTGCTACACTACGGATTCATGAAGTTGATGAATCCATTGCTATAACTCAGGCTCAAGCTCAGACTATATTCGAGCAAGAAAACTATAATAATAAAGCGACGATAGCAAAATCATGGTTTAAGTGACCCTAAAAAGGGAGCATCCTGAGTTTCCAAGGCGTTATTTAGCGCTGATTTCAATGAAGAGCTCTCTGATTTCATTATCTTACTAGCTCACGTCATGGGACTACCCTCCACCAATGAATTTCACTTTTGGATGTGCGACGCTCATCAACATCATCTGCGAAGGTAGTAGAGTATAAATTGGGTAGAAATCATTT
Source organism: Taxus chinensis (assembly GCA_019776745.2). Taxonomy (NCBI): domain Eukaryota; kingdom Viridiplantae; phylum Streptophyta; class Pinopsida; order Cupressales; family Taxaceae; genus Taxus; species Taxus chinensis. Next base: position 796,488,475 of record CM034146.1, read on the forward strand.
GCATAAATTTGATAGAGAAATTGTCCAATGTACAATAGAATAGGAAGTTCTATATGACTTCCTATCTCATGTATGCCCTAGCAGCATCCCAACAGTGGTTTGGATTCACTTATATAGAGGTTCAGAAGGATGGACCTATTTATGCATACTGCCCTCAATTCACCCTTGAAACTAGCAACCATAACTTCAGGAGGGTGAATGAAGCCTTTACCATGTATATTGTGAGGCTTTTAGAAACTGATACTGCTAAAAGATTTTCTGATGAAGTCCATGAACCTGATAGAAAATTATTGGGGCTTTCTTCATTCAGTTCAAGAGGTTTTCATATATCAAGCTAGCTGGTTATTGAAAACACACCTCTCAAGCTCCCCATGTTCTGTAATTGACAAAATGGCTATGGATTGAGGTATGCAGGCAATTGGATAAATTGTATAGAACCTACAGGGATAAGAAGATCTCTGGTCTTATATTTACCTATTTCCTTGGGAAACTATACATGCAAAATTACCTTGGATGCTCAAAATATAGAAAGGGCCCTTGCTCCATATCATTGTTCACTTTTTTAGGCCTAGGACCTTGTTTTGATTTGAAGAAGTTCAATGAGCTGAATCTCAGGATTTATTATCATCACAGGTTAGATATTGACGAGTACTGGGCTAATTGTGCTGATGACTTTAAAGCAAGGCAGAGGCACTATGGCAGGCTCTCTCTATGCAACTTATACAGGAGCTCAATCTCTACCAAATTCCTGAAGGGTTACAAGATGATAATGAAGACTTGTTGTCTTATGAATACGAGACATTGATCAAGCATACTCACTTGGAAGATCTGGCCTGGTACAAGAAGCAGAAGGACAACTTGGTTGAGATTTTGGCCCCTGTTCTTGTAAGAACCAAGGTTTGGTTTGATAGAAAAGTCCAAGAGCTTAAGAAGAATCCAAGTTGATATTCCTCAAAAGATACTTCAACAACTAGGAAGGAGTCACATACACCCAGCACAGAGGAACCTGTATAAACCCCTCCTCCATCCTCAAATAAAGAACCTGAATCATCCACTCCCTCTTCTTCTACTCAAGTGTACCAAAAGAAGGTAAAAGAGGTTAAACAAGAGCCAATGGAGGAAGACCCCCTTCTAAGGAATTCAGAACTACCTTCAAGGCCAGATAACATTAATGTTATTAGTGAAAGTGATGAGAGTGAAACACCAGACCCTGCTGGAAATTCAAAGGCTCTTATAGATAAAGAGAAGGATGTGCCTAACACTGAACCACCAAGCGCCATCGCATCCTCTATCCAAGAAGCTCCCAATACCTCACTCACATCTCTACTTGAAGTAACAATGGTAAATAGTTTGAGTTCCATGAGTTCACTCGCTCTTGGATCTCTTGCTCGTCCTTCTTCTTCCTCCAATTTTGCATGCGTGTAACCCTTGATTAACAGTAGGAAGAGAAAACCTTCTTCTCAATTGGCAAGGCCAAATTTTGATGTTGTGGTAGTCTTGTTCGGAACTACTCCTCCTACTCTAGCAAAGAGAGCTAAAACAACTTCCAGGATAGTGACAGATACTCAAGGTCAACAATTTCTAGAGGTAGCAAAACCTAAGGTTGATAAGGAAAAACAAGATATACTAGCCTCTCATCTGTAGCTTTCTAAGATTCCAATGGGAGAATCTACCCCTGAGAGTGAGGTGCATAACCTCTAGAAAATAGTAACCAAGGTTATTGGGAGAGTTGAAAGGGGTAAACTAGCTATAGAATAGCTAGAAGAATAAAATCAAGTTCTTTCTATCTTCATCAAGTCTTTCTTTGCTAATGACAAGGTTTTGGATCCTAATTCACTAGCTACCCTACCCCACCCTATGATTTCTAGTCAAGATGAGGTTCGAAGCGTCAAGGATATACACAGGTATTTGACTTACAGTAGGGATATGGAAGCTATTGGTAATGACTTGATAGTTGCGGGATTTAATTTTATTGTTGAGGCCTTCAAACTGCATAAGAAGGTGGCCAACCTACAATAAAAATTCTCCTCCTTAATTGTAACTATGGACAAAGAGCTAAAGCTTTGGATTAGCCACATCGTGGATCTTCACCTGATGGGACAAGCTGATGAAAATTTATTGATGGCCAATAAGGTCTTTGATGATGCCAAAGACAACTTGTCAAAGTCATGGGTTTTTAGTGTGGTATGGAAAATAAAAGTTCTAGAAGAAGCCTTGCGAGAGTTGAGGAACAATTGGAAGAAGGGAGAAGCCTTCAAAACTTGTGTTGTTTCTACCTTCAAATATATTCACTGTCATCTTCGCGATGAAACTTCAGGTGTTCCTTTCTCTCTCTAAGAAATTAAAACTCAATTCAGGGAATTTGTCAAAGAATACTTGTATAATGAGGAATTGGTTACCAATGAGAAGATAAAGGAGATTTTCTCTCTTCAATCTGGTATTGAAGAGGCTAATAAAGAATATCATGCACATACTGAGTTTGATAAGGACACGGAGAAATGTCTAGGTACTTGGTCTCAAGCCACTGCCAACACATCAGTCCCATGAGGAAGATAGATAGCTCAAGCATTGAAAAGATTCAGGTGAAGGATCCTCAAGTCAATGGGCCCTCCTCAGCAATAACTAGACATTTTCCCTTCTTGCTTCTTCTCTCCTCATTATTTTTCTCAACTCAGGGTTGGTGTAATTCATTAAGGATCTTGTGTTAAGCATTTCCGTAATTAACACTTTAGTTAAAAGAATCATTTACCAAGTGTAACTAATTTGTAAATTATATAATGGGCTCTCTGCGCCATTTTGAGGGGCTGGTACTCTATTTATTTTTTAAAGTGTAAAGGAGTAAAAAGTTATCAATACAAAAGGATCTCTCTTTCTATCTCCACCAACTCTTGTTCTCTCATTTCTATCCATTTAAAATTATTGAATCATTAAGTCTATTTTAATTCAAGAAGCTTTGTATTCTTATGGATGTATTCTCTAGAACTTTGTATCTATGAAATAACATTCATGGTCTTGAAATGCAAATGATTCCATTCTATTTGATTCCCTCCTAGCATGCGTAAAGAATTATTTTGTTATCTATATTTCTTGAGAATTCTTTTCTGCCTGCTCTCGTTCCTTAATTCTTCTATCCTTTCATATTAATGATCTATTATATTATAACACTTTCATGATATTAGAGTTCCTCATTAAAACTACAAGTTGTACATTTGTAAATAAGTTTTTTCCTTTAATAAGGGAACCTCTCCCATTAAAGAGGAGGGAATTTTTTCCCCTGACTGTTGCTTTCAATAAAGTCCTTATTTGACAACCAACAAGTACTTAGATCAATAAGATGATATGAGAAATATATAGTATATAACATGTAATGGAGATCATGTGTAATCGCTAAGAGGATGACAACGACATAGATGATAAGTCATAGTTAGTACCAGATCTGGGCCAAAATTATAGTGAAAAGAACTCAATATGGATGTTGCATGCTTCATTTGGATGAGTTTTTTCTATATGTATGTTGGAAATAAGCACCCATAACAGGAAAAGATGCCCCAATTGATAGTGTTAGTAATGGGAGTAATTTTCATAGTAGTCAGTTCATATTTTTTTCTTGAGATTCTAGTCATTTTTTTTCTTTATGTTTCCCTAACATCACTATAAATTTTTCCTTTCACACATATACATGTAAAATAAACCCTAGGTACTTACTCAAGAATAAAGCACACATTATATGGAATAAAATATCCATTCAAGAACACATTATATGGAATAAAATATCCATAGAGAATCATTTCACACATTTTTTAATATCCAAATTATAGAAATGTTTCCCCTAATATTCATTTAAGATCCTATTGGAATGTGTCGCAAGGATAAGCTGATCTATTGTTTTCTTTTGGTTTTTTTTTGTTGTTCTTTCGATGTATTTTTTTTGTTCCTTTTTTTTGTCGTTAGAGGCAGTCCCATTCAAGCATGATTATAATATATTTTTCTCCATCAAAACATGTTGTATCAGTGAAATGTACCCTTAACCGTATTTTTCCCTTAATAAAAAAAATCCATTTTCTTGAGTTTTACTGACCTTGATGGTCACCCTAATGTGATTATCATATAGAAATGTAGTGCATTTAAAACTCCATGCATTTCATGGGTGTTTATGTGATGGAATCATGTCCCTTGAAGCTAGGTTTCCCTTTTTCCACTCACGCTAAGATAATGGGCTACAAAATGTTTACTCCCAAGATTATGTATTTTGATAGAATCAAGAATTTTTCCTTCCTCTATACTGAATAATGCAAATCTAATGTAGTCCTGAATTGTTCATTTTTCCCAAGTTATGGATAGAAAGTAATAGGTCAACTACCTAGTTGTCATCTGTCCCATTAGAATAGTTAATAATATATATATGATTTATTTTATTTAATTATGTCATTATGAAACAAAAATATGACCCAATATCATAAATATAAGTTTAAGAAAAAATACTAATCAACGTGGAATTTTAAACATACGAATATAAGGAAAAGGGAGAGAAGTACGAAAGAGATAAGTAACACATGGGTACTCCTATCTCTACTTGGCATTAGAGTCTACAGAGATTTGAAGATAAAATAGAAAGTACTCAGATGGGTAACAAAATGTGTGTTTTGTAAAAGAAAAGGGTTAACTGTAGAAAAGTAGAGTATTAAACAATCACAGGATAAAAAAATTCAAATTAAAGAAAAATAAGTGTTGTTAATTTCTAGTTTTATTTCTTATGATTCATTCATATAATGATGTAATAGAGGCGTGATGTAACAGTTGTAAGTGCATAAATTATTGTCTACGCATAAACCCTTTTGCATCAAGAACCCACTTATAGTGATATTGTACATGAAATATTTAATCATATTAAATTTTCAATATTTAAAAATATTTTTGATGATAACATGCTTCCACTTGATTACAATATTTATTATATGCCTTCAATGGATGAAATTCATTATTATTACATGCAACAATAAGAAGACATTTCTTCTCATCAAAACTCAAGTTTAGTTTTAAATTATACTCTTAAATTACTTCCAATGAAGAAAAGACTAGAGGGCATTATGATGATGATATGCAAGTAATAGAATATATTGATAAACATTGAACACCTAGTTTAATTGAAAATACAACACAAAAATAGTTGCTTCGAAAGAGACGTAGATGGAAAATTGGAAGGAATTTAAGTGTGATCAGGGAACTAAATAGATATTCATTGAACCAATACAACTAGAAATTAGTAATGATACTCAAATAGAATGTAAATTTGTAAATATTAATTGCAAACTTGGAAATGAAAAAAAAATCAACTAAATGTAGACACAATTGAGAAATATTGAGGTAAAATATGTGTATCGTTTAAGAAAAAAGATAGAAAAAAACGAACGCATAGATGGAAAAATGTAAAAGAATGCATGCATGTAAGATATGTAATATATTATGAAAATGATCATAATAATATATTGTATTTTGTTGATACATGAGGAACAATTTTTTATCAATTATTAAATGTTATCCATTTTTATCTATGAATAAAAAATATTCAGTTCTTAATTATTTATGAAATTCACAACAAGGGTATACCTACTTTAAATTTTTAAGATTATTATTATTTTTTTAAACATAATGGATTTAAAAATACTCCAAAATCACATTGGTTAGATAGTACTGCTTGAGAAATGGTAAAAAATTTAGGAATGATTGTGGAGGATTAAGTGAAAATTTTAGAAGAGAATTTTCATAAACTCGCAAATACTATGGGTTTTGAAAATATGAAATGGATAATTTTCAATAGTCATTTGCCATTCAGTTAGCTTAAAATTTCTCTTGATAGGTCATTTATGTAGGTCAATTCACCTACTATTTACACTTTAAAATGAACTTATGCATGTACTTCATCAATGTATCGAATAAAACTACGCTCATATTCACCAAGGTATAATACATATGGTCAAGCGGGTTACAAGGTGTGTTACTCCCCTTATGGGGTATGTAAGATCCATCCACCCAGTGTTGGTTTGGGAGCAGTGCCTATTATTCAAAATAAGCCCCTTGTTTATTTTTTGGCTAACTCTCTTTCATTTCTTCCTTCCTTGTGACTCAATCAATTTTTTTCAATTTTAAGGCACTCAAAATTTTCTAGAAATGGCTTAATCAGATAGAGAATTTTCTCACCTTTCGAAAAAGGTAAAGTTTTCCTTCTAAGTCCTTGTATTTTGTGAGTTATGGCTCGGTAGAGTTTTTGAGGGAAATTTTAACTAGGAAGGTCCGCAACTAATCAGAAAGTGCCAGATGGCAGTGGAATGGCGGGTCAACGGAGGTAAGTTAGAAAATATTCCAAAGGGGTCGAGGTGTCAAAAAATAAAATTTCTTCCCGAAGCTCCACCAACCAATTAGATGTTGCCACGTGTCCAAGGGGGCCGGTGGGAGTCGGGACGGCGGACTGAATTTTGGCTTTTCACCAAAATTGTTAAGGGGCAAAAGGGGAAAACCTAGCCCGAAGCTCTGCAGCGAATGGGAAGATGCCATGTGTCCTTGTCTCAGTGGAGGTTGGGGGCCTGGGAGAATTTGGCAAAAATTTCTAAAGGGTCCAAAGGGGTACAAAGAAGAAATTTTTCCCACCGGCCCGCAGAGGGAAAATGATTGATTCAGGTCCATGTGAATCAGAAGATGACACGTGTCCTGGTCTCGGCAGAGGTTAGGAGCGTGGGAGAACTTTTAAATTTTCACAAAATTGTTTCCAAAGGTTGCAAGGAAGAATTTTTTCCCATGGGCTAGAAGGAGGAAGAAATCTAGCTAAGGTCCACACCCAATCAGAGAGCGCCATGTGGCATTGGAGTGGCGGGGCGCGGAGCGACATAGGAAAATTTTCCAAAAAATTCAAAAGGCGTAAAATGGTTTTGTTAAGCCTACGTCTAATCAAGACATGCCACATGGCATCAAAGCGGTGAGGGGTGAATATTTTTGGGGAATTTTTCCCAAATTCAAAAAAGACGAAAAATTTTTGGGCTTCGGCTTGCCGACCCGATTTTTTCCCTGTTTTGCCCTAAATTTGTAAAAGGGAATATATTTCGATCAAGAGCTCATTTTTTCTTGATTTTGGTGTCATTAGAAAGCTATTGAAGTCCTCTACAAAATGGAATCTTCAATTTTTTGTTTTGATGGAGTTTGGTGAGAGAAAAATGAGAAAACACCTTTGGCATGGGGAAAAGAGAAAAACTGGTGTTCAACCACCATTTTTATTACAGTATGGCTTCCATTCTTCTCTAGCATGGTAAAAAATCTTGGGGAATGAAATTTTAAGGGTACCCATGTTGTTTTGATGTATTTGATTGGTGGTTGAATGATTCCTTTACTTTTCTCGTGTTTTCTTCATCCTGAGCTCGGGTTTTCATTTTTAAAATCTAGATTTGGCTCATTTTTAAAGGGTTGGACATTTTTATGAATTGCAGGCTCCCTCATTTACCCTGGGAAGTGAATTTGTGGAATATCATACCTCTTTAAGGGCTATGATATGTTTTCTACCCTGTTTCTGTTGTAATGCATTGTATTTTAAAAATGGAAATGACAATACAAACTCTGTGAATGAATTTTCAATCCTCTCTTGTGTTGTTTTCCCTATAGTGATCCTTCATTACATTTTTAGCAATTTGTGCATGATTTTTGTTGCATTTTGTAACCTGTGTCAATTTTCAGAAATATATGTTCACCACTCCTTTGGTGTATCACCACTTTTACTTAGTTTTATTTCTTTTGCATCCTTTATCTCTATCTCCTTGGAATTTAGAGTAGGATCTAGTATTAAACCTATAAAAATTTCATGCATACATCTGATCAGAGGAGTAGAAGAATCGACCTTTAATTTGGAGATTATTTTCCCGATTTTGTAAGTCCCACACTTGGGGAAAAGATTCAATGTTGTGCAATCACATAGGATGTTCCATTATCAAACTTGAAATTTGAGAAAACATACAGGGATGCTGTTGATTTGAACTAACAGTTTTGGCACGTTTGGGGGGGACCTTAGAGATATTCATGTTCATTGTAACAAAGTTGATGTTATTTTGTTGTAATTTATTGCTTTAAAGAGCCTTGATTTGCACATCTGATGACTCCAAAGAGAAAAAATTAACTGGTTTTAGCAGTCCAAGTATGAACATTCATGAGAAGGATCCAAACAAGGTCAAGGGCCAGAGAAGAGTGATTGTCTGAGTATCTATAGTTATCCCCATGAAGAAGATAGAGAGGAAGAATAATTCGAAGGTCTCCATCTCCACCAAACAGAACTCTATCAACTCCTCCGCTTAGTAGACCTTTCACCCAATCAACAAGGGTTCTTAGGCCAATCAGAATGGCACAACACAACCCTTATGTCAACATCATTGGGAGTAGCCCATGTGCTTTCAGTGCACAAAATCTAGTTCCAGTTGCAGCATTGAAGAGCATCCCATACTTTACTGGGGAAAATCATACCACTCCTGGTGATCATGTCAAATACATTGCTAATGTTTGTGAAATCCATGAGATTGTTGAAATGTAAATTGCCATCAAATTGTTGGCATCTTCATTCAAAGAGAAAGCCTTGCAATGGTTCAGGAGCCTTGGGGTAGGCTTTATCCAAAATTGGAACTAGTTGTGCATAGATCTCCATGAGCAATTTAGAGAAAATGGAGATAATTTGTCTCTACTGGAACAACTGACAGCTATCAAGAGAGCTCCCAATGAGTAGCTAAGAAACTTCAAATTTAAATTCTAAAGGACATGGGATAGAATCCCAGTGGTAGTAAGGCCAATAGCTGAAGGTGCTTTCTTATACTATCTCAAAGCTTTAAATTCTAATATTTCTATGTTAATTCAATCCATGGGAGGTACAAATATACCTATAGCTTATAGCATTTCCATTAGGGCTGAAAATTGTTTAATTCAAGCTGGTAAGATGGATTCTAGGCCACCCATGCCCTTTTATCCAAACATGGAAAGCCCAAGCACTAGTCAAGCACCTACTTTAGCTCCTATTCCCATTCCTAGAAATTAGAGTTAAAATGAAACTTCTACTTCATCCTCTAGTGCCTCAAATAAAATTCATGAAGTCATGAAACAATTACAAAATTTAGGCAATGAGCTGGTTACACTCAAGAGGGAGTAAGCCCAAAGTTTTAGACCTTATTATCAGTCTCAAGCTCAGCCTAATAGACCACCTAATCCAACTGCAAATCAAAATCAAGTAAGGCCTCCTGCCAATAGACCATTTCAGCCCTATAACCCCAATGCTACATCTACCTCTAAAGCCTTAGTGCCAGTGCAAAATAATATAGAACAAGAGTATGATCAGTGTTTCCCATGCAATGAACCTCACAACCAGTCTATGTGCTTCAATGGTGATTTGAACCAAGTCTTGATGGTGAAAAAAACTGGTGTAAAGGGTGAGGTGAGCCAAGAAACAAACCAACAACAAGAAACATCTCAGCAAAATATAACTCCAAATGAGACTACACTTGTGAATTGGCAAGCTAAGGATTTTGTGGTATGAATCAAACAATTTCCCAAAATGTAGCAACTAACACAAGGTCAAAGAAGAGGAATATTTTTGAAGGGAAATCATTAGCTCTAGGTGATCCACAACCTTCCATCACTCCATAAAGTGCTAGCAAGCAAAATGCAGTTCCAAATGTGTCAGGGCAGCCCAAGCCATCTTCTAGACGAGCTCAAATGCCAGCGGTTGTAGCCCATGTAAAAGAAAAGGGTGTGCATGCTAGGGGGAAGAAAAGAGATGTTTCATCCCCATTTAGCATCATTGAATAAATGAAGAAGACAAATGTGAATATATCTATGTGGGAAAATGAAGAAGACAAAGGGATCTTCTATAAGCTGCCATGAAGAATTGGTCAATTTCAAATTAGAAAGCTCATATGCAAGAGAAGGTACTCATAAATTCTACTCAGACTGAGGGGAAACATGGAGGAAAACAAGGTAAAATTTTGAAGCCCCCTCCATTCTATGTTTCATTGATCATTGGGGATAAACTAGTACACAATTGTATGATTGATTCCAGGGTAAGTAGTTTTGTAATGCCCAAGCAAATAGATGATTAGTTGGGTCTCCAATATGAATTCATATCCAAAGGGTTGGTGCAAATGGATGGGACAGCAGTAACAATAGTGGGATTAATTAAATATTTGAGCCTTACTTTTCATGCATGCCCCAATGTCACTATGTTGCAGGATGTGTCAGTGATAGATCTACCACCACTTTTTGCCCTATGTTTGTCAAGGGATTTCACAGCTAGAATTGGAGGCTACTTATCTACTAATTGGTCACACATGTTGTTTAGAGCTAGATATGGACCTAAGGCCACAATCAGGTCTGAACCTATTGCAAAATTTCATATTGAGCCTCATACTCTAAGAAAAGTCAATGCCAACAGTTTAGCATTTGATCAAGAGGATTATCCAAGCACAGATGAAGCTGACACCAAAGTTGGAAGTATCCCAGATTTGAATCTTGATGAATGGGCAAGTAGGGTACATGATTTTTATCCCTACAAGGAAATAGAGGAATCTCAACTGGGATTTTAAATTGCATGCATGAAGAAAATTCGCCTATTCCTAGCATCACCAATCTAAACCATAAGGATCACAATGAGGTATGGCAGCTATTCTCTGATGGATCAAGAAGTATGCAAGTTGCAGGTGGGGGAGCTATTTTTGTCTAACCCCAAGGAATTAAGTATTATTCAGCTTTTAGATTTCAATTTACGTGTTCTACAAACATTGCTAAATATAAAGCTTTGATACAAGGATTGCATTGGTGAAGGAAAAGGGGTATCAAAAACTTTCATGTTTTTGGTGGCAGTGAGCTGATTGTTAATCAAGTGAAAGGGCAGCATCTTGCCAAAAATTACCTGCTCAATTTTTATAAGAAAAGTGTGTGGGACCTCATTGAGGATTTGGAAGGCTTTGGCATCAATTCCTTCCCTAGGAAAGAAAACCAAGCTGCTGATAGACTTGCAGCAGTTGGGGAAGGCTTTGATGTTGTGGAAAGTATCAAGGAAGATAAAGTGTAGCCAAGTATTCATGTGATTATAAGGCCATCAGTTCCAGACAATAATGTAAGTTGGCAAGTGTTTGAGAGTGACCAACAAATCATTAATTTATTACAAGAAAAAGCTGAGTTCTCAGCCAAAAATCAGGAAAAGTTAGAACAACAGTATGGTGATCAAGTAGTACAGCTGAGAACCAACAAACTACCAAAAGGATTTGTCACCTTGGAGTCCATATTTAATCCTAATGATCAATTTAGGAAAGAGAAAGCAAAAATCCAAGTCAAGGGAGAAGATTTAGTGCCCATCTTAGTGGGAGAAGGAAAATCACTTCAAATTGGTAAAGTGGCAACCAAGCAAGAAAGGTATGAGTTCATGTAAATTTTCCAAGAATTCCCAAATATATTTTCTTAGAGCTATGAAGACTTGTGAGGTTTTAATCCCAAGCTAGCTCAACACACAATTGAATTGGATCCAAGTGCTAAACCCATCAGGAAAAAACAAAGACAAGTCAATCCACACATGGAGCCTGTCATGAACAAGGTATTGATTAAGTTAATAGAAGAAAGTATCATATTTTCCATCAAGCATTCTATATGGGTAGTAAACTTTATTCCAGTTAGAAAGAAGAGTGGAGAAATCAGATTGTGTGTAGACTTTAGAGATTTGAATAGAGGTTCCCTCAAAGATCACTACCCACTTCCTTCTTTAGAGCAGATTTTTAAAGTTATTGCTGGCTCTGAGAGGTTTTCATTGCTAGATGGTTATTCAGGGTATAATTAGATCATGGTAAAGGAGGATGATTAGTTCAAAACAGAATTCACCACCAAAAGGGGTACTTATGCATATAGAAAAATGCCATTTGGGTTGTCCAATGCTGGGGCTACCTTCCAAAGGGCAATCCATATGACGTTCAAGGGATTGATCAACAAAATAGTGATGATATATGTGGATGATATTAATGTATTTTCTAAAAGTGTGGAAGATCATCTCTTTCATTTGAGACAAGTGTTCCAAAGATGTAGAAGATTTGGGGTATCCTTGAATCCCAAGAAATGTATTTTCCTAGCTCATGAGGGAAATCTCCTAGGCCACATTATTTCCAAAGAGGTATTAGTAATTGATCCAGAGAGGGTTGATGCAATAAAAACACTACAATTACCAAGTCATAAGAAGGCCCTTAAAGGTTTCTTGGTAAGGATCAATTTTGTTCAGAGGTTTGTTCCTGATTTTATAGCCCTTGTCAAGCCAATAACTATGATGTTGAAGAAAAATATGGCTTTCAAATGGATAGCTGAAGGTAAGGAAAGTTTTGAGGCAATCAAAGAGGATATCTCACAAGCTCCAGCTCTCATTAACCTATTTTTCTCTAACAAATTTATCCTTTATACATTTGGAGGTGATGATACAATTTCTACAATTTTATAGCACAACAAAGAAAATACAGAGCAGCCAATTACCTTCTTTAGCCAAAGCCTGGAGGACTATGAGGTGAGGTATTCTTTCATTGAGAATCATTTTCTTGCAGTGATTAGGAGCTTGAAGAAATTTAATCAACTAGTTTCAAACAACAAGGTTCAACTGTTGGTTTCTCATGTGGGAGTTAAGGACTTCCTCCTCAACAAGGACCTAAATGAAAAATGTGTAGGGTGGATTACTCATGTCATGGAGTATGAAATTGATATCAAAGTCACCAAGCTGGTCCGAGGAAAGGGATTATGTGAATAGATGGTCTTGAGAAAATCAATGGAAGCAAGCAATGGGAAGGATGTTTTTTTGGCATTGCAAGACAACCAAGAACCAAGAAGCATTCAAGAAGAGAATGATGTTGTGCTCACTCCTTTCTATACCCAAGACATAATGCACTTCCTACAAACATGCCTATGCCCTCTAGAGATGAACAAAACCAAGAGAAGATAGTTCAGATTGTAGGCTGTCCCATATGCACTTGTTGATGGTGTCTTTTTCAAGAAGGATGTAAATGGAGTGTTGCTGAGATGCATTGGGATAAACCAAATTAATAGAAGGCTAGAAGAGTTACATGGTGGATCAGTTGGGGGTCATTTTTCTCCAAGAGTGATAGCCCTCAAGATTATGGAGGCTAGCTATTATTGGCCCAAGGTGTTTGGTTATTGTTATGCATGGATCAAGAGGTGAAAAAACTATGCATTCTTCACAAGCAAGGAAAGATTAGCTGCCCTTCCATTCCATCCAATTTCAGTTGACCAGCCATTCATACAATTGGGTTTGGATTTCATTGGAGTCATTAACCCAAACTCAAGCTAGGGACACAAGTGGATTCTAAAAGCAACATATTGCTTCACCAAATGGACTGAGGTGGTGGCACTCAATGAGGCAAATGAATCTAGCATTCTATACTTCTATGAGGGGATAATAACCAGATTTGGTATACCTGCCACTATAATATCAGATAATGCTTTGGCATTCATAGGATCAAAGATAACTGAATGGGCAATTAAAAATGGGATTTATATGAGCATTTTAGAAAATTATTACCCTCAAGGTAATGGCCAAACTGAGTCTACCAACAAGAACTTATTAAAGATCATCAAGAGGACTCTTGATGAAAATAAAAAGACTTGGCACACCAAATTGAAATCAGCCTTGTGGGCTGATAGGATAACTCCTAAGATATCCACAGGTAACTCTCCATTCAAACTTGTTTATGGAGGAGAGGCAATCTTGCCCATGTCACTTGAGTTTCCAATGTTAGAACTCATGAAAAAATTGGAGTTGTTGGAGTTTGAACCCATGGAGGTTAGATATGCATAATTGATGGAACTCCAAGAAATTAGAGAGCATGTAGCCCAAACAATGGAGAAGGACCAAGCCTTGATCAAGAGAACCTTTGATAGGAAAGCTAAGGCTAGAACCTTCCAAGTTGGAGATCTAGTGTTGAAATGGGATGCAGACCGAGAAAAGCCAGGAAGGCATTCAATGTTTGATGTCATTTGGAGTGGCCCCTACATGGTCACAAAATGTAAGAACAACAATGCCTTCCAATTGTCTACAATAGATGGTGGAGAACTATAGATTCCAGTTAATGGAATCCATCTAAAGCATTTCTACTAGAAGGGAAACTCTCTACCTTGTACATATTAGCCTAGATTTTCATTCCTCCAAGTGCTTGTGCACATTGTTTTGTTGTATCTTATTCTTACTTTTCCCTAAGTGCTTTGCACAAGCTTGTTATCGCAAGGATGCTTTTTTGTAGCCATGTTCCAAAACGAGTGATGTTCTAATCTCAGAATCTTCCTTCTTGAAATTCTTCTAATGAGTTGGGAGTACCAAGTAGTTAATTTGATGACTCCATGCCCAATGGATTGTTTCAAGAAACTGGTAATCTTATCTAGTAGGCAGATGACCCCTATGAGTCACCAAAATTGTTATTCAAAATAAGCCCCTTGCTCATTTTTTGGCTAACTCTCTTTCATTTCTTCTTTCCTTGTGCCTCAATCAAATTTTTTCACTTTTCAGGCACTCAATTTTTTTTGGAAATGGCTTCATCAGATAGAGAATTTTCTCACGTTTCCAAATAGGTAAATTTTTCCTTCTAACTCCATGTATTTTGCAAGTTATGGCTTGGTGAAGTTTTTGAGGGAAATTTTCCCTAGGAAGGTCTGCAACTAATCAGAAAGTGCCATGTGCCAGTGGAATGGCAGATCGGCAGAGGTAAGTTAGAAAAATTTCCAAAGGGGTCGGTGGGGGTGAAAAAAATAAAAATTCCCCAAAGCTCCGCTAACCAATTGGAGGCTGCAATGTTTCTAAGTTGGTCGGTGGGAGTCGGAGTGGTGGAGTGAATTTTGGGTTTTCACCAAAATTGTTAAGGGGAAAAAAGGGAAAACTCAGCCTGAAGGCCCAGAGCAAATAGGAAGGTGCCACGTGTCCTATTCTCAGTGGTGGTCAAGGGCACGGAAGAATTTGGAAAAAATTTCCAAAGGGTCCAAAGGGGCGCAAAGAAGAAATTTTTACTGTGGGCCCGCAGAGGGAAAAGGATTGATTCAAGCCCGCGCGAATCAGAAGATGACATGTGTCCTGGTCTCGGTGGAGGTCAAGGGCGTGTGAGAACTTTTAAATTTTTGTCAAAGTGTTTCTAAAGGGCATAAAGGATAACTTATTCCCGTGGGCCCGCAGGTGGCAGAAAACTAGCTAAGGCCCATGCCCAATCAGAGAGTGCCATGTGGCATTGGAGTGGCGGGGTGCGGAGTGACAAAGGAAAAATTTTCAAAAAATTCAAAAGGTGTAAAATTATTTTGTGAAGCCCGCGTCCAATCAGGATGTGCCACGTGGAATCAGAGTGGCGGGGGCAGAGATTTTTGAGGAATTTTTCCCAAATTCAAAAAAGAGGGAAAATGTTTGGGTTTCAGCCCGCCGACCTGATTTTTACCCTGTTTTTCCCTAAATCTTCAGAAAGGCATATCCTTCGATCTAGAGCTCAGTTTTTATCTATTTTTGTGTCATTGGAAAGCTATTGAAGTCCTCTACATAATGGAATCTTCAATTTTGTGTTTTGATGGAGTTTAGTGAGAGAAAAATGAGAAAACACCTCTAGCATGGGGAAAAGAGTAGAACTGACATTCAAACACCATTTTTAATGTAGCATGGCTTCCATTCTTCTCTCACATTGTCGAAAATCTTGGGGAATAAAATTTTTAGGGTACCCATGGTTTTTTGATGGATTTGGTTGGTGGTTGAATGATTCCTTTACATTTCCCGCGTTTTCTTCTTCTTGAGCTTGGGTTTTCATTGTTAAAAGCCATATTTGGCTCATTTGTAAAGGGTTGGGCATTTTCGTGAACTGCAGGCTCCCTCCTTTACCATAGCAAGTGAATTTGTGAAATATTAGACCTCTTTCAAGACTGCAATATGTTTTCTACCTCTTTACTATTGTAATGCATTGTATCTTAAAAATGAAAATGAAAATACAAGCTTTGTGAATGAATTTTCAATCCTCTCTTGTGTTGTTTGCCATATACTGATCCTTCATTACATTTTTAGAAATTTGTGCATGATTTTTTTTGTATTTTGTAACCTGTGTCAATTTCAAGAAACAGATGTTCACCACTCCTTTGGTGTATCACCACTTTTACTTAGTTTTATTTCTTTTGCATCCTTTATCTTTATCTCCTTGGAATTTAGAGTAGGATCTATTATTAAACATCTACAAATTTCATGCATACATCTGATCAGAGGAGTAGAGGAACCAAACTTTAATCTAGAGATTATTTTACCAATTTTGCAAGTCCCACACTTGGAGAAAAGATTCAATGTTTTGCAATCACACAGGATGTCCATTATCAAACTAGAAATCTGAGAAAACATTTAGGGTTGTTTTTTATTTGCACTAACAACACCCTCAAAAGGAACATTTTACATGTATTTAGTCATTTTTCATCAAATAGATGACCACCTACACCTCTGATAGATAGAAAGAGATAAGCGTTTACAAAATGGAGAGATAGACAAAAAAGGTGATCATATAACTCAACACCATTTAAGAAAGTCAATATAATAGAGAAGAAACAATCATCTAATCCAGCCCGTATAATAGAGAAGAGATAGTTGTCCAACCTAGTTTGTCTAATATAGAAGATATGACCAACCATCACAGTTCATCTAGTATACAAGAGATGGACATCCTATCCATTCTGTCTAATATAGAATAGATGGTTTTCTAAACTAGTCTTTCTAATGGCATATGGACAAAAATCCAACTAAACCTATTTGATGACACATAGAAGACCATCCAATAGGTGTCTAAATTTGTAAAAGTGTGGAAAAATTTTGCATGTCAAATCACCTTTAGCGCAAATCATTTATTGGATATTCTTTATTTGTTTTAAAGTCAATTTTAGATATTTGTCACCCATTCTATAATAATTATTTGGAGGGGGCATCTTAAATTGAATCTAGGGAGGATTTGAAAGAAAATGTATAAAATGCATGGTTTATCTCAGTTCCATTTATGAGGTCATAAAATTTTACAACAGAACATGGATTTTCATTCATGTTTATTATTTTGGATAACATTTAAGGAAACACTTAATTTATTATCATTCTATGAAATAGTAGAAAATTTCAATGAGAAGAAGCTTTAGAAGTTTATTTCTTCAAATTTTTGGTATATAGTTGGGATGGTTAATTATGTTATAGCTAGTAAATTAGTGTGTGTTGGTATTTTTCTTACATCATCAATGCAAGGTCATATAAATGGTCTTTGAATTTTAATAAAAACTGCAACTCCTTACATATACAATTCCAATTCATTACATGGCTCATAAAATGAATCTGACATACAAAATTATTAGAACATTTGAAAAAAGTCACAAAATTGGAAGGTATAAACTATGATTTAAAGGAATTAATATTCAAAAGACTAAAAAGGTTAGTAGAGTTACAAAAATTTGTGATTAAATTTGGTTATAATATTCAAAAAGATGTTGATAAAATGGTGGATTTTGATGTAGAAACATGCATGCACATTTTTTGAAGAATATTGATTGTTGGTACGTTTTATGTTTAAATATTGTACGAAATTTTACATGGAAAAATATTTGTTTTACTGTTTGATAGATCTTGGAAAAATTACTTACATTATGTCATATTCTCCTCATGTTGAATGAAATCACTCTTTGTATTAAAATTTGTCAAGAGAGATCCATATATTTATGATTTCATATGGATCAAAAAAAATCGTATTGTAAGGTTTAGATATTTTATACTTTCACCAAGATAGTTTTTAAGGGCTTGTATTTGAAAAAAAAAAATGATCAGATATTAAGGATCCTGAATTTTTCTATTTAAAATTCAATATTAAGGATTATATATGTATAATAATTAATGGAAAGGAGATACCAATACATTTATTTATTTATTTTTATTTTTTTATGAACAAAAAGTGAATAATTTCCTATAGCACGTGTTCTATATGACCCTATTATTTCATATACATGGATGAAATTGAGAAAAAAATCACAAATATTATCTTGATAAAATTTGAAACAATTTTAAAAGGGATGAAATTATTGAAGCCATGGGAGTAATAAATCCCATAATTTTGGAACACTATTGATGGTCATAGTGAACAATTTCTCAAGTATATGGGGTGCTCTGATTTAGAATTTTAGTAAGTTTATAGAGATAATTGGAGTTGAAATTTAATGTATTTTGAAAAAATATTTATCAAAAGATCAGTCAACACATTTTAAACTTACAATGATTGATATATATCGATATCTTAATGAACAAATGGAAAATGGAGATATCACAAGGCTTTGGATAAACTTGTATCCCAATAACATCCTTCAGGAAAATATTAGTTAATATTTTATATTATATTAAATTTTTAATAACTGATTTTGGGATCTATGGAATATGACTCGATATTTGGTGCATTATATTTTTTTGAATCATTTGTAAAAAGATATTGGATAAAAATATAGGCACATGTTTTATATTTCATGTTTCGTGTTATCTAGTGGACACATTTACGTATGAAAGGGAACTTTCAATTTGGACTTTTCTCACTGAAAGGAGATGAGTCAATAATATAGTCAGCAAAAAATATGCTCTTAATATTGACTGAGGTAGTGCATACTCCTTTGGAAACATAGACACAAATGTCATTTATGAAGAAATGTTTGTTGAATGATTGTTTCATGATGCACTAATTTTAGGAAAAAAATGAAATGGTCATATCTTTTGGTCTAGGAGTCTTTCTGAGTCTACAATTTTTAAACCACTTGTTTCAATGAGACAAACGAACCACTAAACCCACCTTGCTAGCTGGATCCTTTTTTGGCACAAATTTGTGTATGAAATCAACCATCTCAGCAAAAAACATTAGGATTTAAGTTATAATTTGTTTTTTTCCTATTTTAGGGAATTCGTTAATTTTAGTATGTTGAACGCATAGTAGGTTAGAATGATGGAAATTCTGATAATTTATGCATGTAGAAGATGCATGGTAATTTTTATGCTTGTACAAATATAAAATACAAACTTACTAAGAATAGTAGGATCTAGTAAAATTCTAAAATTAGTAAATTTCTCTGCCTATAGTAGATTTAGTCAAAGATAGTTAGAGTTTTCTTGGAAACTTGAGTTTGGTTTTCTTTTCTTATTTATGAAGCATTGTAATTCATGATTTAATAACAAAGAAGAAGATTTATTTTCTTTGATTTCAAGATATTTGTAGGATATTGATTTTGTGTTAAATTTTTTGCTACATTATTTTAGTTGCCGAGTCGTTAGCTTGGTATGTATTATAAATAGTTATTCACATATAAAACTTCATATGGAATTTTTGTAATTATATATTTAGTTTTTGTACAAAATAATTTTAATATCCTTATTTTTATTTACATATATGTTAATTATTGTGATTATTCTATCTCCACATTACATGTTATGAAAATAATATATATTGATATTTTTTTCTTTGGATATTAGAGAATCATTTATAAAAGTGTAAAATTTCTCAACTTATATTTACAATCCAATTCCTTTATCAATATTATAATGTTGGTAAACACAATAATTCTTGATACAATTAAGGACAGGATAACATTGTTTCCACTATTGGAGATGCTCCCTAAAGTATTGTATCATCTTTTAATGCTCCTGATTTAATTAGATCCTCGGTTGTGGAATTTATACTCGAAATATTTTACCCTCTCTTGATTGTCCACAAAACTTATTAAAATAAATTTAGGATTTGTTATGTTTTTTTGTCTTGAAAAACGTTTTTAGATCCATGTCGTGCTTCTTAATTATTTTCTTCAATGTGTTGTTTAGTTTAGTTTTGGGAGAAAATTTTTCCTTTAGTCAAATAATAACATTTAATATTTTTAATGCATTCTTGGGGTGAAGGTCCAAGACTAGTACTTCATTCTTCAAATTTTAATATTATTTGGTAAAAACTAAAATATCTAAATTTTAAAATAAAAAAAGGGAAAAACTTGCCACATCCTTATCTTTTTCAGCATTTGAAATTACATCAAGGTTTTTAACCTTTATCCAATTTGTTATAGTAAGATTGGCTTTCACCGTTTAAATTATCCAATATATTTAATATCACATCTATAGCATTATTATTTTAACTTCATTTCTTATAATATTGGAACCTAAATGAAATTGATGTAGTAATACATCAATGTTTCTACTTCTTTCATGTGGTTTGATCACTGGAGTTAATATCTATTCAATGCACCTAGAATATTGTGGGCTTAATCTATATCGAGGTCAACCATAATAGAATGCGGTTAAACTATCTCACAGAAAATCAATGGTTGGTTTTGAAATAGTGAATAGAAACCATTTATTTGGGAATGGTTTATAATAATGTCATTTATTTTGCTCATCAACACTTTATACCAGAATTCCCTATATTTTCCAAAATTTTTAATATCCTATAAGAAAACATCTTTAATACTTACATCTCATATCAGATATACAATAGAACATAAACTT
This sequence comes from Taxus chinensis, assembly GCA_019776745.2. Lineage (NCBI taxonomy): Eukaryota > Viridiplantae > Streptophyta > Pinopsida > Cupressales > Taxaceae > Taxus > Taxus chinensis. The sequence continues at coordinate 796,509,029 of CM034146.1, forward strand.
AGTTAAATGATCAAAGTATGGTTGTATTTCTTCTTGAGTGAGTTAAATTAATGACAAGATGGTTGTAAATTCTTTTAAAAATTCACTTTATGGGGAACTTGTTAATCTTGAATCATATCATGTGAATAAAAATAACATCATCGGCATGCTACTCTCAATACCCAAAAAAAACATTGTTAACATCATTTTTTTATAAAGTGGTGGTACACATTGCGCTAGGGATACCACCAAGAAATAAATTCCACAACTTCTTTTTTGTGAAATGGACTATGACACTGATTTTGGATCGAAAAGGTATCTATTTCTCTAGTATGAAATTTATTTAGTGGTGGTAGTGGAAGAATATTTCTCCTTTTTGATTAAGGAAGCCGAATATTAAATATAATATATCATCATGAAAAGGAAAATAAAAATCAGAATTCAATATTAACTAAAAATATAACATTAAAAAGTAAAGTGATAACGAATCTTGATATTGAATATGATTATTGTGTTCCCTAATCACTAGATATTGAAAACCTTGAATTTTTCTAATATGGGTAAGATTGATGAATTTTTTTCCCTATATAATAAATATTAAATGAGTAATTATTTTAGTAAATATAGTACCATTACAATTTCAAATAATGTATATTATATTTCATTCTCTATATCTTTTCAGTAGCAATATCGTAACCATTTAGGAACTCCTCATGATTTTTTGTCTCAAAAATGTATAAGGAAAAGATCATTCATTGATGTTTAAACCTATAAAACACTTTTGAGGTTGATGGCCTCTTATTGCATGTATTCTTGTTATATTGGATACAATATCTCTCTTATTAAATAAGAGAAAAAAAATATTGTTTTTATTAAGAGTAAATATTTTTTGACTAGGTTCCTACCCAGGTACAAAAGGCCTCAAGCCAAGATATACAAAAATTCCCAAGACAAATAGAGAGAAAAAACTGCCATAAAACACAAAAGTGAAAAGAATATTACTTATATTTTTGTCAAATAAATAGATGAAATCATTTTGGAAAAAATTAATTTAAATTTACCACCTAATCTGGCTGAACCTGTGCATACATTTATAAGTGGACAAGGACATGTAGCTAAACCTGAGTTAATAGGGTTCCCTCAAGTAAGACCAGTGAGAACAAGTGAAAAACTAATAACATATATAGACAGTTGTGTGTACATATGCTAAGATGACCAATGTATAAGTAAAAGGATGGTTACGTGTAAATTTGAAAAGTGCACATATAGACAGATGATATTTTTCATGCATATATCCATTTATGTTCTATTTTTGTATAGGTGTCTGTATCTTTACATAAATGGCCAATTAAAAATTATACATATGTATGTTTGTGCATGTCCTTGTAGCTGTGAGATAGTCACATTTTTATACTTTCTTTCCTTGGTTTGAGATTTTTATTAAACTACGTCACTATATATTATTTTGCACTTATTCAACACAAATTCAAAAACCCTTTTTAACACATATTCTCCAAAAAAAATTCAAGTAGGATAATATGTAAGGATTATTAATATTTTCCCTCAAATACAGTGGATACCTATTGTATGTAAGATTTCTATAGGTCAGCTTCTTAGTGCATAGAGATAAAATTATTCAGGAGAATACACAAAGATTGAGGGAGAGTTCACGGAAGGGAATTACTTTCTGAAAAATGGGTGGTGAGAAGAAATAGGAAACTAAAAATAATATAGAGGCTTATGGTGATGATGACCTAATTGAGAGAAGCTTAAAGTTTTTATTATACAATATTTACATTGGTTTTTTTTTAGTATGATTAATGTAAATTGATGTGTGTACTCATATGACATATAACTCTTTGTTTCATTAAATTTCTTTCCGATATGACTTGATATGCTATTTTTTTTATATTTCTCTCAACACAAGAATGTTTGCATACTTATATACTTTTACTAGCATGTCATAGAACAACCTATCTATTATGACCCCATCTAGGGAACTAGACACTAGAACAATATTTATCTTTTTTACAATATCAAATTTTAAACTATCTAAATATTATTAACAGAAGAGGGAGTTTTTTATAGTCAACGTGAGGCCACAAGTACTAATTGTAAAAATATTATTTTCATTAATCAATAAATGGTTGTTCTAAGGCTAGTCAAAATATAAATTCACATACAATCCATAGTAGGATCCCTTGACCCAATACATTATAGTGGTGTTGAAGTTATTCATAAATGCCTTATTACTTAGTCTTGTCATATGTGTCACTTTATATTTTTATACCACACTTGACCTTCGGTTATATAGAGATATAATAACATCTAAAAAAGACAGACACAACCACCCCCCCCACACACACAGAGATATGTGTATGTATATATATATATATATATATATATATATATTATATATAGATATATATATGTGTGTGTGTATATAATATATATATATATATATATATATATATATATATTGATGGATCAAAAATATTTATCATCGAATATACTTAAAATAGAATAAAGTCGATTTAAATGACATACTAAAAGATACTTGAGTAATTATAAAAATGTGTTTTAAATAAGTTCAATACTTCTCATTCCATTTGAAATTATTTGTGACAATGATACTATTGGGGAGAAGAAATTTCTTGCATTCCATTATTAACTCCACAACTGGTGAGATGCAAGGTCTCAACACCATGTGTTAATAAGGATGTATGCACCATGATTATTTGTGTTGTTGGTGCTCAAAATAGTCTCGCCCCATTTTTTCTTTGAAATCTATCCTTTTGTGGCCTCTATCATATTTTATCCCCCTGTGTTCTGCCTAGGAGGTCTCTACTTTCCTTTTTGTTGCCATTAGTAATATTTCCTTAAGTCGATGATCATTTGTGTTGATCCTTTGGGTGGGTTTGTAATTTGGGTCTCTCATTCTATGTTCATTCAAAAAACTCAGGATTTCCCGTTCTTTCCATTTTCCACAGTCAGAATTTGCTACCCTTATCATTTTTACCCCAAAAATTTGATGAAAAATGAATTGATGTAGCTCTAAAGAGCGTATTTGAGCCTTGTAACATTTCTAAATCTTTTTTCTTTGGAAAAAATTTCATCTCCGGGCTCAAATGGTCATTTTTCTACATTATACGATTTGACGGATGTTTCTCTCAGTAAAATTTGCACCCTTGCATTCAGCGGTCATGTGTCTTCTTTTGGTTGGTCATGGGATGGCGGGCAAATGCTTTAACTTATCACTTTTTGATTTTTTGGCAAAAAGGCAATTTTGGTCATGTGGCTCCGCTCAATTCTGATTGGTTCTTTTGGTGCTTATATGGCTTCTTCTAAATGGATGGGGCACGTCGGGTTTGTTTTTGAACTTGTTCCTTTTGGATACTTTGGAAAAAGGTTTGAACTTTCCCCACGGCCCCACCAGGATCTGACTAAAGCAAATTTAAGTGGCAAGGAAAATTTCTTGTTTTCACTTGGAGGGTGTCCACGTGTTCATTTTTTATTTGATGTGGCTCGGTGGGGCACTCCTAAAATTTGTTAAAAATTTTAACCCAAAACTGGTCCACGTGGAGGAATGACACTCATTTGAAGATTTACTTTTTGGTTTGGCCTTAAAGTTTCATGAAGAGGACATGTGGAGGTTTCTGCTACTTTTCCTGAACTTAGATAATTTTTATGCAGCTGGTGCAGTTTGGCCGAACAGGAACACGTGGTTAGCCCGTGCTCATTTAGGTTTTTTGCTTTGGCTCTCTATGTTAAAGTTGTGCCATAATTACATGTGGCAAGACCGCGCCCATCCAAGGTCTCAAATTTTATGGAACATCTAAAGATGCGCCATTGTGACACGTAACAGTTTGAAAGTTCAAAGGGACAGGGAAGTACACCATTGAAGGAAACTTTGAATTTTTGCCTCTTATTCTCAAAATGGCCCGCAAACCCGACAAGAAAGGAGGTCAAATTTTGTGATGAAAATATCAAATGGTGGGGAGGCGGGCCATCGAGCGCAATTTGTATTTTTTTCCCTTTGATATTCAGATATCTGAAATCATCAAAATGACCTACAGGCTAGATAGGGAAAATTAAAATCTTGCTCCATTGAACGGTGGAGGTAATGGCTCTCGGGGGAAATTTGGAAAAATTTCCTTTTAGGAGAAAAGAGTTTTAAGTGAGAAAGGAAGCATTGTTCCGCTGGGAACCACATCGGGACACGTGTCAAGCTCATTTCTCAAGGGAGGAGGTGTGGAGCAAAATGGAAATTTTTCCCATTTTTTCAAAAGGTTGTAAAAAATCAAAGGAAGCCCCCAAACCTAGTTTTAAAATTGAATCTTCTACATGAATGACCCAAATTCAAAGTGAAGATCAATGACAGTTGTGTTTCTGAATCTTATATTCCCCCATTTTCACTGAAACACTCCAGGAAGTGTGTGTCTTCATGATTTCTTGGTGTTTCATACACGCCAAATAGAGAGGAGAGTTATTATTGATATCTAAGTTTGGTGGAGGATATCTGGAGATGTCTTTTGCCATTAAAATGGACTGATTCTCAGGCTCGATATGATTTCCAATTTTTCTTCTACCAAGCATGCAAAGAACAAGATTTGAAAGATTAGGGGCAGAAGTGGTTTGTGAATAGAAGGAAGATTGTTCTACCAGATGAAGGACTTGAATGCGGGAGATTTTCCCCCCTGATCACCTGACGAATTTTTACAGTTTTGATTCTGAGGATCACCATTATGATAATGGCAAGCACATGTGGCACTCAATGTCTAGATTTTTAGGGGGAAAAGGATCTGTTAAAAGTGATATAAATGGCAAAAATTTATCGTGCAAATAGTTGGAGTGTTAGAGGTCGAAGAAAATTCCCAAGAGGAAAATTTTAAAAAACTTGTCTTATGACAAGCTTCTTGAGAAGCCTTTATAACATTTTTGTATTAAGTTTGATCATGTCAAGGTTGTTGCATGTGTATAGAAATTGACAAGATTTGAGATTGTTCTAGAAAATTTCCTTTGTTGATAAATTTAATCAAACTCGAGTTATTTTGGGTTGATCTTGAGCAAAATGTGTTTGTTTCATTTCTAAATGTCTACAAATAGGTTTTCTTGGTCTTGTTGCAATCTTGTATCAAAATATGTCTTAATCACATAGGTCTCAATCCTTGTGACAGTTTAGTGGCATCTGCAATCTCATTTCTCTGAAGAGCTTTCAACTGGGATTGAAATAAATGATTTCAAATCACTTTTATTTCATTTGTTGACAAAGATTATTTGTAAGCCTCTGGGTGTAGTTATGGCGTGATTGATCTTAGATCTTGATGTTTTATTGAGTCTTGTAACTCTAGCGTTCATGTTAAAATATCATAGATTTTTTGAAAAATTTCTAATATGTGCCTCCATTGAAGTACATATTTTGGTTAAAGGAACATTTTAGCTATTTTGAAGTATTCTGTTTTCTAGACTTTCCATTTTGTAGGTGTTCTCAGAGATTTGGCAAATCAAGTTCATTCTACCTCACCTCCCACCAAAATTTATTTAAAAACAACCAATCCCACCCATACTACCCTTGTTTGTCATGTGTGTATACAAATGCACAAATTTTACTACCACAACATGTAGAAACAATCATGATTCTAAATGTCTTTATTAGCCTGAACCTTGCCTAGAGAATATATCCAGTACCTAGAGTGACAACTCGTGATAGTTAGATTTTTTTGCATTGATCGTATTTTCTTAAAGGTCTCCTTAACAACTTCATTAGGAAGGATATCTCGATATCCTACTCAAGTAACATGCTACTAAAGGGTTCTCTTTCCTTGGTTGAAAGGAACAACCTAAAATAGTGAGGATAGACCAAATCCTTTTAAGGTGCAACCCACTCCTGTTCAAATCCTGAGTGCCAAAAATTTAGATAGATTGCTCCCCAAGCTACAAAATGACAAACATAAATCATCTATATGCCTCTTAGTATCCTTTTGAAATCCATGATGTTCCTCTGCCTTTGAAGGAGAAAACATTTGGGTACCAAAACACTTTTGAAGCCATTGTTGGGGACTATTTTAAATTGCTAGGAATTGATTTGCATTGCTAATACTATTTTGCTTATTCACTATAAGTTCATATCTATTTATCCAGTTAACAACACAATTCTAGCACCATCTCTAAGGATATTGTGAGTGTATTTCATATTCACTCCTTGGTAAAACACTTCTTATATACTCCAAGTTTATGTGTAACTCTTTCAATTTCTACACCTAGTGAACTAGCTTTCATTGATAAATATTGGTAAAGAAAAGTCATTTCTTTCCATTTCAAATTTCTAGTACTAACAGACATTTGACAGATCATATTAAGTGCATTTTCATATCTAAGGTAGAAATCATTTTTGGTGACTCCCTGTTGATCTGATTCTTAATGAATATCAGTATCGTAACCCCTGTGAAGTGAGATTTTTTACTAACCTTTGCAAAGATGGAAGGAAGAAGATATTTGTTTTCTAGGGATCCTGCTAGGAAATTATTTCAAGAGCTAGAAAAATCAAAATGAGAAGGAAGAAAATCCTAGAGAGCCATGGAGATCATCAGACAAGAAAGGGTATCTCCATTGATGAATGTGACCGGGCTATTATTGAAGAATGCAATTCAAGTGCTTCTAAATTAATTATCCTCTTTATGGAATTGAATTATCCAACTAAACAGGGGGATTAATTTTATTTTTAAAATGTTTCTTCTCATTCTACCCATGTCTTTTTAGAAGTTGATAGGGATTTCCAAGAAACTAGGCCTTTAGGGGATATGCAGTTTGAAAGTTATACCCCTGTGTTTTAAATACCCTCTTCCCCTCATCAATTCGTCTCCCCTCCAGGGTCACCCCCTCAAAACAACATGGCCCAGCCCCCACCTAGACCTCCATTTGTTGTAAATACCTTTGGACCTATAAGTTTTGTAGGGATGGTTGGTAATCCAAATGCAGTTTTTCGAGAAGTAAGGAACAGACTGCAAAAGTTCCAAGGAAACAATGTTATAACTGGTGATCAACATTTAAAGATTTTTGTCATAATGATGGAATATTTTTAGATTGAACATGAAGATGTGTATATCAAGTTGTTTATCCATACTCTGGAAGAGGATGCAAGGGACTTGTATAAAAATTTTCCAGATAATTCAGTTGATTTTTGGACAGAGATGAGCAATCCATTTAGATTATAGTATGGTGATAGAACTGACCCTAGGTTTCTTTTGATAGAATTTGAAAACATTAACATAATCCTAATGAGTCAGTACATGATTTCAACACAAGGTTTAATAAGACCTTGAGGAGATTTCCTATTAGGATAAGGCCATGTGATGAATCATGTTTGGTCAAATATTTAGATGTATTGATAAAAAGGCTGCTTACTACTTGAGGGACAAAAAACCTACCAATTTGAGACAGGCCTTCACCATGGCTCTGAAAATAGAAAACAATATCAAGGCAATTAGAAAGCCTCGAAAAAGCGGGGGTGTAAATCTGGTTAACCCAAAAAAAACTTAAAAAAGCAAGGATGTAGATTTGGAAGATGTTGTGAAGACTTTGATAAGGGCTGTCAAAGAAATTTCCTACAAACAAGCTTGGGATGAGAAATCAATTGGGCATTTTTCACAAGGTCAACACAAGTAGCAAGGCTAAGACAGGTTCACAAATCACCAAAGATCTGATGATAGAGGAAAGGGACTTGTTGGACTTGGAAATAGGAATTCCCAAGGCAGGGAAAACAAAATGGTGCTTGATTCTTTAGCTGTCAGAGTTATTGTTGTGGAGGAGACATATGTTATTGATTGGCGTGACAGATGTTTCATGCCCCATTCTCCTTGTGAAGAAGATCAGAAAGAAGAAGAAGTTGATGATGATAATGATTATGATATCTACATGATGGGTTGTCCCACAAGCTCACAACAAGAGACAACTTCAACTGATGTGATAAGTGCCTAGACTGCTTCCACTCTTTGGGACTGCATTCATAGGGTACCTATTCTTCTTCCCTCTCATACTTTATAATTAGATACTGTATAAGCTTTTGAAGTTCCCAATAATTACTTTGAATATTTAAGGGCTTTAATGATAAATAAGTATGATGGAGGAATCCCATTTGAGGAAGATAGAGAGTTATTGATGATTGTTGTTGTTTTTCAAGAGAAGGAATATAATACAAGAGGTAAGATTGTGAAAGGGGTAGGGTCTTAGGCCAAGCTAGAAGATACCTTACTTTCAAACATTCCTAAAGAGGCTCCTAAGAAATATGATCCTATAAAAATCCCTCTAGTTCTAGACAAAAATCATACCCCTCCTCATGCCCAAGCTGTCAAAAATCTTGTACCACCTAGTGAGTGTGTTAGCTTTCCTTCCAATACTACCTTACCAAAGAGTTTCTTATATAAAATTTCCCAAGTTGTAAGTAAAATCAAAATATTTTTTCCAATTATTTAGTTTCTTAGGATTCCTGAGCATAAAAAGAGTGCATTTGCATACTTGGGATTGAAAGAAGAGAAGACTGCCCTAGGCAAAAATGTAAACATTGTGGAGACTCCGCCAATCACTGAAGAGTTAGAAACACAACCAGCATTGGAAAAATTAGGTGATCCACCTGAGGTCTATTTGGGGACATCCTTGGTGGACTCTTAAATAAATTTGGATCCATTTTTCACTACCCTGATCATAAAGGACATAATTCTGCACAACTACACGTTTGACTCAGGGGCATCATGCAATGTCATGCCTTTGGAAGTCATGAATGAGTTGGATATTAAGGTTATAATAGGATATGGAAAGTATAATTCTATGGACTCCAGAAAGGTTCCAGTGTTAGGTTGTGTGAATGGTTTGGTGGTGTAGCGTGCTGCCTACCCAAGTAAAAATATAAAACTTGATGTTCTTGTTGTTGAATGCCCAACCAAGTGGGGCATGCTATTGTCTATAAAATGGGCTGCAAGTGTTGGTAGGAGTGTCTAAATGGAAATTTCCTATGCTACCATCCCAATTAATGGCATCCTTGTCAGGTTGTATGGGGAAAGGAAGATGTTACACCTTATTGATGATCCCAACAATGCATCCTATGAAGTATTGTACACAAGTGTTGATGCTGATAATTTTGTAGGATTTGTTGATGGAAATTAGCACAAGATTAAAGAATGCAAATTCCTTCAACAAATGGGCTCAACTTGGAGTCTATTTTTTTATGGAGCTTTCTCCAAGGTTGGGAATGTTAGTGGTGTTGTTATGCTTTCTCCAGGTTAGGAAAAATTTGTTGTTTCCTTCAAACTCAATTTTGAGTGCACTAACAACATTGTTGAGTATGAGGTACTATTGCTGGGTTAAATAATTGCTTGTAAATATGGTTTCAAGGAAATCATTGTTAAAGGAGACTCATAATTAATTGTTAAAAAAGTCAAAAAATTGTATGGCACAAAGAATCAGTGAATGAAAAACTACAAGCATGCAGTATGAGATTTCATTAAGATGTTTGATTCATTCAATATTGTGCATCATGATAGGAAGTTCAATGACTTGGCAGAAAAACTTGTAGTGTTGGGGTCCCATTTTGACAATTTTTCGGTGTCCCCATATTATGAATATGATGTGGAAGTGTTGACAAAACCCTCTGTCCCTGACAACATTAAACATTGGCAGGTATTTTATGATGATGCTCAGATCAGAAGATTTCTGCAAATCAAGGGATATTTTGCTTATCAATGCATTGATTTGGAGCCAATGGTATGTAGCACAGAGGGGAGGGAAACCTTGTTTGGCAAGCGTTTCATCTAGCCAAAAACCAATACCATTGCTTAGGGGTTGGTCGCTCTTGAGTCCAATTTTGATAGTGTTGGCCCCATTATTAACAGATGCATAACAACCTCAAGAAATGTTAAGGAGTGTGACCTTGGCACAAAGGAAAGGCCTAGTAAGATTTTGTTAGGAAGAAATATCAGCAAGGAGGAGAAGCATTCATACATCCAATTGTTGAAAAAGTATCACGATTGCATGGCTTGGACATATTCGAAACTAAAAGATTATAGAGAGGACATTTCTCGACATGAGATTCCCGTGGAGTCTAATCCAAGGCCATTCAGGAAGAACCATAGGCCCATCAATCCACTTCAATCTCTTAAAATGCAAGAGAAGCTGAAGAATCTAAGAGACAGAGGGATAATTCTGCCCACAAGATATTTGTCTTGGGTTGTAAACCTCATACCAGTAAGAAAGAAGAATGATGATATCAAGTTGTGCATAGATTTTAGGAATCTAAATAGACCATCTATGAAGGATAATTATCCATTACCAAATAGGGAGAACATACTATAGTTAGTGACTTGTTCTAAGTTCCTTTCCACCTTAGATGGTTTCTCTAGTAATAACCTAGTTGTGGTGAAGGAATCAAAAAGGATCAAGACATGCTTTACTACTCCTTAGGGAACCTATGTATATGTCAAGATTCCCTTTTTTTTTATGAATGTTGGTGCTACCATTCAAAGAGAAATGGATGTTGCTTTTACTAGTTACATCAATGAGTTTATAGTTTTTTATCAAGATGATGTAACTGTGTTTTCCAGGAAGAGAAGCAATCACCTTTTGCACTTGGAGAAGATGCTGATAAGATGTAGAGAATATGACATCTCACTCAATCCAAACAAGTGCCATTTTGGAGTGCAAAAGGTGAAATTGCTTGGCCACATTGTCTCACAAGAAGGGGTGATGATTGATCCAGAAAGGGTAGAGGCCATCATCAATGTCTCAATTCCAAGGACCAAGAAAGGAATTTAGTCTTTCTTTTGCCAGATAAACTTCATTCAAAAAATTTGTGATTTACTATTCTTTCCATTTTCCACAGTTGATATTTTCTACCCTTATCATTTTTGTCCCAAAAATTTGATGAAAAATGAATTGATGTAGCTCTGAAGAGCATATTTGAGCCTTGTAACATTTCTAAATGTTTTTTCTTTGGAAAAAATTTCATCTCCAGGCTCAAATTGTCATTTTTATACATTATAAGGTTTGACGGATGTTTCTCTCAGGAAAATATTCACCCTTGCATTCAGCGGTCATGTGTCTTCTTTTGGTTGGTCATGGGATGGTGGGAAAATGCTTTAACTTATCACTTTTTGATTTTTTGGCAAAAAGGAAATTTTCATCCTGTGGCTCCGCTCAATTATGATTAGTTCTTTTGGTGCTTACATGGCTTCTTCTAATTAGATGGGGTGTGATGGGTTTGTTTTTGAACTTGTTCCTTTAGGCTACTTTGGAAAAAGGTTTGAACTTTCCCCCACCAGGATCTGATTAAAGCAAATTTAAGTGGCAGGGAAAATTTCTTGTTTTCACCCCGAGGGTGTCCACGTGTTCATTTTTGATTTGATGTGGCTCGGTGGGGCACTGCTAAAATTTGTTGAAATTTTTAACCCAAAATTAGTCCACGTGGAGGAACGATGCTCATTTGAAGATTTACTTTTTGGTTTGGCCTTGAAGTTTCACCGGGAGGACACGTGGAGGTTTTTGCTACTTTTCCCGAACTTAGATAATTTTTATGCAGCTAGTGTAGTTTCGCCAAACAAGGACACATGGTTAGCCCGTGCTCATTCAAGTTTTGCACTTTTGCTCTCTATGTTAAAGTTGCGCCATAATTGCATGTGGTAAGCTCACGCTCATCCAAGGTCTCAAATTTTATGGAACATCTAAAGATGTGCCATTGTGACACGTAATAGTTTGAAAGTTCAAAGGGGCGGGGAAGTGGACCATCGAAGGCGACTTGAAATTTTTGCCATCTTATTCTCTAAAGGATTAAAATCTCAAAATGGCCCACAAACCCGATAAGAAGGAGGTCAAAGTTGGCATTGAAAATATCAAATGGAGGGGAGGCGGGCCATTGGGCGCAATTTGTATTTTTTTCCCTTTGATATTCAAATATCTAAAATCATCAAAATGACCCGCAGGCTAGATAGGGAAAATTAAAAGCTTCCTTCATTCAACGGCAGAGGTACCGAATCTCGGGGGAAATTTGGAAAAATTTCCTTTTGGGAGAAAAGAGTTTAAAGTGAAAAAAGAAGTGTTGTTCCACTGGGAACCACATTGGAACACGTCTCATGATCATTTCTCAAGGGAGGACGTGTGGAGCAAACAGGAAATTTTTCCCATTTTTTCAAAAGGTTATAAAAAATCGAAGGAATCCCCTGAACCTGGTTTTAAAATTTAATCTTCTACGTGGACGATGGAAATTCAAAGTGAAGATCAATGACAGTTTTGTGTCTAAATCTGATATTCCCCCATTTTCACGGAAACACTCCTGGAAGTGCGAGTCTTCATGATTTCTTGGTGTTTCCTACATGTAAAATAGAGAGGAGAGTTATTATTGATATCTAAGTTTGGTGGAGGAGATCTGGAGATGTCTTTCGCCATTAAAATGGACTGATTCTCAGGCTCGATATGATTTCCCACTTTTCTTCTCCCAAGCATGCAAAGAACAAGATTTGAAATATTAGGGGCAGAAATGGTTGGTGAATACAAGGAAGATTGTTCTACCAGATGAAGGAGTTGAATGCGGGAGATTTTCCCCCCTGAGCACTTGACGACTTTTTGTAGTTTTGATTCTGAGGATCACGATTATGATAATGGCAAGCACATGTGGCGCTCAATGTCTATATTTTTGGGGGGAAAAAGGATATGTTATAAATGCTATAAATGGAAAAATTTTATTGTGCAAATGGTTGGAGTGTTAGAGGTCGAAGAAAATTCCCAAGAGGAAAATTTGAGAAAACTTGTCTTTTGAGAAGCCGCCTGAGAAGCTTGTATATCTTTTTTGTATTAAGTTTGATCATGTCAAGGTTGTTGCATGTCTATAGCCGTTGACAAGATTTTAGATTGTTCTTGAAAATTTCCTTTGTTGATAAATTTAATCAAACTCAAGTTATTTTGGGTTGATCTTGAGCAAAATGTGTTTGTTTCATTTCTAAATGTCTACAAATAGGTTTTCTTGGTCTTGTTGCAATCTTGTATCAAAATATGTCTTAATCACATAGGTCTCAATCCTTGTGACAGTTTAGTGGCATCTGCAATCTCATTTCTCTGAGGAGCTTTCAACTGGGATTGAAATAAATGATTTCAAATCACTTTTATTTCATTTGTTGACAAAGATTATTTGTAAGCCTCTGGGTGTAGTTATGGCGTGATTGATCTTAGATCTTGATGTTTTATTGAGTCTTGTAACTCTAGCGTTCATGTTAAAATATCATAGGATTTTTTGAAAAATTTCTAATATGTGCCTCCATTGAAGTACATATTTTGGTTAAAGGAACATTTTAGCTATTTTGAAGTATTCTATTTTCTATACTTTCAATTTTGTAGGTGTTCTCAGAGATTTGGAAAATCAAGTTCATTCTACCTCACCTCCCACCAAAATTTATTCAAAAACAACCAATTCTACCCATACTACCCCTGTTTGTCATGTGTGTATACAAATGCACAAACTTTACTACCACAAAATGTAGAAATGATCACGATTCCAAATGTATTTATTAGCCTAAACCTTGCCTAGAGAATATCTCCACTATCTAGAGTGATAACTCGTGATAGTTAGATTTTGTTGCATTGATCATATTTTCTTCAAGGTCTCCTTAACAACTTCATTAGGAAGGATATCTCCATATCTTCCACAAGCAACATGCTACAAAAGGGTTCTCTTTCCTTGGTTGAAAGGCACAACCTAAAACTGTGAGGATAGACCGAATCCTTTTAAGGTGCTACCCACTCCTGTTCAAATCCTGAGTGCCAAAAAGTTAGATAGATTTCTCCCCAGGCTATAAAATGACATACATAAATCATCTATATGCCTCTTAGCATCCTTTTGAAATCGATGATGTTGCTCGGCCTTTGAAGGAGAAAATAATTGGGTACCAAAACACTTCTAGAGCCGTTGTTGGGGACTAATTTAAATCGCTAGGAATTTATTTACATTACTGAGACTATTTTGTTGATTCACTATAAGTTCATATCTATTTATTCCATCAACAACACACTTATGGCACCATTTCAAGGGACATTGTGAGTGCAGTTCATATTCAGTCCCTGGTAAAACGCTTCTTATATATTCCAAGTGTATGTGTAACTCTTTAAATTTCTACACCTAGTGCACTAGCTTTCATTGATAAATCTGGGTAAAGAAAAGTTAGTTCTTTCCATTTCAAATTTATAGTACTGATAGACATTTGACAGATCATATTTAGTGCATTTGCATAGCTAAGGTAGAAATAATTTGTGGTGACTCCGTATTGATTTGATTCTTAATGAATATCAATATCGTAACCCCTGTGAAGTGAGATTTTTTACTAACCTTTGCAAAGATGGAAAGAATAATATATTTGTTTTCGAGGCATCCTGCTAGGACATTATTTCAAGAGCTAGCAAAAGTAAAATGAGAAGGAAGAAAATCCTAGAGAGCTGTGGGAGATCATTAGACAAGAAAGGGTATCTCCATTGATGAATGTGACCGGGTTATTATTGAAGACTGCAATTCAAGTGCTTCTAAATCAGTTATCCTATTTGTGGAATTGAATTATCCAACCAAAGAGGGGGATAAATTTTATTTTCAAAATTTTTCTTCTCATTCTGCCTCTGTCTTTTTAGAAGTTGATAGGGATTTCCAAGAAACTAGGCCTTTAGGGGATATCCAGTTTGAAATTTATACCCCTGTGTTTCAAATACCCTCTGCCCCTCATCAATTTGTCTTCCATCCAGGGTCACCCCCTTAAAACAACATGGCCCGGCCCCCACCCATACCTCCATTTTTTGTAAATACCTTTGGACCTATAAATTTTGTAGGGATGGTTGGTTATCTAAATGCAGTTTCTCGAGAAGTAAGGAAAAACTTGCCAAAGTTCCAAGGAAACAATGTTATAACTGGTGATCAATGTTTAAAGATTTTTTTCATAATGATGGAATATTTTTAGATTGAACATAAAGATGTGTATATCAAGTTGTTTATCCATACTCTGGAAGAGGATGCAAGGGACTTTTATAAAGCTTTGCCAGATAATTCAATTGATTCTTGGACAGAGATGAGCAATGCATTTAGATTACAGTATGGTGATAGAACTGACCCTAGGTTTCTTTTGAAAGAATTTGAAAACATTAAAATAATCCTAATGAGTCAGTACATGATTTCAACACAAGGTTTAATAAGACCTTGAGGATATTTCCTATTAGGATAAGGCCATGCGATGAATCATGTTTGGTCAAATATTCAGATGTGTTTGATAAAAAGGCTGCTTACTACTTGATGGACAAAAAAGCTACCAATTTGAGGTAGGACTTCACCATGGCCTCAAAAAAGGGGGGTGTAAATCTGGTTAACACATAAAAAACACAAACAAGTAAGGCTGTAGATTTGGAAGATGTTGTAAAGACTTTGGTAAGGGATGTCAATGAAATTTCCTACAAGCTAGCTCAGGATGCGAAAGCAATTGGGCAGATTTCACAAGGTGAACGTAAACAGCAAGGCCAAGATAGGTTCACAAATCACCAAAGATCTGATGACAGAGGAAAGCGGCCTATTGGATTTGGAAATAGGAAGTCCAAAGGAAGGGAAAACAGAATGGTGCCTGATTCTTTAGCTGCTAGAGTTATTGTTGTGGACGAGCCAAATGTCATTGATTGGTGTGATAGATGTTTCATGCCCCATTCTCCTTGTGAAGAAGATAAGAAAGAATAAGAAGCTGATGATGATAATGATGATGACGCCTACATGATGGGTTGTCCCACAAGTGAACACTAAGAGGCAAATTCAACTAAGGTGATAAGTGCCCAGACTGTTTCCACTCTTTAAGACTGCATTCATAGGGCACCTATTCTTCCTTCCTCCCATACTTTATAATTAGATACTGTACAAGATTTTGAAGTGCCCAATAATTAATTTGAATATTTAACGGCTTTAACTATAAATAAGTATGATGGAGGAATCCCATCTGAAGATGATAGAGAGTTATTGATGATTGTTGTTGTTTTTCAAGAGAAGGAATATAACACAAGAGGTAAGGTTGTCAAAGGGGTAGGGTCTTAGGACAAGCTAGAAGATACCTTACTTTCAAACATTCCTAAAGAGGCTCCTAAGAAATATGATCCTACAAAAATCCCTCTATTTCCAAACAAAAATCATACCTGGATTGTAAATGGATTGGGTGGTCTTTGAGGTTGATATGGCTGCCTGTTAGGTTGAGCTTGAGGCTGATACGGTCTAGCACTTTGAGCTTGCTGTCTTTTGATAGTAACCAGCTCATTTCCCAAATTTTGCAATTGTTTCATGACCTCTTGGAGTTCGTTTGAAGCATTAGAGGATGAGGTAGAAGTTTCATTGAACTTTGATTTCTAGGAGTGGGAATAGGAGCCAAAGTGGGTGCTTGACTAGTGCTTGGATTTTCTAAGTTCAGATACAAGGGCATGGGAGGCCTAGGAGCTAGCTTACCATCTTGAATAAGATAGTTTTCAGCCCTAATGGCAATGCTATAAGCAGCAGGTAAGGTTGTGCCTCCCATAGATTGAATTAACATAGAAATATCAGAATTAAAAGGTTTAAGGTAATATAGAAAAGCACCTTCTGTTGTTGGCCTGAATGCCACTGGAATCCTATCCCAAGACCTTTGAAATCTTAAATTGAAGTCAGTCAGCTGCTCATTGGGGGCTCTCCTTGATAGTTGTCAATTGTTCTAGTAGAGACAAGTTGTCTCCCTTCTCTCCAAACCTGCTCATGGAGAACTATGCACAACTGATTCCAATTTGTGATAGAACTAGGTTCAAGGCTTCTGAACCATTGCAATGCCTTCCCTTTGAACGAAGACGCCAACAATTTGACAGCCACATCCATTTCATTTATCTCATGGATTGCACATACGTTAGCAATGTCTTTGACATGGTCACACCAGGAGTGGTATGATTTTCTCCAGTGAAAAATGGAATGTTCTTCAACGCTGCAATTGGAACTGGATTCTGTGCATTGAGGGCAAGTGGGCTGCTGCCAGTAAAATTGACAAAGGGATTTAGTGGTTGTGCCATTATGATTGGCCTGAGAACCCTTGTTGATGCGAGAAAAGGTCTACCAGGTGGAGGTGTAGACAAAGTCTGATTAGGTGGAGATGGAGATCTTTGAGCTCTTCTTCCCCTTCTTTCTCTGCCTGGAGATAGATGTAGATAAACAAACAATCCTTCCTCCCTAGTTCTTGATCTGGTCTGTATTCTTCTCATAAATTTTCCAGGCTTAGACTGGTGAAACCAGCGGATTATGCCTCTTTTGGAGTCACCAGATGTGCGATTTTAAAGCTCCTTCAAAGTTGGAACTTACAACAAGTGCACATCGATCTTGTTGTAATGAAAGTGAAGACCTCTAAGGTCCCACCGGGTGTGCCAGAACTGTTATCACCAAATCACAGCACCCCTGTGCATATACCTAAACTCACAGTGTGATTGGATAACATGGGTACTATCTCCAAGTTGTGGGACTTGCTACTTGAGATAGACCTCCAGAGAAAGCTGGTTCTTGCTCCTAAACTACCTGCCACAATCTACTCTAATGCAGGATAAGCTAACTATTCTAATCTAAATTTCCAAGAGACCAGGGAAAGAGAATACATAAAATTAAATCCTACACTAAAGCGGTGATACACCAGAAAAGGAGGATGTGAGAGTAGTCTCCAAATGTGTGAAATACAAAGGCAAAGTGCACACTAGAAGAGGTGATGACAGTTCTCCATAATCTAGCAAAATGCATTCACAGCAGTATTCCAAGCACACACAAGGATAATGAATTCCTGCAAGAACATAATAATAGACACAATATTCTTGTAGAAAGATAAAAGGGCAAGAAGAATGGAAGAAAACACAGCAGGGGAAGATACATCCACAAACTTGTATTTTATTGCTTCCTGGTATGCACAGTTCAGTCTATTACAAGATAAGGGCCTGGATCACCATGCAAGGAGTCCACTACAAGGGCCTGCAACACACTGGCTTCACAAAGCAATTTTGGTAGAGATTTTCTAACCAAAAACTCTCTCTTTTAGAATGAGCCCAACACTCCAATTTATAGAAAAAATGAGAAGGAAAAGAGAAGGGAAAATGGAAATCCCCAAATCTATCCTTCAACCACCTGTAAGAGGCATTAAATTGAGTGAAATGGTTATCCATTACTTGCAAAAGTCTCCCCATACTGTCCCATGTGCTGCAGCAGAGAAAGAATGATGACCATGCCTCTTAATTGCACTCCCAACGACCAAATAAAACACTGTTCTGAACCCGTCCACGTTTTCTTAAAAATATTAATCAATTTCTGATCAAACATAGAATTTCTTGATTTCTGTGCATCGATCGAGGAACCATGATTCCAACGGTACCAATTTTGTGTGATTTCATTGAGAAATGCAAAAGTTATGGCCTTCTGAGTGCGGGCAGCTATTTTGGGCCTGGCAGGAGTTTTCTGTCATTTGACAAGAGTGAGCATTGACTGAATGGAGTCAAATATGTTTCTTTCGTGGCGTAGAGGACGTCTTGCTCGTTCCATAAAGTCCAATTTTATCAAAATCGGAGCTCGGAGTCAAAAGTTATGGCCGTTTGAAGTTCCACGGGTCAAACGTTGACTTTTCTCCTCTGCCTTCGGCCACTTCGGCTTTTCGCGTCCCATGCGTCCCTTTGTCCCAAATGTCCCAGTGCTGTGCAGGACAAATTGTTCCGAACCACCCGAAATGGGCTTCCATGTCCCTTTTCTGCCGGTGACACGTGGCGTGATCTGATTGGCTTTCGGCTCCTTCGGCTATCCGCGTCCCGCGCGTCCCTTTGTCCCATTTGGCACAGTGCTGAAATTTCCCATTTCGACCGAACCGGCCGGTTTGCGTACTCACAGCCCAGATGTCCCATTTTCTTTCAGACTGTTTGGGACAAATTTTCCCGATTCGCCTGGTTCGGCCGGTTCGCGTACTTTTGTCCCGCGCGTCCCTGACTGAAAGTTCTCATTTCGGCCGATCCGGCCGGTTCGCGTACTTCACGTACCTTCGGCCCAATTGTTCCAGGCTGCCTTGACTTATTTCGGCTGATCCGGCCGGTTCGCGTACTAATTGCCCATATGTCCCAGACTGCCTGTTTCAACAGTTAGTCAATTTTTTCCATTTTTCGGCCAGTTCAGATTTCCGTGTCCCGCGCGTCCCTCTGTCCCATTTAGCACAGACCACCTAGCGGCCTTTCGGCTGGTTCGCGCCCTTATGTCCCTCATGTCCCGAATATTGCAAGGACTAGGACTTAGCCATTTTTCATGATTTTTTCTGGCCCAAGCTTGTTTTTTGCAATTTTTTCACATTTCCTCAGAACTTGCTCTCTTCTACTTGGACAAGGGAGTTAGAAAAATTATGAGGGGGACCCTAGAAATATGACTTTTTGACTGGACTCAATATAATTGTTTGGGACAAAAGAATTTGATGCATGTTATCAAAATTACCTTGAGGGGTGAATTTGGATAACAAACTACCTTACCAAAGAGTGTCCTCACATGACATTACAAAAGTTGTAAGTCAAATCAAAGTATTTTTTCCAATTTTTTAGTTTCTTAGGATTCCTGAGCATAAAAAGAGTGCATTTTCATACTTGGGATTGAAACAAGAGAAGACTGCCCTAGGCAGAAACGTAAACATTATGGAGACTCCGCCAATCATTGAAGAGTTAGAAACAAAACCAGCATTGGAAAAATTAGGTGAACCACCCCTGAGGTCTATTTGGGGATATCCTTGGTGGACTCTCAACTAAATGTGGATCCATTCTTCACCACTCTAATCATTAAGGACATAATTACTCCATAACTACATGTTTTACTCAGGGGCATCATGCAATGTCATGCCTTTGGAAGTCATGGATGAACTGGATATTAAGGTTACAGTAGCATATGGGAAATGTAATGCTATGGAATCCAAATAGGTTCTAGTGGTAGGGTGTGTGAAGGGTTTGGTGGTGCAGCTTGCAGCTTTGATGTGATCCAATGTAATACTTCAAATGCTAGATATTGAGTTGATTTTGTCAAAATTTGTTTATCCTTTCACCGCATATATAACTATGTTGATCCTTTATGATAATGTCTAATGAAAACACATGGTTTCAAATATTTTTATGGTAGTTGAATGCTTCATTCCATTTGAGATGCATAGTGTAAGCTTTGATTGAAAATCCAAATATGTAAGGCAGCCTTGTCAGTTTTGTCCTGAAAGTTGAAAATGATTGTTATTTTGCTGCTTATTCAAGTTCCTGTATTCTTTATACAATCTGGATTCTGAAATACAACTACAAAGTGTTGATACTAATAATTTTTTAGTCATCTGATCTAATGGAATATGAATCCTTACAATATGTGAACAAAACATGATGCTTTGATGACAGATGGGCTTTTCCTTATACTACTATTGATTAATGGAGCTGTTCTATTCCAAAGTTTGGGAATGGTTCTATTCAGATTGATCTGCTTTCCACCTATAGTTGCACACTAAAGGAAATAGTTAGAAGCATAAGTGAAGGTCAAAAGCCTTGATTTTGACTGCTGATTTACAACATTGTTGAGTATGAGGCAAAATTATTTTTTTATGCTCTTATATTCCTCTCTGTACTTTGCTAATTTTCAAGTTCCTTTTAAGGAAAGTCCATTGTTTAAAAGCTCTGAGTACTCAATAGATTAATTATAAAAATGGGAGCTCAGAAAAACTTATGGTCTCTTCTCCTTCATGCGAATGAAACAGTAGATGCATGCAGTATGGGATTTCATTGAGGAGTGGGTAATTCATTCAACACTATGAATCCAACTGATGAGGAAGATCCATGACTTGGCATAACAACTGATTTCATTTTTGGGATCTCGTTTTGATTCATAACTTTACAAACATGTACTTTCATATTGTGAATATGATGTGGAAGTATTGACAAGACCTTTTGTCCCTGACAACATTAAACACTAGACAAGTATTTGATGATGATGCTTAGATCAGAAGATTTCTGAAAGAACAAGGGAGATTTTGCATTATCAATGCATTGATTTTGGAGCCAATGGTATGTGCCACAAAGGGGAAGGAAACCTTGTTTGGAAAGGGCATCATCCAGCTAAAAACCTAATACCATTCTTAAAGGATTGTCCCTGGTTGCTCTTGAGCTATCCAATTTTGATATTTGTTGATTGCATTATTAATAGACGCATATGGCAGACTCGAGGGATATTGAGGAACATGATCTTGTTACAAAGGAGAAGACATGGAAATTTGGTTGGGAATGTTGACAATCTCAGCAAGGAGGAGAAGCTAGTTCATACATCCAATTGTTGAAAAAATCAAGATTGCATGGCTTGGACCTATTCTTGAACTGAAAGCATACAGAGAGTGACTTGTTTCAACATGAGATTAGCAACCTTACAATCTAATGGAAGTTAGAAATTCACGAAGAAGAAGAGGCCCATCAATCCACTTTTATCTCTTAAAATGCAAGAGGAACTAAAGAAGATAAGAGCTTATCTAGAGGGATCATTTAGCCCACAAGATATTCTTCAAATTGGGTTGCAAACCTAGTACCAGTTAGAAAGAAGTAATGGTGATATCTAGGCTATGTGTAGATTTCAGGAATCTAAATAGAGCATCTATGAAGGATAATTATAACTTTGAAGTCCAAATTATGGAAAATATGCTATCCAATTAGTGACTTAGTTCTGAAGTTTCTCTCCACCCTAGATTGGTTTCTCTTGCTATAACCAAGTTTTGGTGAATGGAATCAGAAAGGATCAATACAACCTTTACTACTCCTTGGGGGATGTAATG
Organism: Taxus chinensis; assembly: GCA_019776745.2. Lineage (NCBI taxonomy): Eukaryota > Viridiplantae > Streptophyta > Pinopsida > Cupressales > Taxaceae > Taxus > Taxus chinensis. The sequence continues at coordinate 796,530,853 of CM034146.1, forward strand.
TGTATGTTTGGATGCCCTTCAGTTTGATGAATGTTGGATCCACCTTTCAAAGAGTAATGGATGTTTCATTTTTCCTTGTTACATACTACGAGTTTATTGTACAGTTTATCAAGATGATGTTACTGTATATTTAGGAAGAGAAGTGATCACCTGCTGCACTTGGAGATGATGTTACCATATGGTTCCAGAAGAGAATGATAACCTGCACTTGGAAGATGTTGAAAATATGAGGGAATATAGCATCTCACTCAACTCCAAAGAAGTTCCATTTTGGAGTGCAGAAGGCAAAATTTCTTGGCCATATTGTGTCACAAGAAGGGGTGATGATTGATCCAGAAAGGGTAGAGGCCATCAGACAAGGTCCCAATTCCAACGGACAAGAAAGTGACATTCAGTCTTTCTTTGGGTAAGATAAACTTCATCAGGAGATTCATATCAAAATTTGCGTGAGTTGACCATTCTAATCACTTCCATGCTAAAAAAAGGACCAGGACCATCAGATGGAAGGAGGCTTCCATCCAAGCTTTCAACGGGATTAAAGAGGTCACTAAAGCATGCCTAGTTCTTGTTAGCTCTCAGATTATAAGAATCCCTTTCTAACTGTTTGTCTGTTGGGTTTTTGTTCCCTTTAGAAAACATACTATTTCTTCTAATCTGCTGTAAGAAGGATGATGAAGGAGCTGAGAGGCCAATTTCATTTTTCAATAAGGCATTGCAGGGGGCTAAGTTGAAAGTACACTATTATGGATTGTAAGCAAGAATTTTCCTTAGTAAAAGTAATATAAAGGTTTTCAGGCCTTATATTTTAATTTAAAATTTTTTCTTATGTTGCCCACACCATGGTGACAAGGACATCTTATCAGAGATGGAAGTCTCAAGACAAAAGGTGCAGGTGGGTGAACAAGTTGACAAGAATATGACATGTATATCCAAACCATGAAGCTGGTGATAGGTTTGGTGCCTGTTTTCTAAGCTTATGGATGAGAGAAACTTGAAAACTATTGAGGTAAATGAGGTAGAGTGAAGTGTAGGGTAGGTGTGCGTTTGGAAGTGTTGATGAGTTTTGAGTGGTACAAAAGGATGTCGATTTGTTTGTCTTAGTTTACATCTAAACTGGACCCTGGAAGTATTTAAGTAAGAACCAGAAACAGAGCCCTTAAGTTGGCTTCTTAGAAATATGTCTTTATTTGATTATGGGTTAGATTGGAAGAATCCTAGAGGGAGTCCCTCTTAAGGTGCATTATGAAGAAGAATCCCACAAGATAATCACTAATCTCCATGAAGGATTTTGTGGGGGGAATTTCATAATTTGCAAGATGTTCAAAGCACACAAGATCATATGGGCTAGTTATTGATGGCCAACTCTCGTTTCAAGGATACAACCTCTTTTGGTTAGAAGTTGTGAGAGTTGTTAGTGCTTCTCTAGAAGACCTGAAAGCTTCAGGCTCCCTTCCTTTGCTTCCTGTATTAATTGAATGCTCCATTTCAAGCAATGGGGAATGGATTTCATTGCTGAGATTTTAGAACCTTCAAGTGTTGTACATAAGTGGAGGTTTGTTGTAGCCCCTTATTACTTTACTAAATAGGTGGAGGCAATCCCCACCAAGAAGGCAGCACACTAAATTGTCATGGAATTTGATGTTAAACCACATCATCTGCAAGTTTGTGGTGCCAGTCAATATTGTAATCTAACCTAATGCCATGAGCTTCAGAGATAAACCTTTGGTGGCAATGTGTAAATAATATGGGATCAACTTGAAATATGCCTCTAATTACAATGCCAAAGGAAATGGACAAGCTGAGTTCAAGTAATAAAAACCTACTGAAGATTATCAAAAGAACCTTGGAGTTGAACAAGAGAAAATGGGTTGAACAGTTGAAGTTTACTATTTGGGCTGATAGAATCACTGTTAAAAGAGCCACTGAAATATTCCATTTGAGTTGGTGTATGAAAATCAGGCCCTGCTGCCCCTCCATATGCAATTATCCTCATATCAGTTCATTAAAAAACTAGAGGATCAAGAAGTAATTCCTTATGATGTTCACATTAACTAGATTGTTTAACTTGATGAAGAAAGGAGGACATCCCACTAGAGGGTGTGTAAAGTTCAGAGAAAAGCTTAAGAATTTATTTGACAAAAAGGTCACTCCTAGGAGCTTTCAATGTTGGAGATCTTGTGCTACTATGGGATAGTAGGAATGAAGATAAGGGAAAGCATGGACAAATTTGACTCATTATGGATGGGCCCTTACTCCATTGATATCAGGATTGGTGAACATACCTTCTTCTTGAAGGATTTGGGTGGTAAATTGCTTGAATTAAAGCCTATTAATGATTAGGAATTTGAAGCATTTCTTGAGATTGATTCCCCATAAATCAAGGTAAACATCAGTTTGGGTACATGTATAGTTTGTTGTTTGTTTCCTTCTCTTTTGTGTTTTCACTAAAGCTCTGGTCCTTGGTGACCTATTTTTGTTAGTTTCTCTACTTCATTTTTGGAAGATGGCTCTGTTTCTTACTAACTCTTCCAAGCTAGTACTCTTTTTGCCCAATGAATATTTTTAGCAATTATTGGTCTACCATTGTTCTTTTGACACTCATAGGGAGTTCCCATCCCCAAGTCGGATGCCTGATGTTGGTGCTCAAAATAGTCTCGCCCCATTTTGCCTTTGAAATCAATCGATTTATAGCCTCTGTCATATTTTTTTCCCCCTATGTTGTGCCAGGGATGTCTACTTGCTATCTTTTGGTGCCATAATTAATCTCTTCCTAGGTGGAAGTTCATGTATGGGTCCATTTATGTTTCCCCATTTCTGGTGTTCCTTTGAAAGTGGTCTGTAATTTGGGTCTCCCATTCTCTATTTATCTAAAAACTCGGGCGGTCCCTTTCTTTCCATTTTTTACAGTCGGGATTTGTTTACCCTTGTCATTTTTTCCCTAGAATACTTGAAGAAAAATGAATGGATGTATCTCTGAAGAGCGTATTTGAGCCTTGTAACATTCCTAAATATTCTATCCTTGGAAAAATTTCATCTTCGGCTCAAATGGTCATTTTTATGCATTTTATGGTTTGACGGGTGTTTCTCTCCTGGTCAAATTTTCATCCCTTGCATTCAACATGTCACGTGGCTTCTTTTGGTTGGTAAGGGGATGGTGGACAAATGCTTTAACTTATCACTTTTTTGCATTTTTGGAAAAAAGGAAAATTTGATCCCGTGGTTCTGCTCAATTCTGATTGGTTCTTTTGGTGCTTACGTGGCTTCTTCTGATTGGATGGGGCGTGATGGGTTTGTATTTGAAACTTTTTCTTTTTGGATACTTTGGAAAAAAATTGAACTCGCCCCACGGCCCCCGCTGGGTTTATTAATTAAAGAAAATTTAAGTGGCGGGGAAAATTTCTTATTTTTTCCCCGAGGGTGTCCATGTGTTCATTTTTGATTTGATGTGGCTCAGTGGGTCACTCATAAAATTTGTGAAAAGTTTTAAACCCAAGGCTTTTCCATGTGGAGGAACCGATGCTCATTTGAAGGTTAACTTTTTGGTTTGGCCTTGGAGTTGCGTCGGGAGGACACGTGGAGGTTTCCACTCACTTTTCCTGGACTTAATAAAATTTCTTGGACTAACATTTTGGCAGGACAGACACGTGGCCAGGCACTCTTTAGGGTTTCAAAACTGGGCATCATTTTGAAATTGCGTCAGGGAGACACGTGGAGGATTCCATCAGGTCTTCCCATACTTAGTATTTTTCAAAGGGTTTTGGGATATCTAGAACACGTGGAGGAATCAAGCATGTTGGGGGATCGGCCCTTCAGTTTAAGTGCCAGAAGGACACTTGGAGGCCTCCTCTCACTTTGCATTTGGGACACAGCCAAAGGGTGATGTCCCGCGCTCACTTCAAAGTGATCAAATTTTTTGGGAACCAATTTTGAGCTCATCTACTTAACCATCTCAAGATGACATGTGAGCACGTAGCTGTTTAAAAATGTCAAAAGGGGCGGGGAAGTGGACTATCGGGGGCATGACTTGAAATTTTTGCCTCTTATTCTCAAAAGGGTTAAAATATAAACAATGATCTAGCAATCTCGACATAGAAGGATCATGTCAAATTTGGCATTGAAAAGTCAAAAGGGGTGGGAGATACAGTCCATCAGGGGCAACTTGGAAATTTTTTCCCCTTAATATTCAAACGAATAAATTCATCACAATGACCTACAAGCCCAATAAAGGTCAAAGCTTGCTCCATTCAAAGGTGCTAGACCTCTTGGGGGAAATTTGGAAAAATTTCCTTTTGGGAGAAAAGAGTTGAAAGTGAGAAAGGAAGCGCGGTTCCATTGGGACCCACATTGGGACACGTGTCAGGCCCATTTTTCAAGGGCGGAGCTGCGGGGAAAACTTGGAAAATTTTCCCTTTTACAAAAATGAGGTGAAATAGCAAAATTTGGCCATGGTTCCATTGGGACCCACCTTAGGACACGTGTCAAGATCATTTCTCAAGGGCAGAGGTGCGGAGAAAAATATGAATTTTTTTCCATTTTTTCAAAAGGTTGTAAAAATTCAAAGGAAACCCCCAAGCCTATTTTTAAAATTGAATCTTCCACATGGACGACCCAAATTCAAAGTGAAGATCAATGACATCTATGTGTCTGAATCTAGATTTTCCACCCATTTTGACTGAAACTCCTGGAAGTGAGAGTCTTCATGATTTCTTGGTGTTTCCTACATGCCAAACAGAGAGGAGAGTTAATTTTGATATCTATGTTTGGTGGAGGAGATCTGGAGACCTCTTTCGCCATTAAAATGGTCTGACTCTTGGGCTCGATATGATTTTCTATTTTTCTTCTCCTGAGCACGCAAGGAACCAGATTTGATAGATTAGGGGTGGAAGTGGTTGGCGAGTTGAAGGAGGAGTGTTCTATCAGATGAAGGAGTTGAATGCTGAGATTTTCGAAGAGATCTACCCCATGAGCACCTGACAACTTTTTACATATCTAATTCTAGGAATCGCGATCAAGATCATGGTGAGCACTGGTACATTAAATGTTTTTTGTCTTTTGGGGGAAAAGGGGGCTTTGTTGTAAATGTTATAAATGGCACAAATTTTTTGTGTAAATGGTTGGAGTGTTAGAGGTCGAAGAAAATTCCCAAGAGGAAAATTTGACAAAGCCTGTCTTTTGAGAAGCCATCTGAGACGTATGTATATCTCTTTTGTATAAAGTTTGATCATGTCAAGGTGGTTGCAAGTGTACATCCATTGAAAAGCTCTAATATTGTTCTAGAAACTTTCCCCTATTGATAAATTTAATCAAACTCGAGTTATTCTGTGTTAATCTTAAGAAAAATGTGTTTGTTTCATTTATGAATGTCTAGCAAATAGTTTTTCTTAATTCCTATTGCAATCTTGTATCAAAATCTGTCTTAATCACACAGGTCTCAATCCTTGTGATAGTTTAGTGGCATCTGCAATCTCATTTCTCAGAAGAGCTTTCATATGGGAGTGAAATAAATGATTTAAAATCACTTTTCTTTCATTTGTTGACAGAGATTGTTTGTAAGCCTCTGGGTGTACCTCAGGCGTGATTGATCTTAGATTTTGATGTTTTATTGGGTTTTCTAACTCGATCCCTTTGTGTTAAAATCTCATAGATTGTGTGAAAAATTAGCTAATTTGGGCCTCCATTGAAGTACATATTTTGGTTAAAGGAACATTTTAGCTATTTTGAAGTATTTTGTTGTCTAGACTTTCCATTTTGTAAGAGTTCTCAGAGATTTGGTGAATCAAGTTCATTCTGCCTCACCTCCCACCAAAATTTATTTAAAAACAACCAATCCTACCCATACTACCCCTGTTTGTCATGTGTGTATACAAATGCATAAATTTTACTACCAAAACATGCAGAAACAATCAGGATTCCAAATGTCTTTAGTAGCTTGAACCTTTCCTAGAGAATATCTCCACTATCTAGAGTGACAACTCGTGAGAGTTAGATTTTGTTGCATTGATCATATTTTCTTCAAGGTCTCCTTAATAACTTCATTAGGAAGAATATCTCCATCTCCTCCATTAAACAATAGGATACAAAAAGGGTCCTCTTACCTTGGTTAAAAGGTACAACCTAAAATAGTGAGGATAGATCAAATCCTCTTAAGATGATACCCACTCCTGTTCAAAACCTGAGTGCGAAAAGTCAGATACATTGCTCCCCCGGATACAAAATGACATACATAAATCATCTATCTACCTCTGAGTGTCCTGCCAAAATCCATGATGTTGCTTGGCCTTTGAAGGAGATTAAATTTTTCTACCAACATGTGTAATATATGAATAAGAAATGAATGTGTAGATCTTGAGACAAATACAAGGTTAATGCTAATTTGACGAAACTTCTAGTTTTACTTTAGATGGTCTTCTAATGAGATTTTAAAAAGTTATACTTTGTATGATTATTTTATACGTAGATCCCTGGATGGCTAAATAATTGACGAAATCTAGTTTTAAGGATGGTTCTCTGTCTTAGCATGTTCTTCCAAACAATATTTTTCTAATTTATTTATGTGTATGGATATTTGTTTCATATTGAATTGACTTTAAAATTTTATACTGACCCCAACTATGTTTTCCCTTGGTATTACTAAGAAGAAATGGATTAACAGAAAAGGAAATTAAGTTCATCTTTCTCATATCCCAACTTTACACGATCAATAAGAGGTGTGGAATCAACACCAAAAATCAAGAACAAAAAATATGTAAATATATGTATTTCTTAATCAAAAGTTTTGTTTAATTATTTCAGTGTTCCTTTTAAGGAAAACATCTACCCCAGTCTCAACCCCTTACCACTAGTAATATGTAAGGGATTATCACATAACGAAAATATAAGGTACTAAGTGAGGTGATTTTGTGATAACGTAATATGTGAATTTTTTTGCTAAGCTATGAATATTTAAATTTACTATCATATAAATAGATTATATTACAAAGTTCAAATAATGGCAATATTAATGTAATGATCTAGAAGAATACAGAAAAATCTAGAAAAATACTAAGAAGGGAAACATGACTACAAGATTCTTACGTCTAAAATCATTTAAGATGGATTTAATTAACAAACTTACCAAACTTCTCACCTTCAAAAAATCATTAACATAATTTTCCAAGGTTTAAATTCCTCAGTGAATATAAAATTTCCAATCTGTTTAAGTCTAAACTTCAACCTTCACTTTATTTATTGTATTTTCAAACCCTACCACCAAGTCACCTTCTTTTATTAGGCGTTCATGGTTTTTTCCCCTTAATATATCTATGCAAACATGATTATGTTGTTTGGCTATAAGAAATTTTTCATCAAGAGTATGTAATTCCACCATGCATACATTTCTATAGTAATATTCATCTAGTATGCCCTCAGAGGATATGCAAGGACTATGGAGTTTTACCTATGAGTTCAATACAACCTCTGAACTAAAAACTAAGGATAAAGGGTTTTCTTCTGTTAGCATGTACAAAAATTTATGTAGGCCAAAATTGCTAGAAACAACATCAAATGTCACTCCGTTGTTTCCATAATATTTAAAATGTGAAAGGAATTGGAAGACTTTATTATATCGTTAGCGTATCTATTTGATTGAGCGTAGTGTAGAGAGGTGGCATGATGTGAGAGTTTTTTTTTTACATAGATCACGTACCTTTAGTAAGAGTTTTTTTTTAACATAGATCACATACCTTTAATTCTTAAAATAATATCGAGTATCTGAGTTAATGATTTGGAGACTCTGTACTAACAAATTATCTGTTTTAAAAAACAATATTATAAATGACTTTAATACTATACTTAAAAGGAATTTTCCTGTATCCTTGTTATGAAATATTTGATAGACGTGACAGTAAAATGATCGATGTTGGTAGAACCAGGGATAAACTTATCTACTAAATGTAAACCACACATGGAAAATTGTGACGAAATAAAAATGGGTTGCTTTTTGGCATCTATGCACATAATAAACCATGTCATTCTCAAGTATGGTCCTAAAGTAAATGGTTTTATAAAAACCTAAAATATTAAGCACATGTCGCCATACCGGGAGGAGGAGGCAGAGGAGAAGGATCATCCCTAAAAGGTATATAAACTCTACTAGAAGGCTCAATCGATCGTGAATAAAACTCCCAGTCATCCTGATAATGCATTTAGATTTGTAGAGGAACCACAATTCCTCAACTATGAGGCAAGGAGCCAAAAAAGTTCTAATCTCCATGAGGAGGAGAGGCCCGTCACAAATAACTAGCCATTATTTTCCCTTGAGGATTAGGAATCCATTCTATCCTCAAAGATCACAAAGTTGACAGGAGAATCAGAGGAGAGGAGGAGCGACGGCTATTAGAGCAGATTTTATGAAGTGGACCTAGTAGAGGTGGCTTGCATGGTTGTTATGGCCGAGGTGGTGGTGGAAAAGGGTAATGAGGAACCCAACTCATCATCCATGGAGAACTCCCCTAGTGAGAAAGAAATTATTACAGGTTGGAAAACTCCAAAGCAATTGTTTCAGCTTGAGATTGAATATGTATTTACAAAACATAAAAAATATCCACTTTATTTTTAGTGGAAAATAATGCACCATAATGAGCACTCTGGAAGATTGCAATATTACGATCTTTCCAAATTTGAATGAGAATACAAGCTCTCAAAAATTTCCACAAAGATTCAATATAGGACGGCGATGAAGTGAAATTTCCAAATAATGCCTCATATCAATGAAATAATTATGGGTAGTAAGGTTGAAAGAAGGAATGTATCAAAGATAAAATAGCTTGAGCATGGGTGAAAGACAAAAACTGATGTTTAAAAGAATCATGTCAAAAAAAAGGGCATTTAGGGTTAGTAATGCAAATTTGACTCAGCCATTCACTTAAAGGAAGGCCCTGATAAACAAGACACCATAGAAAATGCTTAAATTTGGGTTTTAGCTGAGCATTCTGTGCATGGGAAATACGTCAAAGTCAAGTATTTGAGTAAGATTAAAATCCTGAATGAGCATTGACCTTGGAGATGGAAGGTGAAATAGGAAATAAAAGTGGGTAAACAACTCTAGCATTATAATGAGAAAAATCACTATTACGATTCCACCAACAATCATATGAAGTTTTGAGACCCAATTTGTGAAACATGAAATCTAGAATCAATTCTTGAATTGTGTCGATAAACGGAAGATCTGAATTGTCAAGATTTAATTTCATCTTTAGCTCAAGCCAAGGAATCTAGAATCTGCAGAACTCCAAATCTTCAACGGTATAAATTCCTTTTTGATATAAATGGAGATATTTTTAGCTCAAAGTTTTAGAAATTGGGATACTATCCTCCGTGATAATGGGATACCACTAGGTAGTTTGGGAGTTTACAAAAATGCTATTGCAAAATCCATTTCCAATCCAACAAAGGAGAGGATTCACTACTTCAAAATGATTCCATATGCTCTTGGTGATGAATGTGCCAATAATTATAACAAGCACCTTAGTGATAATTAAGGTATATAACCATACATTATTCCCTCAATTTTTACCAAAAGGAGAACATGAGGTAATGTAATGGAGAATAAGAATTTTTCAATCTTGATTACTTGAAAGGTAGCACAAAACCCATTTAGAACATAAATCAATTCTTTTCCAATGAACTTAAATAATGTGCATACCGCCTAAATCATCAAGAAAACAAAAAATCCCAAATGACCATATGAAATATTCTAGAACCAGATATTTTAGAAAAAAGGTAATGTTATCTCTCGAAAGTGCACCTTGTAAAGATATGACTACAGGGGTTCTAAGCTTGCTCTGGATCTCTCTCTTTCATAGATACATTGGAAACACCTCAGGTCTTTGGGTATACCTATTATTGAGGTGAGTCTCTGGTATTAAGGTCGGTTCCTTCTTGATGTATCCTAAACTATTTTTTGGGGGGTTTTAACGGTAAAAAGATGACTATAAATGAATTGAAATATGGGGTGATACACCAATATTAATGAGGGATTTGACTGAGTACATGCATAAATATTTGAGAATGGATTCCAGATGCACAAACCAATAGTTTTCAACAGATTATTAAGGAAAAACACTTGATGTATTGAGGGAAAAACTCACAACAATACTGTTAAGATAAACATGAACACTAATACTATGCAAAAATTACTGAAATTATAGCAAGGTAAGATGATTAATCAGGTAATTTGACATTCGCAAGAAATAATAAGGTATACACAACACTGCAAATAATTGGAAAGGGAGAAATCAATTCTCATTTCAAGGGAAAAACTGGCAAAATTTTCTTCAACACTCATGTGTCGAAAAAAGTCCACCTCTTTTGTGCCTTGCAATTGCACACAATATATAGCAAGTTTATTCATCCCACCCATCCTAAAAATAGGCTAAAATTGTACTCGCCCATGCATCTTATTTTTATTCTTTATCATGAATAAATAAAGGAATAAAAATAAGTATGCTAATATAATGAGGCATCAATAGCCTTGTGTACAAAAATACAAATTAGTCAAACTGCAGTTGACTGCACTATTTGTAATAAAGCTAGATGAATAATTTTGCTAACAATAAGCTTTGCTTGATGAGAAAGTATTCTTCAATGCAATGCAACTTCTTATTTATCTTGTAGCTGATGATTAAATAATATTATTTAATCCTTTGAGTTGACACTTGCATATTCATCCACTTGCAAGGGTATTTTGGCTTTATATCTATTTTGTCTTCTTGTGAAGGCATACAAAAATGCATTCTATGTAAAATTTATCTCTTTCTTTTGATCTCCAATACTTAGAAAAATTATTCATCCTTTCTATAGGAACCACTTGTCCATGTGCACATGATCAAATTTTGTCTTCTTGCAATTTGTAGGGCCACTTGTGTATCTGCAAAAATAATACTCCTTCGTTTGCCCTTTTCGATTTGGTACGAGGTTCTTTTCGCAACAATAAGACAATATATGAAAAAATTAAGGTAAGAAGATTCTTGACCTTAACATGTACATCATTAAATCCTTTGACTTGGCATATATCTTGGTCTCGCTTTGAATAATCATAAGGCACGGGGACCTTTGCCATTCAAATGACCTCCTTTTGAATAAATGGCATATAAAATGGTTTTTGGCCCTTTTGATTAATCATAAGGCATAACATATTGATCGTTCACCTTTTGACCTGATCGGCATCATATAGTTTTTGGACCATAATAAGGTCAAATGCAATAATTTTAATATCATGGGGCTGGGCCCCTTTCCCACGATGCTTAGATCCTTCTTTTTCAGTCAGATTATTAGCTAACCCCTGGTTAAATGGAGAGTATCTCAGGGTTTACATTGGGCCAGGTAAATTTATTTGAACCATTAGTTTCCTTCCTTTTGATCTTCCACCGTTAATTGATCTGTAGTGGCATTTAGTTTCTCATAAAATATGAACCTATGATCTTATACCTATGAATATGGCTCATTGATTCCCAACTCAAGTGAGTTAGGATTAATTTGAGGTTACATCGATTTAGGTGTTTGATTTTGACCATTGATATTGGTACCATTGATCTAGATCCGTTGATTTCCAAACTCAAGTTGGCATTGTGTTTTGTTGGAATTAGCATATTACATAGTTGGATCCTGTAGCGTAAGATCTCGCCTGTCCATTTTTGACTCACCTTTAACTTGAAGGACTTAGGTTTTGTAAAAAAATATCTATGATCTTATCACTTGGTCATTTCATTTTCTCATTGGGAGCGGTGAAGCCATGTAATTTTTTTTATCAAACTGACATTTTTGATCTTCTAAAGCTCGTTTTCTCATTATATATCTATCTTCTAGGGCTCTATGATTTTGAGTATTTGTTATTTCATGTCATTTTTTTTCTCTTTATGAGCTTCTAAGAAATATTTCAGTTATGATATCCATCATTAACATTCTTCCATTGAGTTCTATGATCTTTTATTTTTAATTGATGGAACTGTTGATCCTTTGTTATTATGGCCATCATTTTTTTGAAGGTAAGTTACTAGTTTCTGATCTCTGTAACTATTTTTTCTCTGGTCATTTCAACTTTATTACCATTGAGTCCTCGAAATATTTTCATTTATGTGGTTCTAAGAATAGAAAATGTAAATATGAGATCAAAATGTTACTCGTGATGGTCAACCCTGTGGTTTGCATCATTGATTCTGTGCTAAGGTTATTTGAAACTCATGAGTTTCTCCCAACTTTAAAAAATTGTTTTCATTTATGAATACTATGCAAACAATAACTCCGCCATTTTAAATATTTTTACCATCTGGGGATAAATCTCATGCTTTTTCTTGAAACATTTTATTTCTTTCTTTGCATAGCTTCTATTATTTGTGATATTTTGAGCTATATTTGAGACGCCTGTGGAGGGTTTGCAAAAAAATTTCTTTTGCATTTCTTGAAACTATTCCTGAACTCCATTTTATTTGATGGCTTAAGCTCTTTTCCATTCTTTTTAACTTTAAATTTATTCAAAATGGTTGATGGGTATAGCCACTTTTTTGTGTATTTGAGTTATTTCACCTAAAAATGAACTGTAGAGCTATATTTTCATTGAAACCTGGGTGATTTGCTATTGTGTTCAAATCTGAGTTGAGATTTTTCACTTATTCTACATACTATAGATTTCCTGTGTACATGTTATGGTACTTTATATTTCAAGGTTGTTTATTTAGCTAAATGGTTGTTAAATAATCTCTAAACTTGATAAGAAGTCCGTATAGATATTGAAGATTTTATGAAAATATGTTCTTCTGAATAAACCATGTTTTAATAATAATGTCCATATGTTCTGAGTATTTATATTTTGAAGATATCTTGGCTCAAAACTATTTCGGGGTTGATATTTTACTTCTCTTTGTGTGAGAATTTGACAAAGAATTTAAAAAATGCACTAGGTCTGTTTTATCTGGTTGTTTTACACTGGGTACTTGTTATCAAGACATTACAAAATTCTATTAGTGATAATTTAATTCCTTCTGATTAACTTCATTTTATTTTCAATATAGTTAGTGTGCAATGATGACTACATTACTTTGAGCTCAAACCTTAATTGCATTTTTTTGGTACCTCATTAGTCAAGATACATGTTGAAATATTATGTTTATTTGAATCAAAAGAACGGTATGTATTGAAGATGTTCGTTTTGTAGCAAAGCTTTTGAATTTCAAAATATTTAAACCATATTTAAGAAAAAAATCTCCAACCCTGATTTCTATATCATCCATTTACTACTAAAAATTTGTTCCTTCTGAAAATATGTTATCTTGCATCTCTTATGTATCCCTCTTTTCAGTTCACTTTTGGATTGCTCCTTTATAACTCATAGTTGCACTTGTATTCTCTAGAAGTGATGTAGCATATTTATTTCTTTTAAAAATTGATGTTGGATCTCTATACATATTTTGCATTCTTGACCTGTACCTTCTATATCTTGATAAATGTGAACTGTCATGAATGAACCTTCAGTTTAGTCAATTGCCTTGAAGGTTTTTACCTAATGTCTAATTTTTCTGGCACCTTGAATTTTTGCAGTTTTGAATATACTTGATCTTTTCTTGATGAATCAATTTCATTTGTTGACTTGAAAGTGTCATTTTCTTTATTCATTGTGCTTTTGTTTACCTTAAAGGCACAATGAGCTAGAAATATATTGTACCCTTCTTGGTTCACCTGTAATCACATCTACTCATGTTAATGCTACAAGATGACATTTGTTAGGATGCTCAAACTATACTAGTAGATCATGATGGCAAAAATACTTTTGCATCATTTAGATGATCGCAACTCATGAATGACCGTTTCATGCATATTATTTAATTGGTGGAGTATTTTATATTTTTTCACAACTTTTAAGCATGTATTAGTTGTGAAATAAAATGATGGAAACATGTAAAAATGTACATTTTACATGGCGAAGCCCTGTCAAAATTTTCTCAGATTTCCTTTTCCATTTTGTTTCAGCTATTTGATAAGGTGTGGCACTGGTGATGTAATCTCTCTTGAACATGACTGTTGTAGCTTCTAGACCTTCAATTAATTCTGAATTTTATGAATGACATAACTTCCTTTCTGTATAAGTTTGTTGTCCTGAAAATATGTTTCGTTTCAGCATTCATTATATCTAAAAATCTTCCACATCTCTTGTTCATTTCTTTTCTATATTGAAGTTTCTTTTTGTCCTTTCTTGACATGATTAATTTATTCCTTTGTTGCAACCTATAGCTGCACATCTTAGAAAATAGTTAGAACACATTAGGCTTTTTCACCTCTCTTTTGTTCCATAGTTTTCTTTTTTTATGTTTTCTCTCTGGAATGACTGTGAGAATCATATGTATTGATTTAGACTATTGTTGTTTCTCAACTCAACATTTATTTGTTCTATAATGATACCTCATGATATCATGAGATTCATTTACACGAAGATAGATAGTACAAATAACATGATTTAATCCTGAGCTCATGACTGAAATTATCCTCTCTGTTTGTCTTTCAGGTATAGTACGGTGTTGAATAACAAGGATGGAAATGGACCAAAAGCTGGAGTGAAGATGGACCAAAAGGACAAAATAAATAAGGTAATGAAGGATTCCTTCCTATTATTTTTCTTTTATTTTCATGCACATGCACTTTCTATTTCAGTAGTTATGATGTTTACTTGAGTCACATCCCACATCTTGTGTGGGAAACATTTTAAATTCCTTATGAATAAAAAATTGAATTCTAAAACTAAGTTGTGTACTTCCTTCTACTTTTTAGATTTGTATATGGATTGTATAATGAATTAAACAACTCAATAACATAATTGAATGTATTTAGTCATGAAGGAAAGAACTATAAAACACCTGTATCCTTAGTAATGAACTTTGATTGCTACAATCTCCAACCTTTGTTATTCTTCCAAAACTTAAAACTTCATCTAATTTGTATTTTCTATCTTCATCAAGATAACACATCTGTCCTTCAGGGATTTTTTCTTGTTTTCCTCGAGACAAGCATGAAATTGTAGACTATGTGATTTGTTACATTTTGTAATAGTACACATAGCTGTAAATTACATGTATTCATTAATTAATCCAACATAAAAAATATTAAACTGAAATAATTTTCTATATCTTAGCTTCACTTCGTCAATGCCAACCATCATAATGAAATTTGAAGTTGCCCATTTTTGCATGAGTGCAAAAATTATCAACAGGTAATCCTAGATTTATTTGGCATGTTTGGAAAAGGAATCATGATATTTATACCAACAAGAAGAACAATAAACATGGGTGGCCGTAAGAATCTTGGTGCACAGCTTAAATTTTTTTGCTAAAGAGAGATATTTAGACACCCACCAAGAGACTTTATGCTCAACTCCATCAATCACATATTTCCATAAGCTGACAGAATCATTATAAAAATAAAAGGGAATACCTAAAATTTTAAATTATTCTTAATGTTTAATCCACGTCTAGGGGTAAGATTTTAACCAATCAGACATAGGAAAACTATTTTTTTTTATAGCACAAAGTTCTAGCCATATGTATCCTTGATCTTAAAGAAAGAAAATAAATTTCAAGACATTAAAAAATACAATAAAATTCTACTCATTTTCTACAAGAGTGAGGAACAATTAGCAATAAAGTGACCATTAATGATCTAAGAAGAATGATCTTGAAAAAATGCCCTGAATACAAACCTAATCACCACCCTCAGCACTAAGATACCTGAGAGCATCAGATGCTATGACAAAAAAAGTAGGTACAACAAGGAACCCTTTTTGATAGAGCAGAAGAGGCCAATCGCAGAGGAATGTTGGCTATTAATATTGAGGCAAATAGATGCATTAAAGAACAATGTTGAGAGAACTTTAAGTATGTAAATCACCAAATCCTATTGCTATGAGGATGTAAAAAATTAAAGGCCACTGGATACGATCATAATCCTTCTTTGATTCAATTTTAATAAATAATGGCCATTGAAGAGACATATTATCTCGATGCATACCTTCTTAGACCACAATATATTTATCTAGAAGGTAGCAGACTTTGATAACATTCATTTTCTAAAGTCAAACAATCTTAGGTAAAAGATCAATAATGTGAAGCGCAGGGATCTTGGGAATAATTTTATAAGAAACATTCAAAAGTGTGATAGGATAAAAACTATAAATAAATTTAGGATTACAATCTTTAGGGATAAAATTGATGTTTCATTAATTAATGAACCCCCCTAATTAATTGGATCAAATGGATTCATTATAGACATGAATTAGATCACGGATAACAAAATACCAAGTAGCTTTGTATAATTCAAAAGAAAATCCATCCATCTTAGGAAATTTATCATTTACTATGAAAATAAGAGGAAGGTCATATAGCTCATCCAACGAAAGAGAGGAATTATAACAAGAATGATCATGAGAAGATATTTTTATAGCAACCACCTAAAAACATTGTTAGATGGCAATTTCTTGCTCATTAGTAAACTCTTGTGCTTGGAAAAATAACTAATATATTTCCCCTAAAAGTATTGGTGATCTTAGGAATTCCGATTAGCCAAATCTGAGTAACTTGAATAGCTTTAGTCTATTCTCAAACATGTTTGAAATGGAGGGATTTGAAAAAAAAAATTGTACACTTTGTCTCTAACCTCTAACTAGTGCAACCTTTACCATATTTTCCCTCCACGGGCCAAGTAAGATTCCATGCGCTTGATTATATGCCAATTTTTTTCAGCCTATAACTGAATATTGGTGTCAAAGGATTATATTTTAGGAAAATAAAAAACTCTAAAGAAGAATTTTTGTAGAGCTAAGTCCCTTTGCTTGTGAACTTGAGAAATTTGTTTTCCA
This sequence comes from Taxus chinensis, assembly GCA_019776745.2. Taxonomy (NCBI): domain Eukaryota; kingdom Viridiplantae; phylum Streptophyta; class Pinopsida; order Cupressales; family Taxaceae; genus Taxus; species Taxus chinensis. The sequence continues at coordinate 796,547,729 of CM034146.1, forward strand.
AATCAATGGAGGAATCAGGTAATGAACTTGATCTCTACCTCCCACCACTCTTTCCACCTAACAAAAAAGGATGGATTTGGAACCATACTCAAAATTTTAACAATAAGGAGGACCGCCCCTGAAGACTTAGAAAAGAAACACTCAAATATGTTATATTAGATGGGACTTTAAAAGGTACCCTACGCTAAATAATCTTGAAAGTGATCAGAGAGTGATCTAAAAAAAAAAATATACCATAACATGAAAAGAGAGAAGAATTGCTTTTCAAATTCAAAAATATTATGTTGAGAGAAAATTACATGATCAAGCCTTTTGAAAACCAAATAGGATCCTTCTCAGTTATTGGTCCAAGTATACCTAGCTTGAGACATGAATTCCATCCACCATCGCAGGAGAGGATTGGAAATCCCCCTAAAAATTTAAATTAATACCAAACAGAATGATTGTCGACACACCAATGCATAGCGAGGGAACCAAGTTTTCTTATAGGATGTTCAATCATATTAAAGTCACAAAAAATAAACAAATAGACAATAAGAAAGTTATCACCTAACCATTTTCATAACGATGTTATTTTCGTGCAATTTTTAGAAGTATAAACATTAAGAATACTAGAAGGAAGATTGTTAATAGCCATAATCTCCCACATGACCAGATTTGATGGATTGTTGCCAGAGGAGGTAAGTAAGGCTTAAAATATTTTTGCAATGGGAAATCTTGAACCACCTAAATTACTCACATGAAAAATATGAAAATATTATAAATTAACAGAGATATAAGTTATGGTATTTTAAAGCAAAAGAAATAAAAATTTAACTTCATATAAAAAAAAATCTAACCCATGTAGAGTATTTTTGAGAAGGCTCTATGAGACCCTAAAAAATTTGAAGAGATGAAATTAATGAAAAATAAGAAATTTCAAACTCCCTCTAAGCGTCTATAACTCTACATTCTGAGAAAAAGAATAGAAAATTTATTAGCAAACAAGATCAGGTTTAAATTAGAGATCTCAACATAGATGGGGCATCGTTTAGCCCCATTTTATCCCTATAATTCGTGGGAAACCTCCCAAGGTAGGTTGTGTGAATAATGCAGAGGTTGAGATGTTGAAGCTAAATTTCCATAATCATCTATTTGTGAATGTGAATATTTATCTACGATGGTTGAGAACAAATGGAGATAGATGAGGGGGAAGCGCACACACCTTATTTATCCTTGTATTGAAGAGAGGAAGGGGAAGGAATGTGGGTCACCAAAAAAGTGGATTTCACACCTAAAAGAATGATATTTTTTAATATAGTCTAACCATCTGTAAACATGTCCTCTTTGCATTTTGACTCAGTAGAAGATGAAGCCATGGGTTTAGATCAATATAAAAGAGCACAATCAAGAATGCAATGGTCAAGGGCTAGACATCAAAATAAGGTGTTGTGGCAATTGAAATAAACAAACTTTATAGTGAAACATAATTACCCCACTTGAATATCTATATGGTCCTGCATATCTTTCACAAGGCTAATCTCAACACAAACCCATTTATTTGGTCATGCATAAAATAAACTATCCTTTTCATTGCATATCACCCTTCTAATGGAGGGTAAATTTTTTGGGAAAATATTGGTGAAAAGGAAAATATAAGGAATTTAGAATTTTTAATTTAACAAATTTTGTACTATCATAAGGTAGCATGTTCGCCAAAATTTAAAACGACCTAAAAAAATTGAATATAATTTCACATTTGTGTTTCCGCCAAGGGAAAAATCATATTAGTATATTAGCCTTCATGTTAAAAAACTCTAATATATATAGAATTAATTCACCATAGTATAGTCCTATTTTTTACATTATAAGTATGTCAATAATCCAAAAGTATAAAACCACAAGCCAAAGGATTCAAGAAAAAGTTTACGACTCAAGAGATAAGTGAAAAATAGAAGTTTGTCTTAAGACATATAAGGTTATTTTGTATTGATAGACATCAACAATTTTTTTTTTTTGGCTCAATAATAAATTTTTGATGAGTCATGATGGACGACAAGGAAAATGTGCAAGTGTTACTAGCCGATAACATGTATAAGTGTTACAGTCTGGTAACAGATATATGTGTTACCAAACAGTAAGAGATATACGTTTTACTAACCGGTAACAGATATATGTGTTATCAGACGGTAATAGTTAACTTTGTTACTAGACAGTAGTAAAATTTTCAGCATACTTCCTCCATATTGCTTTTATGTCTGAGTGCTTGGTTGTGTTGTCATCCGTAATTATGAAGTTGTGTTGGATTGCATTTGGATAAAGCTTTTTTTTTAATCAATATTTGAAATTTATATGTTTTGTCACATGTGTAAACTTTAAAATCATCATTTTGATGGCCCATGTTACAAATGAAAAAAGAACTTAAGGAAAAATAAAAAGTACTATGGACATTTCTAAATATTTCAGTCAGCCTGCAATAACCCCAGTGGAAAGAGATAAGTAACCCAATTTTTACTCTGCTAATGTTAATTTATTTTTTTGATTTACTTTAGGAAGCTGTAACCAAAAAATATTCTCTCAAATGTAGGAAACCCTAGCAGTGACCTTACTATGAGTGAAATTTCCAATCACCAGAGTAATAAAATTCAAATTGTTGCTACTAATAATTCCATTTCCTATCCAAATAAAACTTTTGATAAACATTCCAGAAACTCAAATCAAGAATGTAAGAGTGGGAAGTGGCCTATAACAAGGACATTTTAATTTGAATGGTGAACCAAATATCCATTCATTTAACCTGTTGAACCTAAAAAAAGTACTGACACTCCTAAAAAATGTAGATGTACCATCTTTAGTTGGAAACTTGGCAGAGACCAAAAAATGGAATTGAAGTTGGACACAATAGAGAAGCATTGAGGAAAGGTATACGAGTCTAAAAATCAATATGATGGAACAATTATAAAAAACTAGATGGAAAATAGAGGAATATTGTTTACATAAGAGATATGCTACAGAATATGATAATCATCATAAACATATTCAAGACATAATTTAGAAAGGTGGAACTATAAAGGCTAGATTTGGAAAAGTTACTGATGTAAGTCTTCACGAAAAACTTGTTCAATTCAGAATAGTATTTCACATTTTAAAAAAGTGTAGACCAATTTCATATCTCATTGATTATAAAAAAAAATTTCAATCTAATGTATTTATGAATATTTTAACACAATGGTCAAATACTAGTGCATGGGAGATGTAAAAGTGTATGGGAGAAAAAGAAATCACTTATTCAAGAGAGAAGGTAAAAAATGCATATTTTATGGCTTTGTTGATTGATGAGGTGACAACAATAGATAATACATCTTAGGTGTGCATTCATGTCTACAATGTCAGTTTCAATAACCATTTTAGGGAAAATTATCTACTAATATTCCCAAAATGATGGAGAATTGCAATGCTGAGAACATATAAAAACTTGTTATAAAAAATTTGAAGAAAAAAACTTATGTGGATGAGAAGTCAATCTCTACAAAGATGATTTGTTTAGGAGATAATGGCGCATCTATTGTTAAATGGAACTTGAACTCATATATGTCAAGCAATCCTACAATATTTATTGAGTTTGAACAATTTTTGGTTGGAATAACAAATAGTAAAAAAATGCTAAAATATGTTGAAACGAGATGGATATCATTGTCGGAACCAGTTTGTAGGATTTTTTAGGAATATAGGTACTTAGCAGTGTATATGTTCAAACATTGAAGACATGTGGAAAAGGATAAAGATATGTTATATCACTTGACATATTTAGAGAAATTATTAACTTTATGTGGTATTTTTCCAATGCTAAAGGAAATAGACAACTTAGTGAAACATGATAAGGAAATATCCATATAAATTGTTGATTTTATAAAAATAAAGAGACAAGTATGTATGATTTTATATTCAAAGTATATCACCCAAGATTGGATTCAAAAGCAAATTTTTACCGGCTTCAATATTTTGAAAAACACCAAAGATCTGAGAAGCTATTTAAAGCTCAATATTAATGGTCATCTTTGTATTTCAGTAGATGGGAAAAATATTAAAATGCATACTTTATACAAAGATCATTATGTAATAGGTTCTGAACTTGAGGAAGCACATGTCACGAGCTATATTTTTGATGTTGCAGTTTATGATGTATGTAAAAAATTGAAGAAAATATATAAGACGTTATCTTTTGAGATCAAATATCGTTTTAAAAACAATGATCTACTGGAGGCCATGGTTGTTGTAAATACCATTTTCTCAAACCATATGATTGATGAATAATAAAGATCTATAAATTTTGGCAAATCCATGACTGCAGTTATGGACTAGTATTACAAATCTTCAAACGTTGATGGAGGGGAATTAAATGGTATATTGGAAAAAAAAATTATTCATATCCCATTCAAAACAATTTTCATTTACAATGTCTAATCAATATAATTCTATTGTTGAACCAATATAAATCGGAGTTGTCACTCTATTGTGGAGAAAAATGTATTAGAGTAGTATTCTGAGAGATAATATAAGTGAATAATTCAAACTATATGAACTCATACATACAATGATTCTTGGGTCTGTTGAAGATGAAAGGGTATTTAGTGCACTTACATTTTTGAAATCAATACTTCACAAAATATTGGACAATAATTTAGAAAAAATTTTGAGAATATATGTTTCAAGATATAGGGTGGACACATTTCCATTTGAAATAGAACTAGCTACATGGACATATCTTGTAGAGAGTAGAGTTGTTAATCATATAGAGAACAATGAAGTCTCTAATAATGGTGAAATTGTCTTTAACTCTGCTAGACAAGATACTACAACATATATGAGCAGTGATGAAGGACCATCGACGATAGGGTTGTTTCAACTTCCACACACTTGACTGTATTCATTATCTAAAATATATTAATATATTGTTACTCGATCTTGTTTTCAATTACATATTTTGTGCATATAAAGTTCAGAATTTTTTTTATCCCTTCTCTATTTTTAATAATGTTTGCAAATAACAGATGGTAGATACTTCAAAATGGATGATGTAATAAAATTAAATTTTGTTACTAATAAAGGATGATCAATCTTTGATTTCTCACTATCATTATTCCACAGGAACAATTTTTCACAAAATTATTATAATCCATATATGATATATAACATCTTAATTATTAGGATTAATAAAAAACATAGCAGCCTATGATTATATCCCATCATGATTATTGGAGATAATATTTACATGATGAATCGATATCGACAGAAAAATGCACATTTAAGACACAAGTTTGAAGTTTTGAGTTCATACATATTTGAAAATAAATTGAATAATGTAAATCCACATTCAGAATCCATGTGTACTATTCATCATCTATTTCACATATAGATAATAAACCATTTCACATGCAACTCTAAGAGAAAAAAATATCAACAATTTCGAATAAAGATAATATTTTCAAATTCTAATTGTCAAACACTAAAAATATACACAGTAACATAGTTTAAAGTATTAATAGAAGTTAATTGGACCCTTTTCCTTGAACAAATTCAACAACAGCTGAAACATTTAAACTATCTTGGATTACACCAGACTCTACTAATTCTTTTGCAAAAACATTAATATTTTCTAATTTTTCTCTATATTCACAAGAAACATCTCCTGTAGAAAGGATAGAAGGATCCTGATCATTTTTTTCTTCATAATAATTTCCATATCTAGGTTGTGCTCCTTAATAATCCTCTGCAAAATATTTTTCTGCTTGTTTAACAAGACAAGTTTTTATTTATAAAAAATAGCCCCGCAAATACTCTCTCTCACTTTTTTAATGTGCTCATCTAACACCTACACATGTTTCTTCAAATTATTTTATTTTGATTTCAATTAAAAAAATCTCATAATCCATATTTAGAATAAGAAAAAGGATAAATATATAGTTATCTAACAATCCACAAAACAATAGAACTTACCACGGCCATGTATTTTTCTGCAATAGCAATAGTGAAAAGGTTCTTGTCACGACTCCACTCGTTGTAGTAATACTATGCCTCAGCATTCAAATTATCCAATAATTTCAACATTAATGTCAAGAACTCATCCATGTTGTAAACATTATCGGTGACTGCACTTCCATTTTATGCTTACGAAAGTATAGCATCAATTGCCATTGGTTGATTTTTAACCAAGGAATAAAGTTTTTCTCTGTTTTCAAAATTAGTATATCTATAATTGATTTCTTTTATAGGAGATTTCACTCTGATCTCCCACATTTTAAGTTGCTAAAGATTGGAAATAAAATTCTCCATGACAAAGGAGGTAGTATTATCTAACATAATGATGTTAAGTGACAACCTTGTCTTTGCATCATTAACCATTTTTTCCTAACTAGTTGGGTAAGGAGGACTTGAAGAGCCTACCGGATTTGGTCCTTAATTATGAATAAATTATGTTAGATCCTCAACATGCCTCCCTAACGCTGTCACATCAAAATATCCATCCAACCCGAGATACTCCTCATCTATTTATATATAATTTAAAACATAAGTGCCTCTGGCACTCGACATGTTGTTAACTAGTTTCCTTGCTCATAGTCATTCAAAGGTTTGAGAGCACAATCATTTTTATTCTACCATAAGCATGTTACGGAGGCAGAAGGGGAGGTCAGAATGATGTACTCCTTGTCCGTTGAGAGGGATTCGAACATAAAAGGTGGTTGTTGGCATGGCCGATGGATCAATTTCATATTGTAAAATATCTGCGAGCATCAATACTTTAACAATATTAGACTCGGTAATTATTATGTTGAAAATTTAAAATTTATAAGTAAGAAAAGTGAAAAGTTAGAACTTAAAATTAGTATGATTGACACCAATAGATATTTCTTACGCTATGAACTTTTTTTGTAATCAACAAACTGCAGCACTAGCATGAAGGGTGGTTGTGGCATTGGCACGAAAAATCATGAATTTAATGAAAAAATTATAAAGAATGATAAATTCGTAAAAGAAATTCAATCGACTAATATAAATAAAGTTTAAGTCACTATCTATTGGTTTCTATGTACAATAACTTGAAGGGATTGGGTGATTATATGGTCGCGGTGTAGAATGATAATATTCTTATTCTTGCTCATGTATGTCATATGTTCACTGCCACCACTGTGAGCAAACACTCTCAGAGTTGTCAATGTAGATATGCTAAAAAATGCTCCACATTAAGATAACGAAATTAGAAACATTTCATTGTCAAGAAGAAAATATTTAGATTATAATTAGTTTGTAAATTTCTATCATAAAATCAAAACTATTTTTTAATATGTAAAAATATGTAACGCCCACAAAAATAATGCACCAAACAAGGTCAAACTCCATTAACTACTAGGGGGAATTTTTTAGTAATTGTTTATGTTTAAAAGGTTATAACATTAGTTATGAACAATTTAAATTCCCATTAAAAAATTCTACATAACCATAAGGATTTCCAAATTAAATTAATAATTAAACATTATTAATGAATTCCAATAACTTGTTTCAAGATTTAATCCCCCTGCTAGGGTTTCCAATAATTTCCATTTAAAATAATGACTAACTTAATCTTGTTATTTTACGTTATTTAAAATCCTCTTGAATCATTATCTAAAATTTCATACACATTAGTGTTTATTTAATCATTAAAATCAAATGTCATGTATTTATTTATTAACTTATATTGGAAAGGTTATAACTTACCCTACCCCACTAAGTGGCCCCATTCACATAATACCCATACCTTTTGTTTAAAATTACCCCTTGCCATAAAAATTTCAACTTAAAATGTCTAGGGTTAAATCTCTACCCCTAGATGTAATCCATATGAGCCCTTACATTTAGGTTTTCTCTAAAATCTCTAAGATTTCCTTTTATTACCTCTTTAATAATTTATTTTCCCTAAACAATTTATTTGATAATTTTCAATTTGCAAGTTGGACGAGTGGAAGCTATGGAGTCATGAGGGGAAACCATGAAGAAATTTCTCTTGGTTCATGTTTTTCAAATGGGATAAAACCCTTCCTCAATTTTTCTCTCTATTCCATTATTTGCAATAAGATTTTAGTGTGTAGATTATCTTTTTTTTGTTATAATATTCAAACCCAAGATATGGACGTGGGTATTTGTTTTCTCACATTTCTTGAGTTAAAAATTTGGGGAAATCCCATTTTATTTTATATAGGGTGTAATACACCCATATAAATATGTACATGCATTTATAGATGTATAAACATGTATATATACCTATTACTAAGATAGATATACATTTTGTTAACAAATATATTCATTTAAGTCATTGGTTTGGTTGAAAGAAAATTTTATTTTTGAACAAGAGTTTCATGTGCTTGCCACAAATGTTGGTTGCTTAACCTGTAGCGGTCCTCAATATGTTACTGCTGCCAGTCGGGCATCCGACACCGGTTAATGGAAATTTGACATATTTAATAAAAGTATACACAAATATATATATTATCAAATATATACATATGTGTACATTTTTATAGATTTTATATTTATTATAATATTTTTTGTATTGTTATCAAGGTAATATCTAAAGAAAAATTTTAAGAGTTGGAATTTATAAACTCTACGAAGTTTTCAGTGACCAACAGGTTTGTCAACCCTTGTCCATAAATCCAACACCGATTACTTTAGATCTGTTAAATTTTAGATAAAGGTATATTGAGATGTATATATATATTGTCCAATATATGCTTCTACATACACTTTTATAAGATATCATATGATATTAAAGTCTTGTTATACTAGTTTCTAAGTACAAAGATCATGCAACTAAGTCAAAAGTTTAAAATATAAAACTATAACTATGTTTCAGAAACCAAAGCCAGTTTTTTTTTTGTTAACGACAGTTGGCTAACCGACGATGGTTACTATGGAAAACAACTTTGTTATAATAACATATATATATATATATATATATATATATATATACTCAGAGTGCTAACTAATGGATTATTTTAATAGATTACACAATAAAAATAACAACTTCTTTCTTGATTTAAATCACAAAAGGAGTAACTTTTCCTTTGCAACATTGTTTAAAATTTTTCTACAAGGGTTTAGTTCAAACCAAAAAGCATTTAACTTTAAAAGAGATAAATTAACTTAACCATGTACTAAGTGCAAGATTTTTTCCTTTTCACAAACAAGAATGAAAACCATTTGAACAAAGAAAACAAGTATAATATTCCATATATTTTCTAATGCAAAAAAAAACTTTTGATTCATTTCCGTATTTGAAAGGATTTACATATAGACTAAAAACAAATTACAAAATTCCTTCCTTTAACCATTTCCAATACATATCTTGAATTTTTTAATTTTCCAGAAACTCTCTTTAAAATACAAGTGTATAGAAGCCTTCCACTCAAAGGTGGAAACCACATGGCTAAATTTTAACAAAATTAAATTTCACTTTCTTGATATTTGACACAAAAAATATTTCCAATATGAAAAATTGATCTCCTTCATTTCTTCATAATCTAATCAAAAGAACAAGGGGGTGTAGTCAACACTCACCTCCCGAACTTTATTCCTATGAGAATGATAATCCATCCTTCTCATTGGCCCTCGACCCCAAACAATGAAGCAATAAGGGATATCAAGCAACCATGGAAACTTACTAAAAACGTTTCCACAATAGATACACTCATGTCAACAAACTTGTAACACAAAAAGCATAATAACAAATATGGCAACAACATACAAATTTTTGAAGCACAAAGGCTTAAAATCCAAGCCTAGACAAAAGAGAAATATGGGGAATTCCTTATGCCTTTGAATGGGTTAAGTGTCCACATTAAATGCATCCAAAATTTTCATCCACACAACAAAAACCAAAATTGTATCCCTCCCTCAATCTCTTATCTCTCCCTCAACCTCTTATTTCTCCCTCAATCTCTTATCACTCCGTCAAATGAAGCATATTATGATAAACAAGAAATATTTATTAATATCATAGGGTCAGACACCCAACCCAAACAATGTCTGAAAGCATATACAAAACTCTTATCCCTCCCTCAAAACATCCCCATTTTCCTACTCCTACACATCCTTAAGGTCATACTACCCCATATCCAAAATAACACAACATTCATTCATTTTACAAGCAATTAAATGACAAATAAAATAAAAAGTAAGGATATAGACCCTACCTTTCCAATGCAATAATATTCAAACAAGCAACGATTTCTAAGATTTTCCAAGTCCAATCCAAAGAATAAAACAAGCTCCCAAATTCCAATCAAGAAATAGAGAAAAAACCCATTCAAAAATACAAGTGTGAAATAAAAACAAATAACCCCCAAAACTCCAAAACAACTTACATAAATATAAAATGATGAGAGACTAGTGATGTGGCTCCATGTAGGATGCCACATCACTTTTCCTCCAATCCAGTTCACCAAGTCAAACATCAATCTCAAGACCAATCAATATGTAAGGTCAGAATATGACAACTTCCGTCAACACAAAAACAATCACTCCATACCTCTAAGGAAAAAATTAAAGGAGTTGTAAGAAGGTGCAATTAATTTAAATTTTGCTTTTAGAAAAACACATAATGAGGCCTAAAATAATCCCCTCACATCATAGGTATAGTTGGTAAGTGAGTTTTGGAGGTAGGGGACAAGATTAACATATCCCACAAGCCTCCAAAAGTGCGTAATAAGCCTAAATTTGAGATTTAAAAAGTGGGGATGAGTACACAACATCAAAACAAATAAAATCCCTTTCAAATACATAGTATATCAAGTAAAATATACCACAATTAAATGTTCCCCAATTAGCATAATCCCATGATTAATTAACTTAACAAGAGCATTAGAACTAAGAAACAAATAAGTCCAAATACATCAAAATATATAAATAACATAGTCACAATATAAATAAAATTAGAAAGGGAAAAAACATAACATAATCCCATGGTAACATTTGAGGTCAACCCCCAATGGGTGCCCCCTAACAAATTCAACAATGACATAACAATATGAATAAATACAAGTTTCCAAGGTGACCTTATTATCAATATCCAATATTCTTTCATGGTTGGTCTCCTAGCCCCTTCTTGTTTATTGTGATATAATTTTCTTCAAAATCAAGGCCATATAATTAACATCAAACAATAAAACACATTTATGTTTATCGATTTATATCATCATATAACGTAAAAAATCATAATCAAGGTAAAAAACTTCTACTAATATTTGCAATTTCTAGATATTTCAATTCTAGCATTTCCTCACATCAATAAAATCCTAGGAGTATCTCGATCATCTAACAAAAATCAATATGTCAAGAATCCAAAGTGTTAGTATATATAAATTAACAAAACTACATTACCATCAGTACTTATATATCTATCCATGCCTCTAGAATTCCATATAATCCCCAATCTAAGTCACAAAAAATCAATGATAAAAATATCCATAATGTCTATCAATATGCTAGTAAAAATATAATAATGTCTATGTCTCTAATCAACAGTAATAACAATTATAGTATAATAAGTTTTGAAGAGAAGTGGTCATTACATCCTCCTCCCCTTAGACTCAAATTTCTCCTGGAACTCATTGGAACATGTGTGCGAAATGGGCTCTCAGTAAAGTGACATCCTCGCATGTAGATGTTATCTCATCATAGTGATCCCATTGGACGTGCACCTAATCAATGTTTCACCCTCGAAGGCTCAGAATACTTTACTCTATAATGCACACAAGCTCTACCATCACCTGTCATTGCTCTTGTACCTACACTATTTTCCAATCTAATACACGAGATGGATCCAAAAAATATCTTGATAGAAATAATACATGGAAAACATCATGGACATGTGAGAAGCTGCGGGGAAAGGTTAAGTGGTAGGCTAAGGGACAAATCCACTCCAAGATCTGAAGTAGACCCACAAATATTAGAGCTAGGTTAAAGCCTTTTCCATAATAGATTGCACTCTTATGAGGCCTGACTCTTAGAAACACCTTAGATTGCACCTGATAACTATACTCAACTATCCTCTGATCTGCATACTTCTTTTGTCTATTATGTGCCTCCTGCAACCTCTATCTGATCACGATGATCTACTGATCCTTTTCATCTAACATATCTGGTCCCCAGAGTGAGCTTGTTTTCTAACTTGTCCCAACTCAATGGAGTCTTGTACTTTGTTCATTACAAAGTCTAGAATGTTGCTATGTCGATGAAACTCTAAAAGATATTGTTATATGCATACTCTACAAGATATAGGTACTCCTCCCAATACGACTGATGATCCATGAAGTACATCAAAAGCATGTCCTCTAAAATATGGTTCATCCTATTTGTCTAACAATATTTCTCAGGGTGATAGGTTGTACTAAATTTGATCCCCCTATACATGTAGAAATATGTTTATATACATATTACTAAGATAGATCTATATTATGTTCACAAATATATTCATTTAAGTGACTTGTTTTGTTGAAAGAACATTGTCATTTTGAAAAAGTGTTTCACATATAGGTGAATGGTTCCAGTCGATTATCCCGTCATAGTCCTCACTGTGCTACCAACGTCGTTCGGGATGCTAGTGTCCTTTACTATAAATCGGACATATTTTATAAAAGTATACAAAAATGTATATATTCTCAAATATATACATCTATGTACATTTTTACAGAGTTTCATATTTATTATAATCTTCATTTTAATTTTATCAAGGTAATTGTAAGAAACAAGTTTAATAGTTGGAATTTATAAACTATATGCAGTTTTTAGTGACCGGTGCCGGTCAAAGGGTTATCGACACCGGTCTATACGTCTGACGCTATTTATTGTAGATCTGGTAAATTTAATCTAAAGGTATTTTTTTTATTAAGGATAAATAGTTTTGAAGGGACTATACCTTGAGTACAAAAGGGCTCGAGTAACAAGATACCAGAAGGAGAAAACCCAACTAAGAAAGGATAAACGCCTTAAACATGTAGGATCAAAATCCAGATATATCAATAAAGTGAGTACAAAAAGATCTATCCAAACTGAGATCCGAAGAAGAACAAAAGGACCAAAATAGTTCAAAGAGGGATTCAAAATAGGGCATCCCACCAAGAAAACAACAACAAAACCTCCAAAAAATAGTAACTTCACAACAACTAAATGACACCTTAGCACTACACTATTTGACTACCCTATCAATCTTGACCTTAATTTTCTAAAGAGAGGTGAATAGCACAATGGCCATGGCATGTGAAGGATCATTCATGTCCACCTGAGCAAGGGCAAGGTCACAAGTCTCATTAGAATCCCAGATGTCATCAGGAATTCCACTAAGGCTGCAAACACTTCTCAGATGTTGCTCCATAAAATTATAAAGACCTTTCAGTGTAGGGATAATGCAGTCGTGACGTGCCTTAGCATTGCCTAGCCTAGCATCAAGTGAACAGACCTTAAAAATATCAGTAGTAGTATCATTGTCCTCAGAGTTTTGTAACTTCCTCTTTCCTTTTGTTTTTTACAAATTTCTAGGAGAATTTTTGAGGTCTTTAATCTCCTTTTCAAGCTTTCCAACCCTGGTAAGAAGACCCACATTTCTGCATTCTTCAATAGTTTTATTGATATGCAATAAGTTCTCGGCAAGTTCAATATCCCTATGGCTACACAGAATCTTTTGTGAAGAAGGCAAGGAAATCTTAGCCTTTTTTCCTTTCATATTTCTTCTAGAGGTAGAAGAGTCTAGACCTTTGTTGGCAGGGATAGGGAGAATAACAGGGGGAGTAGGCAGACGACCAGAGCAAAATATGCAGTGGTGGTGGATGAGGAGAATCATACCTTGGTGTAGGGGTACAACTTGGGTATGATTCTGGAATTCTAGAATAGAACTCTCTAAGGAATTCAACAGATAATGTGGGAAATTGATGGTTAGATTCCTACGGAAATGATTGAGAAATATTAAATTCTTCAGGGAATGGTGACATATCTTCCCTCAACTGTGATGTACCTAACCATCATCCATGCTATCTCAACAAAGGGCTCAGAGATAGAGGTGACTTTTATTCTAGCCACGAAAAAATCAAGGTGCTCCCCTTCCTTGATAATTTTTTTAGCCTAAACCTCACGGTCAAATCTTTTGTTGAAGAACTTGGCTCCATCCAGGTTCAGCCCCACGACCTGGGTGATGTGTTCCTTAGAGATCTCGACCCTGACTTCTCCATACTCAACAGTATGTTTTCTCCAACCATTTACAAATTTCACTGAGATGTCCTAGTCAAAACCCTACATCTTTTCATTGAGATTTAAAATAACCCCCATTTGTAGATAATGCAAAAGAATTGTGTCATTTTTCCAAGTTGGATCATGAATGGATTTGGTCTTTCATGGAGGCCTGCCCATTTTTCCAATATTATTCCATCTCTGCACAATAGTAAAAATTTTAATTCCATTCAACTCTATATCGTCTCTGCTTTTGGGGACCTCTGAAGTGTACAGAATTTTAAAAACATCAATAAACTTACCATTGAAATTAAAGGTATATTATAATGTATATATATTCTCCAATATATACTTCATCATACACTAGTATAAAAGCTCATATAAGTTTACAGTCTTGTTATTCTAGTTTCTAAGTACAAAGATAATGAAACTAGGTGAAAATTTGAAAATATAAAACTGTAAACATGTTTCAGACACCGATGTTAGTTACTATTTTGACGATGTCGGTTGGCCAAGTGGCACTGGTACTAGGGAAAATAGTGTGTTTAGAAGTGCAAATGTGTGTGTGTGTATACTAAGAGTTCTAACTACTAGATTTATTTAACTAAAAGCACAATAAAAATAACAACTTCTTTCTTCATTTAAATCACAAAATTAGTAACTTTTCATTTGCAAAATTGTTTAAAATTTGACTACAAGGGTTCCTTTCCATCCACAACGCATTTAACTTTAAAAGACAGAATGAAATATTACCATTTACTAAGTACAATTTTATTTCCTTGTCAAAAACAAAAATGAAAACCATTTCAACAAGGAAGACAAGTATAAGCTTCCATATATTTTCCAATGCAAAATAACCATTTTCAAAATGAAGGCACAAAGAAAACTTTATATTCATTTCAATATTTTAAAGCAATTACATATGCACTAAATATAGCTTACAAAAGTCCTTTCAACCATCTCCGATACATAGCTTGAAAATTTAAATATACAAGAAAATTAGTTTAAAATAAAAAAGTATACAAGCCTTCCACTCAAAGGTGGAAACAACATGACCAAATTTAACAAAAATAAACTTTCTCTTTCTTGATCTTCTACATGAAAAATCTTTCCAAGATGAAAAATTGAACTTCTTCATTTCTTTATAATCCAATCACAACAACAATGAACGGGGTGTAGGCAACACTCACCTCCCAACCTTTATTCCAATGAGAAGGAGAATTCATCCTTCTTATTGGCTCGTGAGCTCCAACAATGAAGTAATAAGGGATATCAAGTAACCATGGAAACTTACTACAAAGGCTTCCAAAATAGATACACTCATGCAAATAAAATTGCAACACAACAAGAATAATAACAAAGATGGCAACAACATAAAAGTTTCCCAAGCAGAAAGGATTAAAATTAAGACAATGGAGAAGAGAAATATGGGTAATCCCTTATTCCTCCAAATGGGTAAAGTTTCCACCTTAAATTCATCTAAAAGATTCATCCACACAACCAAATCCCCAGTCTTATCCCTCCCTTAATCTCTTATCTCTCCCTTAATCTCTTATCAGTCCCTCAAATGAAACATATCAAGATAAACAAGAAATATTTCTTACTATCATAAGGTGGGAAACCCAAACCAAAATACCTCAATAAAAATATATAAAACTCTTATCCCTCCCCCAAAATATCCCCATTTTACTTCTCACACACATCCTTAACTTTAAACTACCCCAAATCAAAAACAACACAAAATTAATTCAATTTACAAGAAATTTCGCAACAAATAAAATAAAATTTAAGGGTATAGACCATACCTTGCCATTAAAAGAATATTAAATCTACAAGAAAAAATTTCCAAAGTTTTTGTCGTCCAAGCGAAAGAAAAAAAAATCCAAAGCTCCAAACAATAACTCAGAAAAAACTCTGGTTCCCTTTGCTTATGCTTTTGATGAAACCTTGGTTCCCTTTTTTTAACCCAGTTTGTGATTCTTTCCAAGTTAAAAAAATGTGGATACGTCTACCTTACTTTCCCTTCCAATTTTTGATGGAGAGTTGTTTAATTTCTACTGTAAATTCTTTAGGGAAATTTTTAGTTCTTTACCCTAGAACCGAAGAGTTTGAGCATACAACTTATGCCCAGATCTTAGTTGATATGGATACATCTGTGGATTTCCCTACTACTATTGAACTTAAAGTTGAAGATAGAATCTAGATTCAAAACCTGGATTAAGAAGGGTTTCCCTTTAGACGTAGAACTTGCTTCTCTCTTGGCCATTTTGTAGCAAATTGTCACTTGGCTCGTAAACATGTTAAAGGTATAAGCTCTTGGTGGAAGAACTCTCACTCTAACCATTTGGTAGTGAATGATCCATTGGATTGTGTTTCCATTTCAATTTCTAAGATTTTGGTTGATGCAGAAATGATGAAAGTACATGAAGCATGTAAGAATATTTTGAATCACTCATCTAGGTCCCTGGACCATGGGGAAAACATTCAAGTTTTGATTCCAATTCATTCTAAAAATGTAAATCCAAAATTGAAAGAGGATTGGACTGTTGTGAGTAGCAAGAAGAAAAGGGCTATATCTCCCATCAAGATGCAGTTAAGATATAAAGGGAAGGGGTCAAAAAGATTGAGATAGTTGTTGGTTTTATGTTTTTGTTGTTGATTTGATCTCCTTTTCCACTGGAAGAGGCATCTTTGTTCGTTTCTTCATTGTCTTATCTTTCTTTCCAACCTTTGTATAGGGTAGGGCCCCCTTAACCCTTTTTTACCATTAATAAAAAAAATAACTAAAGAAAAAACTCCTCTAAAAATACAAGTGTGAAATAAAAATAAGTAACCCCCAAAACTCAAAAACAACTTACATATATAGAAAATGAGGAGAGAGTGGTGATGTGGCTCATTGTAGGATTCCACATCACTCCTCCTCCAATCTAATTCAATAATTCAAACATCAGGACGAAGACAAAATAATACGGAAGGTGAGAATATGAAAACTTCAATCAACACACAGACAATCAATCCATACCTCTACGTAAAATATTAAAGGAGTTGTAAGAAGGTGCAATTAATTCAAAATTTCCTTTGAAAAAAAAACATAATGAGGCCTAAAATAAACCCCTCACATCATAGGTATAGTTAGTGGGTGAGTTTAAGAGGTATAGGAAAAAACTAACTTATTCCACATGCCTCAAAAATTCGATATTTTAAAAGTGAGGATGAGTACAAAACTTCAAAACAAATTAAATCCCTTTTATATCCATAATATAACAAGGACAATCTACCAAAATTAAATGTTCCTTTTGTCACATCCCAACTTAGCATAATTCCATGATTAATTAACTTAACAAGAGCACAATAATTAAGTAACAAATAAGTGGAAATACATCACAATAAATAAATCATATACTCACAAAATAAATAAAATTAAAGAGGGAAAAGAAACACGTAAAACCATGTTCAAATTCAAGGTCACCCCCCAGTGGGGACCCCCTAACGAAATCAACAATAACATAACAATATACATGAACACAAGTTGTGAATGTGACATTGTTGTCAATATCAAATATTCTTTCATGGTTGGTCTCCTAGCCCCTTCTTGGTTATTGTGATATAATTTCCTGCAAATTCAAAACAATGCCTTTTCAGCCTCAAGGCCATATCAAAAACATCAAACAATAAAACACATGGATATTTATCAATTTACATCATCATATAACATAACAAAATTATCATCAAGGTAAATCACTTCTACAATATTTACAATTCTAGATATATCAATTCTACCATTTCATCACATCAATTTGATCACAATACTAGATCAATCATCTAACAAAAATCAATATGTTAAGAATCCAAAGTGTCAGTATATATAAAGTAACAATAGTAGATAATCATCATTATGCATATATTTATCCATGCCTCAAGAAGTCAATATAATCCACAATATGAGTCACAACATATCAATGATCAAAATATTAATACTCTTTATCAATATGCTAATCAAAATACAATCATTTCCATGTCTCTAATTAGCAGTAATTGAATTGTAATATAAAAAGAGTCGAAGAGAAGTGGGTATTACATCCCCCTCCCCTTAGAATCAACTTCCTCCTTGAAGTCACTAGAACAAGTG
Organism: Taxus chinensis; assembly: GCA_019776745.2. Lineage (NCBI taxonomy): Eukaryota > Viridiplantae > Streptophyta > Pinopsida > Cupressales > Taxaceae > Taxus > Taxus chinensis. The sequence continues at coordinate 796,566,093 of CM034146.1, forward strand.
TGGGAGCTGGGCTCTTAGCAAAGTGGCGTCCTCCCATGTATCTTATGTCTCATGATAATGATCCCAGTTGATGTGCACCTAATCAATCTCTCACCTTCGAAGGCCCAGAATCAGTTTCTCTATAATCCACATGGGCTCTACTATCACATGTCTTTACTCTTGTACCTGCAATGCGATCCAATCTAATACATGATATGGGTCTAAAAAATATCTCCGAAGAATTGATACATCGAAAACATCATGAATGTGAGACAATATGGGTGGAAAGGATATGTGGTAGGCTAAGGGACTGATCCACCCTAAGATCTCAAATAGACCCAAAAATCTCGAAGGTAACTTAGAGCCTTTTCCATAATGGATGAGGCTTTTATTAGGCTTGAATCTCAGAAACACCATCAAGCACACCTCATAACTATGGTAAACTCTCCTATGATATGCATACTTATTATGTCTATTTTGTGCCTCATGTAACCTTTTTCTGATAAAGATGACCTGCTGCTCCATGTCCTATAACATATCTAGTCTAAGAGTGAGAATGTCCTCTAACCTGTCCCAACTGAATTGAGTGTTACACTCTTTGTTGCACAAATCCTAGAATGGGTCCATGCTGATGGAAATCTGAAAACTGTTGATATATGTAAACTCTACCATATATATGTACTCCTACCAATGTGAATAATGAAGCTTAATGCACATCTGAAGCATGTCCTCTAATTTTTTTTTCATCCACTCTTTCTGACCATATGTCTCAGCATGATAGGCTATACTAAATTTGATCCCCATACAAGGAGCATGTTCTATGGTAGAAAAAAAATGTGAGGTTTACAAAGGATCATAGTAACAAATAATATTCCATGGAATCCAATTAGGTTTGACTATCTCATCCAAGTACACTCGCACCACCCCATTAGTTGTATAGATAGTCTTATACAGAGAAAATATATACACTGTGACCATAATGGCATCATGGTAGTATCTTGACATAGGTTGTCCCACTATAAAATCCATAAAAATGGTGTCTCATTTCGACTCTGATATAACATGAAAATAAAGAAGGCCAACTGGATGTTGTTTCTCATTATTCTCCCTTAGACAATCCAAACATCAAGAAAATAACTGGGCTATATCCCTCCGAAGGCCTCTCTAATGATACAACTATCTCAATGTCGAGTTCATCTTCTTCACCTTTGGATGGAATAAATAGGGTGCATAATGTGCCTCTGCAAAAATGACCTACATAAAATCTCCATCCCTATGTACATAAATCTGACCTTTGTGTTTGAGAACTCCATCTATCTCTAGTGTGAATCCATTCAAATTCCCCTCAAGGAGTCTCTAAGACTCAATCTCTACTCTAGCTACAAGGTAGAAGTTGTCATGTGGAAGTTTCTGTAAGATCCTTCTCCTCAATTATTTATCCACTTATGTAGCCATAACAAAATTCCTCTAATGACTCAAAGTGTGTGTAACCACATTCTCCTTCCCTTTCACATGCTCTATCTCTATATCATACTCACTTAATAACTCCATCAAATGCCATTGACGAGAGTTGAGATTTATCAGAATGAAGAGGTGACATAGGATCAAATGATCTGTCTTGAGAATGAACCTCCTACATAATTGAAATTTTCTCCATTGAACGAAATAATTAACCACTATTGTAATCTCCAAGTCATGATTCAGATAATTGATCTCATAATCCTTGAGTTTGTGAGACTTAAAAGATACAACACGGCAAAGTTGTATCAATATTCCTCTTATCCCTACAAATAAAACATCTGTACACAAATTTAAATCCCCCTGTATATTTTTCATAGCTAGGATAGGTTCTGAAGTAAGACATTCTTTTAGAGTCCTGAAGGCTATTCATAACTCTATGACCAAACAAACTTCTTACCTTTCCATTCTATGGAAGTGATGGGATGAGCAATGCATAAGAAGTCCTAAAAAAAATCCTAAAATACCCTTCTAATCCCATGAAGCTACGTACCTCATTCACACTAGTCAGTAGTGGTGAATCCATGAGAGATCTATATATTGGAAACATTGATTGCGATACCTTCACTAGAAATAATGTGGCCATGATACTGAACCTCTGACTGAAAGAATGCACACTTCTCTAGGTTATCATAAACTTGTTGTTATATGAATTTTTCCCCCCAAAAAAATGATCAAACACGACCCCGTGCAAGAAGAAATCCAAGGGATGACTTTGTCACACGATCCCATGTTTCAAATATTATAAATATATTATAGGAAGGCTCTATAATGGAGTAGCAAGGTCGAGGAAGAGAAAACAGTGTCAGAAAAAATAGAGGCTCAAAGGAGAAGAACAGAGAAAGGCTCAAAGTATTTTGGGTTTTACATATGATTCAAAACGAGCTAAAATTGACTAAGTATAGAAGAATCAGCAGAAGCTACCACGTGCCTCATTGGCACAATTTCAAGATGGGAGCCCAAGGTGGAGACTCAAACTTGCACCAACCCTCTACATGGCTAGGGGTCAAATGAGGTCAAATCTAAAAGTGGACCCAAATCATTTAAGTATAAGAGTGCACGGAGAAGGCTCCACGTTTCTTAATGACACACATTCAAATCCACGGCCCAAAGTAGAGACTTAGTCAAGCGCCGAGCTTCCCCATGTCTCTAGTAAGATGTATGGCCCCACAAAGCAAAAGGAATTAGCCAAAACATAAAGGAACAAAGAAAAGCTGCGGAAGAAGCCATGTGTCAATGCGACGTAACTTCAATATCAAAATCCAAAAGTGGTCCACAAATGCGTGCCATCCCTCCATGTGGCCATATTCCAAGTCAAAGTGGGGAGGCAGATCTCTGGGAGTAATTTTAACTTTTTGGCTTTGTTTCCATGAGATATAAAGCATAAAAATGAGTCGTTCCTCTGCCAATGCCCAAGGAGCCATGTGTCAGGCCTAAATTGCATGCGGGCTAGCAGTCCTTGGAGCGATTTCTTACCCAAATGAAAAATACAGACCGGTAGACCTGAAGATGATTTTTTGAAAAAAAGGTATTGCGGGGCTGTAGGTTAGATTTTACATTTTTGTAATTTTGCTTCCAAAAGGCACAAAGTAAATTTCAGGTCTGCGGACCTGTTCTAATAACTTGTTTTTTTGCCATTTTTTTACGAACCCAACTCAAACATTCAAATGGACATATCTTTCAACCCAGTGCTCGAAATTCAACAAATTTTGCACCATTGGAAAGGTTTCGACCTCATCTATGCAATGGGAGGATGAAAATTTAATTTTGATGAGGCTAGGTGGGTAAAAAATGGGGAAAACATCTTTCAAGCCATTAATGTATAATCTGATTACTTAAACTACAAGATCTGATTTGATTCGATCTGTCGTTCTTTCTTCTTACACATGCCAGATAGACATAGAGCAGTGGACTCAACAGATTATAGGTAGATTCACAGCGGGCATTGATGGTTTGTGGTTGGATTTTAAGAGCAGATTCAAGTTTCTCCTCTTTGTTTCTAGTTTTTGTCATCTATATATTATATCACTTATCATTTGAGAGGGGGAGACATTCTGGGATGTGGGGAAACTCTATCAAAGCTCTTTCCTTAGTCAATTTGAGTTGTAAGCCTTCTCCTATGCTTGGAGAGTGTATTTGTGCCTTTGAGCACTGGATTTAATAGAATTTTCACCTTATAGAGTAATAAAATCTTGTTTTTGTGGTGTCTTTCAACCCTTGGCACCATTTTATTGTTTCTCTGTGTCTCTCTATCTCGTGTTTTCTCTCTCTGTATGTATTTCACATTTTCAGGTGTAAAATGTCATGCTTCATGGAGTTTAGATGGTTGATTCAGATCTGGGTCTGTGTCACTTCTGTCTGACCTCTCTCAGTTCCCTTTTCCCTATTTCATTCTCCCTCAACAGAATATCTCACCACTTCCTTTTCTGGTGTATCACCGATTAGTGTACGGTATTTCACCCTTTCTCTCTCTCTCTCTCTCTCCGTCTGCTTGGAATGGTTAGATTAGGATTAGTTAGATTCTGCCTGCACACGAGTAGCTTATAGCAGGTAGATTAGGAAGCAAGAACTGGAATTATTTGGAGGTCCATCTCAAGTTTTGCAAGTCCCACATCTTGAGAGATAGTCCCATATTATGCAATCACACTGAATTCCTCCACTCAGACTCAGGATATTCGGGGGTGTTATAATTCTACACTAACAGTTGCTTCTCTCAAATACATTATAGAACCTAGCAAACTTGTTCCTCGTGCTCCTCATTCATGTGTGAGTATATAAATATGTCATATAGAAATATGATCATTAAGTGATCCAAGAATGTTTGGAGTACCCCATTCCTCAAACTCATTAATACTGTTGGGGTATTCATTAGACCGAATGGCATAACTATGAAATCGTAGTGGCCATATGTCATGCAGAAAACTATCCTATGAATATCTACCACCAAAATCCTCAGCTAATCATAACCTAACTTAAGGTATATGCTGGAAAACACTATAGCCCCCTTCATCTAATCAAACAAATCATCAATGCATGGAAGGGGGTAAATATTCTTTATGGCTACTTTTTTCGGTTTTCTTTAATCAATACACAATCCCAGTGATCCATCCTTCTGCTTCACAAAAATCACTTGTGCACCCCAAAGAGATACACTAGGATAGATTAGGCCCTTCTCAAGAAGGCCCTCTAGCTAGAACTTGAGCTCACAAGGTTCAGTGTTAGTCATCTTATATGGCATGCATGAGATATGCTCTACTCCAAGAACCAAATCTATATGAAATCCTATTTTAGGTGGGGGAGGTATGCCAGGTAACTCACTAGGAAAAAAATTTGAGAACTATTTTAAAATGTGATGATCATGAAGTAAAGGCCCACTAGACTCATCCTTTGACCTATCACTAACTATAATAGCATAAGATTGAAATCCTCGCCATGCACAACACTTAATATGCATAGTAGATATAGTACGAATATAAATTATCCTCCTAACCCCAACTATCACTGACTCAACCCCCAAATCATCTACAAAAGTTATTACATTGTTGTAATAGTGCACTTTATCTCTATGTGCAGATAGCCAATCCATACAAAAAATGACTCCATAAGATCGCAAAGGAAGGATACATAGATCCAATGTCATGGTGAAGGGTCCTAGGTAAACTACACACTCCTTGATGAAGAATTCCACTGCAAAATTTAATCCAAAAGTGATTGTAACATCCCCGCTATAACCTTGCATAACTCCCTCAAACCTACATTGCTCTATTAATGATGGATAAATAGATGAATTAGAACAACTTGAATCAAATAAGATAGAGGTAGAAATACCACTGATACTACCTAAAGTCTCTATCGATGTGCCTTGATGCTCTTCTTGGTGGTTCTCTACCGCTACATAAATCATGTGACTGTGTTCTATGTCACCAACTGTAGGCTCAGGAATAGGTCCCTTACCCATATTATTAGGTATCTAAGGACACTCTCTTCGATTGTGTCCAAGTACACCATAACCATAACAACTACCAGGATCCATCCAATGAGAATAGGCTTCCCATGGTGCTCTAGTGATTTATGGAGTAGATCATGATGATCCTACCATGGACTTATATTTCCACTGCTGACGACCTCCAACTAACTGAGCTCTAGGTCATTTTTGTGTTCTGATGGGTCTTGTAGGAAGAGGCCTCATACTTTGGCCTCTCTATGCATAAAATCTCTTTGAAGGTCTATACGGTGGATGATTCTACTACTGTTGATGCTGACATAGCTATTGCGGCAGCCTAAAGGAATATTTTATTGAACCGTGTCCACCACGAGGAGGAGGAGTTGTCCTCCTCGATCGACTATCATGCATCTATTGAATGTGTCTTCCTCACTCTATCTCTACCTTATTACATCTTCCCAATGTTCTCTTCTATAATATAGGCCTTCTCAATGGCCTCAGCTAATTTCTATCAAAAATTCATACGCACTACCCCACCAAGAACTAAATTTGGGTCCTTGAAGAACCAATGAATCTTGACATTCTCATCCTACATGTAGTCAACATACTATAGCATGTCAAAAAACTGAATCTCATACTTATCTACTGTCATCGATACTTGTCACAGGAAATGGGACTCATCATTCCTCTACTAGATATATCATCCAGATAAGTATAAGCTTTTGAATCACTCCTTAAAGAACTCTTTACGATGGAAGAGTGACATGCGAGCATGGGAATCTACAAGTACCTCTTCCTCGTACCTGACCTTCTGAGGTCGTGCGAAGATAGCTGGTGAATGTTGAATATGAATGGATACAGACAAGCTAATTAGGTAATCTTATATCCTCAATATGCAATAATGGAATCTATGAATCTAAGGAAAAGAAGGCCCTCCTAACCTGAATTGGTGTAATGGATTGTTTGGATATAATAGCTATTCGGAGGCTCCAATCAATGTTGAGCTCTGCCGAGACTCTGTTTCTTGGTTGTTGGATACGTCAGAAGTGACCTGTAGGAGCTTCATATATATCTCCAGACAAGGTCGTGAAAATGGTGTTAGGCAATTTAGTGGATTTGTAGTGAACTATGGGTGGTTTTATTATCTAGCCCAGGAAATATTAGATTGATTTTCTTCTATATTTAATACAGAGAACTACATTATAATATCTAGCAGGAGTGGTGAGGATCTAAATATAAGTGTTCATAAGCCGATGTTAATACTTAACTAATTTGTAGGCCCGTTGGGTTGTGGGACTTGGGGATCACAACCATGAGTTTGTGGTTGTTGTGGACCTGTTATGGTCATGTGAAGAATCAATCCCTTCTTCCGACAATCTAGTAATCATACACCTTTTCAGCATCTATGTTTAGAACTAGAAGTTGTATAATTTTCTTAGAGTACCTAACAGGTGTTTTGGTAACTTGAATGCGTAAGCTAGTATTTATGTCAATGAGGATCTCTCCTGCGTCAGGTTGTGGAGCTAAAGGATCGCAACCAAATGCTTGTTCTCTTTCAAATACTTGTACAATCATTCAAGTATTTTATCATGGAAAACTATAGTTAGGATTATTTGACCAAAAGGTGTATGCCTTGTCATCTTTGATATTTAACTCTCTTAGTTGTTCACTAATTACTTATAGGTTTTCCATTGCTCGAAAGGCCTGTATCCTAAGGTCTTGATCTATATCAGCTAATGTTGTGGGTAGATTTTTTTGAGCACTATTGGTTCAAATATATATTCTCTGGGTTCTCTAGGTCATGTGGTTGTCATACAAAGTGTTTCAAATTTTAGCTAAAATTAATAAACTGATTACAAAAGATGTATTTACACTATGCAAGTATTCTTCAATTTTTGTATTTTGGATGACGTATTTTGATGAAATTAAAGCACAACTATTCTAGTATATTTAGAAAATGGACAACTAATCTAGTAATAGAATAAAAACAAACAAAGTAGCTTGGTGTGACTATTTTCCTATGCAGTTTTGATTTTATCCTAAATATCTAAGCAACTAATTATTTTGAATTGAAAGAATCTCGATCATACCTTAGAAGTGAGGAATTAATCACAGTTTCTCAGAAACTATCAATCTCCACAGCTTCCCTGGCGATATCATGAGCGAAATTTTAACTGAAATAAAATAATTCACTACTCTATTTGATACGTTGTAACTAGAACTTTGATAGCTCAAACCTGGCATTTACAGAACAGTGGTAAATCTAGTTGTGTATGATTTCATCCCCTTAGTGTGATCTCCTCGTTCCTTCATGTTCTCATGAATCCACAAAACCATGTATATGATAGTATCAACAAAAGATGGTATTCAAACAATGGTAGCTTTGGATATAGACCGAATACAATGCGACTAGGAGAGGGATAACGCAAGTGAACAGATCTTGACTATGTAATTCTGAGTGGGATTTATTGTGGGAATATAACACAAATGTGCCCAGAGTTTTAGAATCTATCCTTGTGACAAAATAAAACTTGCAACTTTAATGGATTCTAATCTAGAAATGAAAATATTCTATGCTAAACTGACTTGCATCACACAACAATGAAGCAAGACTAGAACAAGAAGATCAAATGACCTCTAAAATACCAAAAGGAGGAAAAACATGAAAATGATAGAATTCTAAGCAAAAAATTCAAAGACTGAATAAGAGAATTGAGAAGGTGAGGGGCCATTTGTTTGAAAACAAGCTTGCTATTTATAGCAAATGCAATTACCAGAGGGTAACTCCCAATTGAACTCTTTTAATATAAATAAAGGGAAAACGCTATTACCAGGGAACCAAAAACATTAATACAAGCCAAAGTGGTTGAAGAAAGTAGGTGAAATTGAAGATTTACATTTGACGCAATCATTGGAAGAATCTGGAAAACACGTACAAGACCGCTGCCATGTGCAGGGCGACTGTTACGGGATAGCTGCCTAGTCCTGGGTGGCGGTCACGGGAACGCCGCCTAGGCAGGGCGGTGGTTTCGTCACTGAAGACTAAAATGCAAAAAAAGAGGGGGCATAGGGAAAAACAAAGCATGTGGAGGCCGAGCGGGGCATGCAGGATACAAACGTATACTTGGGGAGCTTTTCTGGATCCCAAACACCTTGCAAGGAGACCTGTGTCATCATTGGGGTATGTGTAACATCGTTGCGGTAGTGCAGTACCCTTAAAATTTGACGTACATACATATTGCCCCCTCGGAGAGGCATCTTAGCCATGAAGAGGTGTAAAACGGTGGATCCAAGTATGGCGGTCCCAAAATGGGGAGTTAGGAGTTATACCTGACACATCTGTGTGTTGGAAAGTCATCATCCAAAATCCTGCTATCTACAAAATGAAAAAGGGGACTCAAGTGAAACTACATAAAATAAATTGGGAAATAAAAAAAAATTGATATGAAATGAGGACTTACAATCTACGCGGGGTTTAGAACTTACCTCCGTCAACACTTCGACCCTGTGAAAGACATTCAAAATCATTTTTAGAAAGCTATATATATAAAACGAACTCATTTCACTTTTTGTTTACACAGATTGATTTGATAGTTTTTGAGCTCTGGGACCCACGGTGACAGTTTTCGACGAGAGTATAGTCAAAACGTTTGTGGTGAAATACTGATCATGCCTCCGAGAGTGGAACATTGACCTATGAAGTATCAGGTTAGTTCTTCTCAATTTAGTATTTTTAAACCTAAAATGTAGAAATGATGAAATCTTTGTCTCAGGGGGGTTATTTTTGAAAATATTAGTTTTAAATGAGTCTCTAGGGGCAGCACCCATAGGGTAGGTTTTTATTTTAGCTAAAAAGGTGCATTTGTTTGTTTTTGGGCATTTTTTTAGGGTATTCGAGCCGTTTGTATTTTTGGGACAGAACCGCTGCCCTGTTCAGGGTGGCAGTTATCGATCTACCACTCTGCAAAGGGTGGCGGTTCACGACAGAAATCCAAAACAATACTTAACTTATTTTTGCATTTTTAGCAATTTTAATTGTTCTTAATAGTCTTTCCAATTGGATTTTGATACTAACTCACTCCTTTTTGTATTTTTGGGTGCATGCAGAAGGAGGAGTATACTAGATGGAGACAAGAGAGGGAGTGTGATTGGCTCCCAGCAGTGTTAGATACACTTTAGAGGGCTGGTATTTTGATGATTGCACAGGTCCCTCACGTTGCACCTACCAGTCACATACTATGTGACTTATTTTCATACTGCGATGCGGATCGGAACACCTTCTGACTGCTAGGAGTTAGGCATGAGTGAACCATCACCCTAAAAGGATGTTTACCGGATACTGGGGGTTCTGATCCTTGGGCTACGAATATCTCTTAAGACAATAGTATCGAGATCCCAGGTGGATTAGTGTGCTACCTATATGGGGGATGTGGTTGTTTCGATGGAGTCGAATAAGGGAGTGAGGATCCACTTCATTATTGAGTGAGACATTCATGTGCTCCACAAGGCCATCATGGGCATCCTTGCTTCAAGACTGATTGGGGACAAGGGAGGGGACACCCTCTTTTATTGTTAGACCCCCATTATTACATAGATTGAGGGCCATGGATGTGTCTATGCTTGGGGAACAGACATCCTTGGGACCACCTATAATGACTTGTACAGGGTGGTCTGATTACAAGGACAGTCATTGAGCCACCCGACTCTTGTCATGAGTTGGGTATATGAGCATATCACTTTGTATGGGAGAGGTGTAGAGGCAGAGGATCCCGGGGCCATCAGGGTAGTGAGGTGGATAGGGATGACTATTCTTAGAGCACCCCACTAGCCAATGGTCTCTTTTACCAATGCAGATATGGAGGCCACCCCTTATCAGGCCATGACAGGGCTATAGGGAGAGGAGACCGTTACATCAATTGCTTGTCAGACTACCAATCAACTGGTAGATAGGGAGGGGAATTTGGAGATCCACCCCTTTGATAGAGTACTAAAACAATTCAGCTTCCCCTATATTGACATGTTTCCTCTAGTGGGGCCAGTGTATATATCTATCCATAAGGCTTGAGGAGGTCCTAAAGGATGAGGTTGGACCATTGTTACCCTTGGTGTTCCTATCACGGCCATGAGGGTGGTACGTGCTCGAGGGAGAGCTGGTGCTCCTCAGGAACCTTTACTTCAGATTGCCACCAGTCCCACCCATAGAAGTGATGAGCCCATTAGTGTGGACTTTGAGTCTGAGGAGTTCACTGGGGAGAGACAGAGGAGGAGATAGAGGAGATGGAGATCGGTGGGATAGGTGGGGATGATGATAGTGATCCCAAGTGGCATGATACTCAGGAGATCCTACGGGCCAAGAGGGCAGAGCGGAGCATAGAGAGGGTGACTCTGGTCTTAGAGGAGTTGCTCTCTTAGGACTTAGGGGGAGATGGTGAGTCTGTTGCAGGCTGTCACATTACCCCAGACGCAGGAGAGGGACACTAGTTAGTGGCAACATCGGTGGCTAGTGCGGATCCTAGAGATCCTTCCTGGAGGCCTGGTGATCAGAGTGGTTTCCATTCTTCTCTTGACATTTGTTTTGTTTATAATTGTCTTAGTCGTTATTTATTTTTGTTTTGTTTACTCTTGGTTTTATCTTTGATCATTTTCTAAATTATTTTTCTCCTTTACTTGCAACGACTGCTGATGAGTGACGAGACTTGATTCACCAAGTATGTACAGATACCCTATTGCTCCCCTTAGATAAGACTCGTGCTAAGCTATTTGTAGATGTGGGGGATCCTTTAGCATCCGGTAGGCATACTGATGTTTTAACCTCTTGCTGGCATGTGGTGAAGATCATGACTTCTCTCCATGCTGAGGTAGCTGGATATAAGATGGTCGAGCACTTGATGAGGAGGAGTCATTCTCATAGTGAGACAATAGCTACTAGCTGTGATCACGAGCCCTTAGTGCATTTAGAGCACCGGCGTAGCCGGAGTCCTAGATGTGGTCATGCGCCTTCTGAGGGATCCCATAGGGATTGAGAGGCCACTCTTGTAGTATTTTTTCAGATATTTATAAGAGTTTTTTTTTTACTTTTTGGGCTCATTGAGTGTTTTGACCATGCCTAGTGCACAATGGCATTGTCTACAAAACCTTTTATATATATATATATATATATATATATATATATATATTTGGATCTAGACTCTTGGTACCTAGAATTTCATGAATTGTTTCCATATGTCTACTAGATGTTTTTAGAGTACTTGTTTTCATGCTTTTTAGTATGTACGTAATGGATGACAAATGATAACAAATGTTGAGTAGAATGTTTCTCTTTTTTATGCTTTTGTAATGCTGATATGCGATGATATAAACATATGGTAGCTTTGAAATTTTGACCTCTTTGGGTAATGTCTATAATTTCTTCTTATGTTGAAAAAACATGATGAATGTAAAGTGATAAAGAGATGAACTTGCCCCAATCCCAATTCCATGCAACTAGTAAGATGCGAGGGCTCAACACCAAGAGTTAGGAAGGGCACAATTTGTATGAGTTTGACTGAATGGAATGATGAGAGACAGACAAAACACTAACAGAAATCAAACATAGACCTACACACCTACCCTACTCAGAGCTACCACCAAGCTTAGAAGGCCACTTACTTTCCAATTTATGTAGACTTAGATTTATAAATGGCAACCTGGTTGACAAAATCTGGTTTTTAGGATTTGATCTCTTTTGGAGTTTGGGCATTTGTTTTCTCTTAATAGAATTTGATTTTTGCTTCTAGCATACTAAGATTTGTTAATTTGTGTGAATAGAACCCCCACATCCTACCTCATGCCACTAGTAAGAAGTATGGGTTTGTAACCAAAGGCAAGATATAGGCGAGTAAGGGCACTCCTTTCCTTTCCCAACCTCACACCACTAGTTAGAGATGCGGGCTTATCACCGAAGGTTGATGGGGCAAAGAAGTGTGTAAAATAAAATATTTTGTTTGCTTGGTGCTTTTGATTCCATTTGATTTTGACATTTTTGATCTATGACTTTGGGATATCCTTTCTTTCAAAGAGATTTTAAGAGGGATAGATGTGACACCAAGAAGCTTCTAGAACATACCGTGGATAAGGAATACTTCACTTAGTAGAAAGAAAGAGAAAAACCAAGTATGCAGACCTTGGTATGGTTTTTTTCAATACTTGTATATCAAGCTTGATGAGAAGATTTGAAAATAGTTGATTATGTTTGAAGAGATGTTTTTTTAATGCTTTTGCCAATATTTTCATAAATTTGCAATAAATTCCTTAAGATTAAGTTGCTGGACAAAAATTTTTATGAAATGAGTGGACAGAATGAAATAGCTAAATGACTAATGCAATGTAGGTGGCTATAATGTACAAGTGGTGATTCTAATTTATTATGCATAAAAACATTTAAGATGCAACGAATTGACAGTTTCATTGAATTCCTCACCTTCTAGTGTGCACAAAAGATACGCACCATTTCCATAGTTCTTCATGACTCGGTATGGGCCTAACCACTTAGGTCGGAACTTCCTTCGCTAGTTTTCTTATCGATCTGGCTGTCTAGTCTTAGAACTAGATCTCCCTCATATATTTCTCACTCATAGAATTTTTTGTTATACTTCCAACACATCCGGTTAGCATAGGATTTGTTATGTGGTTTGGCATTTAGCTTGGTCTTGTCAAGGCTTTCCAGTTGAGAGAGGCGTGCCTCCTTATAAGCTTCTTCATCCAGAATCCCTTATAATGAGATGTAGAGACTGGGTATTTCAACCTCAAGTGGGAGAATTGCTTCTGCCCCGAATACCAGCGAGAAAGGGGTTGCTCCTGTTGGTGTTCTTATTGAGGTTAGATGGGCTCACAAGGCCGGATATACTTTTAAATGCCAATCTCGCTTGTTCTCCTTGACTGTTTTGAGGAGAATAAATTTTAACGTTTTGTTTGTTGCTTCGGCCTGCCCATTGGCTTGAGGGTAGTAAAGAGAGGACCTGTGATGGTTTATTTTGAATTTGCTACATAACTCATGGACTTCATAATTTTTAAAGGACATGCCATTATTTGAGATAATGACTTGTGGGACACCATACCTATAGATAATTTGGTTCAGAATGAATTTAGCAATTACCGAACCTAGTACTGTGGTGAGAGGCATGGCCTCCACCCATTTGGTAAAATATTTCGTGGGTGTAATTATATTATTATGGCCATCGGTTGATGAGGGAGATAATTTCCCTATCATGTCTAGACCCCACGTGGAGAAGGGCCACGGGGTCGCTATTGGCTGTAGGGATTATGCTAGCATGTGAATCTTGTGAGAGAATTCTTGGCATTTGTGGCACTTACGTACAAATTCCACTGCGTCATGCTCAAGAGTGGGCCAAAAATAACCCATCTAATGTATTTTATGAGTAGTGGCGTGACCACCGAAGTGGCCTCTAGATATCCCACTGTGGGATTCATGAAGAATATTTTTGGATTCTTCTGTGTTGACGCATATTAGAAGCATGTTGTCAAAGGCTTTACGATATAGTAATTGTTCTGAAACAACATATTTAATAGTGATAATGAGTAACCGCCTTATTTGTTGTGATGTGGCACCTTCCGCGTATGTATGGTCCATGATAAAATTGATGATATTAGTGTACCAGGGACATGTATAGATGGGGGACTTGGTTTCGACAAAGTATACACACTCATCAAGAAAGTCCATATTTACTAGATCACCTCCATCTATTGGATTGTCAGTCAACCAGTCTGCAATGATTTTTCCCTCAATGGATTTTTGGTTTATGAATGTTAACTCGAATTCACCCATTAAGGTTATGAAATTTCTAGCCTTTTTAGACAAAGACCCTTGCGTGAGAAATGTTCATAAATGATCTGTCTTTACAATGACCCTCGTTTCTTGGTTTAACATGTAATGTCTTAAACATTTTATTTCAAAGATAATGGCAAGGCATTCTCTCTCTTCCTGTGTGTAATGTGTTTCATAATCAAGCAACGTTCGGATAATGAAATAGACCACACGTTCCCATTTATCATTGTCTTCTTGAGCCAACATGTAGGCTAGTGAGACATGAGTGGCTCGTGAGTATAGGATCAAAGGACAATGTGTTCTGGGAGGCATTAGCATGGGCAGAGACAACAAGAAGCATTTAACTACTTCAAAGGCCTCGTTGCATTCTTAAGTGAAATTAATGCTATAATCTTTCTTTAATAGATTGTTGATTGGATGAATGGCAAAACTTAAATTTGGGCTAAACCTTTGGATTGCATCGAGCTTCCCAAGAAATGACCTAATTCCAGACTCATCTGATGGTGGGATCATTTTGAGAATAGCCCATATTTTTGCTGGATCAACATCAATCTCTCATGAAGATATAATGTAGCCAAGAAGTTTGCCTCCTGTCACACCAAACATGCACTTCTCTAGGTTTAATGTGATGCCATATTCAATTAATCACTAGAGGATGATACAGATCACTTCTGGATGATCACAACATTTCTTGGCCTTGGCCAACAAGTCATCCACATAGGATTCCACAATTTTATGGATAAGATCGTGGAATATATAAGTTGTTGCCCACTAATACGTAGTGTTGGTGTTCTTAAGACCAAATGGCATGACAGCGTAGCAATATGTTCCCCAAGGAGTCATGAATGTAGTTTTGGCTTGATCCTGTTTAGATATTTTAATTTGATTATACCCTGAGAACCCATCCTTGAGGGACAACAGTTCAAATCCAGTTGTTGCATCAACGATAACGTCAATGGATGGTAATGGGAAGTCATCCTTGGCCCAAGCTTTGTTAATATCCCAAAAATCTATGCATAGGCGTATCTTCCCATTCTTTTTTAGAACAGGGATGATATTAGATACCCATTGTGAATAGTCAATGGGCTTGATGAATCACAATTTGAGAATTTTTATTACTTCCACTTTTACCACGAGAGCCACTTTTGGCTTCATTGGTCTTGATTTCTGTTTAATTCACTTCACATCTAGTTTAGTGACAAGATTATGTACTGCAACATGTGGTGCAATGACCGTCATTTCTTTATAGATAAATGTGAAAGTGTTTTGATGTTCTTTGAGGATTTGGGTATGTATTTCTATCTCCTCTGGAGTTAACGAGGATCCCAACTTCAAAATTTTTTGTTTTTCCTCCATTCCAATGCTTATATCAATGGTTTCTTCTATTAAAGAAGCATTACCTTCTTCAAATTCAGGTGGTGCTGGAGGTAGTTCCAAGATTTCTCCATTTTCTATCTCGTAGATATCAAGATCCTTCTATGGAGGAGACTCTACCATGGGATTTCCAAAATAGGAAGAGGAATGTGGTATTAAGGAAAGAGCAACTATACGGTGAGCAAGGTATAGCTCTGCATAGAATTTTAGATATTCGAGAGTGACTCTATCATCGTCAAAGTGATCCATGATAGAAAAATCGTCCTCAGTTTCTCCATGAGTCAGGAGTGATTTTTTTTGTATTTTATGCACTATTGGTTCAGTACGAAGTGATACTGTGAAATTTATATCTTCCAACTCACTGTTTGGAGTGAAACGGGAAGCTGAGGTTGCTATCGAGTCTGCGAGAAGGTTCTACTCTCATGGGATTTCTTCAATTGATATGAAGTCAAATCCCTTGCTTAGATCTAACACCGCTATTTTGTATAGTTGTAAATGTTTAGCCCTAGTTTCATATACCTCAGAGATTTGGTTTGCAACTAGTTGCGAGTCTCCTAGCACTCTAATGTCATTGACACCCATTATTTTGGCTAGGATGAGGCCAAGGAGGAAAAATTCATACTTAGCCCCATTGTTTGTACATTGAAATTTTAATTTAAAGGAGAAAGTTAGGATCTTTCCCTCGAGTGAAGTAAAGATTACTCCCGCCCTAACTCCAAAGCGACATCTAGCTCCATCGAAGTGGAGTGTCCAATACTTTCTTGGAAAAATGGATGTTGAGATATCTGTAGTATCTATTTCCTTTGCTTTGTTACTTCTACCATAAAAAATTTGTCTAATGGAAAAGAAGAAATTCCCAGGGTGTGTCCCATACCCATAGAATCAAATGGTAAGAGAATAGGTAAGTCCTTCCAATTTTTGTGGTAGTCCCTAGTGACACTATTTTTATAACGTTGGTTTCATTTTTGAGTGCTGGAATGTCTTCAATTGGATTTGTAATTTATAATTTTGTTGTGGGTATCAACTCTTCTTTTGGTTTCAAATTAATTAGTTTGATGATTTGATTTTTTGGGAGGTCAAACTCAGAGTGAATGCCTAGTCTTTTCTTCAAATCAGCTAGGTGTATATCGAAGGTTTTGGGTCACCTTATGCCACAAATATTTTCCCTAAGTGTAGAAATATTATTTCTTGGAATAACATGGAAGGGATTACCTTCATGCGGTGTATCCATGACTGACCAAGGATCATATTATAGTTGGTTTCCCAATCTATAATATAAAATTCGCAGAGGACCATCTTGGGTCCTAAAGTGACTGGTAAAACTATGGTTCCAATTGAAGTGGCCTTGAGGCTATCATATCCTCTTAATGTATTTCATGTCGTGGAACATTTTGTCTCTCTATATCCTAAATTTTGAAGAAAAGTGAAGGGGACTATGTTAAATGCTTCCCCATCATCCACCATACCATGTTTAACATAATTATTGTTTACTTGCATTTCTGGAGGAGGAGTGATGTTGATTAACTGACCAAGGCCTAATGCTTCTAAGAGCACAGCTTTGTGGGTGGGAGATTTATTTAACAAATCTAAAAAGGAGATGTGAGAGAAGGTTTTAGTTAAATCATTAATTAAATCATAGGTGCCTATGGGTTTTACCAACATTTTTTTAATGTTGTCTGGTTCCAATGGGTAGATTGGAGTTGGTTGAGAAGAATAATCCTGTGTTCTTGTTATGGTTTCTATGGGTAGCTTGGTGTCTAACTCTACTAAACCAACTATCTTAGTTGGGGTCGAGTTCCTAGTTGGGGTGCGACTGGTGGATTTAATGAAGTTGATGCCTCATGATCATTGTTTCCTGTTATAACACCCTTGTTTGTTCCGTTAGGATCTAACCTGTTATTGTTAGAATGGTTTAGGATTGGATCATTAAAGATCTTGAGGGGTGTATTTTGAGGGGAAATTACCCCCGTATATGTGTTTGGCGTGGGAACTACAGAATTTTCTAAAAACATATCTATAAATATTTTTTCTTGATCTTCTAGAAAACAATGCATGAATTTATTGTAGTCACGAAAAGTCCTATTATCATGGACTTGAATCTTGTGGAAGCCAAAATACAAATTGGCATTATAAATTCGAGGTTGTTGATTTAAAACCTGTTATGGCCCAAAATTCTGATAAGGTTGCTAGTTATTAGAGTTAAAATTTTGAGGTTGTTTCCTTTGGTTTTGACTCTGATATCTAGTTGGGTTTTGATTTGGACCTTGTGTTTGGATTTGTCATTGTTTTTGTTGTTCTTGTTGTGGTTGCGGTGGATAATTAAAGTCTTCTACGTTGATTGTTGGAGTAAAATTGTTATTTCACTGATTATTAACATGTGGCAAAATGTTTACAATGTTTTCCCTTTTTAACTTGGTCACTTACTCCATCTGTTGTGACTCCACGACTCTTATTAAGGATCTTAGGTCCTTGATTAGCATTCCTAATATTAGGATAGGCTGCGGTGTTTTGATTGGGAGTGGTTAATTTCCCATTTGTTCCATGTATCTTACGAGCAATATATATCATTGCTTGGTCAATTCAGAGAGCACGCTCGAGTACCTCATCATAAGTTATTAGTGGGAACTTCTGGACTTCTTCCTTTATCTCTCTATTGAGATAATTAAGGAATAAATCACATAGTTCCATTTGATCCATGTTTGGAGCACTTGCTGATGAGTAGAGGACCATACGCCACCTTTGAATAAAATGAGCAGTGGATTCATTATGTTCTTGTTTAATATGCAAGAACTCCCTGATTCCCGTTCTTAACAATTTGTTCATGTCAAAAGCTTTGATGAACTCTTACATGAGTTGTTTAAATGAGTGTATCAAGGCTTTAGGTATTCTGTAATACCAATCAAGGGCAAGACCTTCTAAGGTTTTAGGGAATATTTTAGTGACAACCCCATCCCAAGGGAGTAACTCCCGTATGGATGTGGCATAGGCCTTAATGTGTGCATTTCGATCCCCTTCCCCTTTGTATTTGGGTAAATCGAGAAGAGGTCTTGGAAGCATAACAATTCATATGGTGAAGTCTAGGGGCTCTTTTAAATATTCTGAATAAGTCCCTACCGCATAGGCCTTGACCATTGATGGCACTTGTTGAGGGGGTGGAGGTGGAATGGGTTGTTGATATGGGATAGCATATGCATTTGTAGGGACATAAGGGAATCCCTATGGTCGAACAAACATCTCAGGAGAAGAGAACATGTCTCCTTGTGGTGACTTTGAATAAATGTTTAAGTAAGGAGGAGCATTATTCTAGGTATAGGTTGTTTGGTGCCAAGCCAGAGAGGTATCATGTTTTCTACTGGAGCGGCATGTTTGAAAACGCGGTCCTAGTTGGCATTTGTTGTGGGTAATTATACGGATGTTGAGGAGGCATTCCTAATGTGCTTGTTCTTGTAAGGAGGTCAACCTGACTGGGGTGATGCTGGAGGGTTGAGGATTCCTATTTTCCCAAAATATGAATTTTGGTTTGCTTGAGCAAGTTCCAACCCTCTAACCTTTTCAGCTCAAGGTTGAAATGACCTCTATTGGTGAAGACACAATGCTTTGCCTTAAGGGTCATTTGTTGTATACCTTGAGGTTGTAAAGGGGTGTGATACCCTACTATGAATTGATCATTACCCTACCAAGCTTCACTGAGGGTATTTCCCATAAGTGGAGGAATGGGGGTGTTTTCCCGAAATAGGGTATTAGATTGTATTTGTAAAATCCCTATAGGTGGATACATATTTTGGAAGTGTTGTTCGCTTTTAGCAAAGTGTGCTAAGTACTCCTCATCCAAAAAGGGGAGTGGATCTGACTGTCTACTGATCTGTGGTTTGAACAAGACCTGAGGAGATGAAACGGACTCTCCAAGTAAATGTCATATTATTAGAGCCTAATGGCTCTGGCTGTTGAGTTTGTGTAAGCTGATCAAACTCCTCAATTCAGAACGAAGAATTTGAGCTAGTTCTTTGAGGGGGAGTTTGAGATGGCAAGTAATTACTTGAATAGTTATCAGCCCATGCAGAAAGCGAGGGTGATGGTTTGTCTATTTGTTTAACTATAGTTTACTTCAAGACCTGAGAGAGGTCTACCATATGCAACATATCCCGACATATTTGAGGGGTATATGAATACCCACAGAATAATGGGAAAG
Source organism: Taxus chinensis (assembly GCA_019776745.2). Classification (NCBI taxonomy): domain Eukaryota; kingdom Viridiplantae; phylum Streptophyta; class Pinopsida; order Cupressales; family Taxaceae; genus Taxus; species Taxus chinensis. Next base: position 796,585,920 of record CM034146.1, read on the forward strand.
AGCGAAGGTGGATGAAAGAAATGAAAAATGAAAGAGGAAGAATTGTTTGTTCACATTGGGTTCACCAATTTTGGTGGTGAAGCTGATGTGAAGGCTAATGAGGTAGAGAAGATGAAACAGTTGTTTGTTTCACATTGGGTTCACCAATTTTGTACAATGGAAAGTGACATGCGAGCATGGGAATATGACAAGTACCTCTTCCTCGCACCCGACCTCCCGAGGTCGTGCTGAGATAGCTGGTGGATGTTGAATATGAATGGATACAGACAATTTAATCGAGTAATCTTATATCCTCAATACGCAATAATGGAATCTACAAATCTAAGGAAAAGAAGGCCCTCCTAACCTGAATTGGTGTAATGGATCGTTTTGATATAATAGTTGTTTGGAGGCTCCAATCAATGTGGAGCTCTGCCGAGATCTCTGTTTCTTGGATGTTGGATATGTGGGAAGTGACACTGTGGGAACTTCGTATATATCTCTTGAACAAGGTCATGAAAAATGGTGATAGGAAGATTTAGTGGATTTATAGTGAACTATGGGTGATTTTTTGGTCTAGCTCAGAAAATATTAGATTGATTGGCTTCTATATTTAATATGGAGAACTACGTTATGATATCTGGCAGGAGTGGTGAGGATCTAAATACCAGCGTTCGTAAGCCAGTGTCAATACTTAATTAATTTGTAGGCCTGTTGGGTTGTGGGACTATGGGGATCACAACCATGAGTTTATGGTTGTTGTGGACCTGTTATGGTCATGTTAAGAATCAATCCCTTCTTCCGAACTATCTAGTAATCATATGCACATTTTCAACCCTCTATGTTTAGAACTAGAAGTTGTATAATTTTCTCATAATACCTTACAGGTGTTCTGGCAACTTGAATGCGTAAGCTAGTAATCTATGTCAACGAGGAGGTCCTCCTACATCAGGTTGTGGAACTAAAGGATCGCAACCAGATTCTTGCTCTCTTTTGAATCCTTGTACAGTCATTCAGATATTTTATCAAGGTAGTCTATAGTTAGGATGGTTTGACCAAAATGTGTAAGCTTTGTCGTCTTCGATATTTAAACCTATCAGTTGTTCATTAATTACTTGTAGGTTTGTCCATTGCTCGAAAGACCTGCATCTTAAGGTCTTGATCTATATCAGCTAATGTCGTGGGTAGATTTGGTTGAGGCACTATTGGTTCAAATATATATTCTCTAGGCTCTCTAGGTCCTGTGATTGTCATACAAAGTGTTTCAATTTTTAACTAAAATTAATAAACTGATTACAAAAGATGTAATTCACACTATGCAAGCATTTTTCTATTTTTGTATTTTCGATGATGTATTTTAACGAAATTAGAGAGCAGCTAATCTAGTATATTTAGAAAATGGAACAACTAATCTAATAACAGAATAAAAACAAACAAAGTAGCTTGGTGTGGCTATTTGCCTGTGCAATTGTGATTTTATCCTAAATATCTAAGCAATTAATTATTTTGAATTGAAAGACTCTCGATCCTACCTCAGAAGTGAGAAATGAATCACAGTTTCTTAGAAACTATCAATCCCCACAGCTTCCCTGGTGATATCGAGAGCTGAGGCTTTTAAGCTAAAATAAAATAATTCACTACTCTATTTGATAGATTTTAACTATAACTTTGAATAGCTTACGAGGAGACCTATGGCATCATTACAGAACAGTGGTAACATCTAGTTCCGCCTGTGCAGTACCCTTATCATCCCCTCAGGCATGTACAATCTCCTCATGTCACATTCGTGTTCTCGTGAATCTACATGAAAAATGTGTAGATGATATGTCCTCCAACAGAAGACTGGTATTCGAACAATGGCAGTTTTGGATATAGACTGAATCACAATGCAAGCCTTCATGTTGAGAGGGATACATGAGCATAGCTTGAAACATTCACTCAATATGACTATGCAATTCCTATTCGGGATTTACTGCGGGAATACAACAGTGAAGTGAGATCGAGATGTATCTTAGAAATATATCAGATGTGATCGGTCTCTAAAAACTTGCAACTTTAATAGGTATCTCCTCACAACCATCTGGAAATGAAGCTATTCTATGATCTCAAATCCTGATCTGTATGGATCTCTAGCAATGGTGAAACAAGACTGAAGTTACACCAGATGGGAGTTGACTGACATTCTATACTCCTTTTTTTTTTAAGGAGGGACGTGACCCTCCATTGATGGCAAAACTATGAAGCTAGCTAGAATTCTAACCTTACTGAAATTCAAAGACTAAATAGTGAGAATTGACCTCCTAGGTGAGGGGGCCATTTTTTTGAAAACAAGCTAGGTAGTAAAGAAAATGGTTCCTACTCTGGGAGTGGTAACTCCCAATTAAACTCAACTATAAACAAAGGGAAAACACTCATCTAACCTGGGATACTCAAAAGACAGTTAGATGCAAGGGAAGAAAGTTCAGTTGAATCATCATCTAGGTTCGTTTTAGTTCCTTGCTAATGTAAGTATTTACATTTAAAGTGGCAATCAAACAGGAAGAATCATGTGTTAAAAACGCTTGAAGACATGCTCAGCCCTGTCACTGTCTCATGTCATCGGATGTGTGCCCAAGGGTGGCAAGCGTTGAGGTCCATGGCACTGATACTCAAAAACATAACGAAAAATACTAGATGGCAAAAAAATCTCTAAAATCCATGCGGAATTACAGGGATACGAATTAATGGTATACATGGGGAGTTTTTCTCAATGCCATGCAAAGCACATTAGTTACAAAAAATTCAATGGTTTTCATCATTAATAACATTTTACCATCATTAAGGCAGTGGAATTAAATCTATTAATTCAAGATATGGGTATGTACACGAATTCCCTCAATCATTTCAGGTATGTTAGGATCCTTCTGTATCCCATGGTTTGTACCAATAGACATTTCCCATGTAACATGAGATGTTACTAACTTAATCTCCATCTCATCTTGTTAGCCTTGTTTAAAGGTATTTCCAGTGGATTCTCATTTGTTTGAGATGTCGTACACACTTGTGTGCACTTGTGCTTCGAATAAATCAAGTTGTGTAATTTATCTTATTTGGTGGACTTGAATATATGGATAAGGACAACTGATACCATAAATTGTAAGTGAGCACTACTGGAGATCTAATGTTTATGTCCTTTTTTTTGTTAATCAATAACATGTCCCCCAAGCTAGATCCAACTATTGTCAAAGATTGTGCAAAAAGTAAAATTGCCCTAAAATCTACTACCCAAGCATGACAACGAATATGTTGCCAATTAGATTTAGGGTTTCTCTAAAAGCCCTAAAATTTATGAGATTTTTCCTCTTTCAACTTTTCTATGCCATAAACCCTTGATAAGTGATTTGCAAGATGGAGGAGTGGAAGCACAGTGATAGTCATGAACGGAAACCATGGAGAAATTTGTCTTCATTCATGTTTTGCAAATGGAAGGAAACCCCTTGTCAATTTTTCTCTTCATATAAGAAGGTATTTGGATTATGAATATTTTAGTGTCTAGATTATCTCTTGATTTATTATAGGAGAGTCGAACCTAAGATATGGTTGTGGGTATTTTTTTTCTCACATTGGATTGAAATAAACCTTTGGGGAAATCCTATTTTGTTTGATCTAGGATGTAGATACAAGCCCAGATGCAAATCCAAGCATGCATGTAGTGGTGGAAATGTTAGCATTCATAATATCTATCACAAGATGATAGATCTTTATTTTGTTCTCAAATATATTCATTCAAGTCACTGGTTTGGTTGATTATAATGTTTTCCTTATGGAAATCAGTTTTATGCATAGGCAACAAGTGTCAGTCACTTAACTAGTCATAGTTACTTTTCCAGCAATGCCAGTCAGGTAGCTTGCATCGGTTATTGTAAATCTGCCATATTTTATAAAAGTATACACAAATGTATATATTCTCAAATATCTATATTTATGTACAATTTTACAGAAGTTCATATATATTATAATATCTATTTTACTCTTATCAAGGTAATATCTTAGCAACAAGTTTAAAAGTTTGAATTTATAGATAATATGTAATTTTTAGTGACGGGTGCCAGTCATAGGGCTGTCTATGCCATTCCATACATCTGATGTTAGTTACTGTAGATCTTGTAAATTTTATCTAAAGGTATATTAAATTGTGTATATATTCTCCAATATATGCTTTTGCTTACACTTTTATAAGATTTCATATAATTTTATAGTCCTGCTATAGTGGTTTCTAAGTACAAAGATCATGCAACTAAGTAAAAAGTTTAAAATGTAAAACATTAACCATGTTTCAGAGATGGATGCCAGTTTCTATTCCACCAACACCAATTGGTCGATCGGTGTCGGCTATTAAGGAAAACATTTTGTTTATAAGATCATATATACAAACCATATAGATTATACAAATATATATATATATATTTTATACACACACAAATTTCTAACTACTATATTAATTTAACATATTACACAATAAAAATAACAACTTCTTTCTTGATTTAAATCACAAAATGATTAACTTTTTGTTTGCAACATTATATAAAATTTCACTACAAGGGTTCATTTCCAACCACAATGAAATCAACCATTTACTAACTACAACTTTATTTCCTTTCCACAAACAATATTGAAAACAATTTCAACAAAGAAAGCAAGTATAAGCTTCCATGTAATTTCACAAAACATGGATGGTAGCCTATGAATTATTAATGTGAAATCAACCATTTATGTAGGAAAGAGTTATAATACTTTTCGGTATTCTACAGCTAAATACAAACAAGAAACTAAGTTGCACAGGTGCAACCATATTCCATATTACATAAGCTTACAATATTACATCTGCGAAGCACATAATTGTTATAATGACATTAAAATTATAGCCGTGAAAATAATTAGCCAAATATCGTTGATAAAACCATATAAAAAAATACAACAATAATTAATTATACAATGCATAATTAATAATATTATGTAAATAATAATTAAACTAAAATTTACCCCCCAAATTGTGCATTGTCTCAAGGGATGAGGAGAGGAACTCTCTGAACAACTCAAACCTGTCACGTGCAAGTGACTTTGTGAATATATCTTCCCATTGTTTAGTTGTTGGAAAAAATTGAAGCTGGATGTTGTGCTTCAACACATGCTCGCATATGAAATGAACATGTACCTCAATGTGCTTTTTTCTTTCATGAAACGCTGGATTGTGAACAAGTTTGAGAAAACCTTCATTTTCAATATACAAGTTGGTCAGTTTGTTCTGTGGTATTCCAAGTTCTTCTAGTATGTGATGTAGAAATATTGCTTCATAAACAACTTCTCCTACAGAAGGATACTTGGATTCTGTGGAAGAATGAGAAAAAAAGGGTTGTTTCTTTCTTCCCCATGATATTGGTGTAGATCCCATAAAGAACACAAATCCTGAAGTGGATTTTCTATCATCAATATTTCCTGCATGATCTGAATCCAAATATCTAAACAAGAAAAGTTGTCGTTCTTCTTGTATTCTAGACCAACATCCGCTGATCCTTTGAGATATCTTAAGATGAGCTTTAGTTATTTCAAATGAAAAACCTTGGGTTCCTGCATGAACCCGGATAGATAGCTTACTATAAAGCTGATATCTAGTCTAGTGTAGGTTAGGTAAATGAGACTCCCAATCAATTGCTGATAGAGAGTGACACTTACCTTAGGAGATGGATCTAAATGAGATAGTTATAGCCTGTTCTCCATACGTGTAGAAATTAGTGTGCAATCCATCATCCTGAATTTCTCCAGCATAGCCTTGGTATATTTCATTTTAGAAACAAAAATGTGATTCTCTTTCTTCCATACTTCCAATCCAAGATAATATTGCATCAGCCTGAGATTGGTCATGTCGAACGATCGATTAAGATCTTTCTTCATTGCATCGATCATCCTAACTGAACTATCAGTGATGACTAGATTTTTGACATAGAAAACGACAATCACAATCTCCCCCTGCTTTTTAAGGTAAAGATTGGGATTGTATAGATTTCTAACAAATCCATGTTGTATGAGATGATCATCAATATTGATGTACCATGCCTAGGGTGCCTATCTGAGGCCATACATAGATTTCCCAAGTCTGCATACCTTTGCTTCTTGACTAGGTACTACATATCCCTTGGGTTGAGTCATGTAGACTTATTCTAATAAATCTCCATTTAGGAAAGCACTTTTTACATCCATCTAATGGAATTTCCAACCAAACTATGCAGCTAGAGAAAATATCATTATGATCATTTTGATCTTAGCTGTGTGAGAAAATGTCATCCTGAGTGATTTTGTCTTGCTTTATAGTTGTCCACTATCCCATATACTTTGTAATTTGTTTTTAATATCCACCTGCATCCACTGGGTTTCTTCCCTGGTGAAATATCGACAAGCTGCCAAGTGTTATATTTCATAATTGATTGATATTCAGAATCCATGGAATCTTTCCAAGATTTTAACAGTAGGCTTTCCTTGACCGTAGAGTTCTCATCAGATTCAATTACTCTACTCATTAAAGAAAATTTAAATTCTTCTCTTGATTTACTATGATTCTGTGGTCCAGGGGTGGATGTATCTAGTGGATCATCATTCATTCATCTCGTAATGTGCTAGTACACCAGTTGGGCATACATTGAACTATTCCCATGGGTCTTGGTTCTATCTCATCAACACCATCATCCCCATCCTAACTTTGGTAATATGTGGGAACATCAGCTTCAACATTTAGAAATGGTGAAAAATCTACATCTGGTGAGTTTGGAGGAGGAGACTCTGCTTCCTTCTTCTAAAAAACCTCAACATCTCTGCTGGTGTAGAATTTTTTGGTCTTCAGATCAATCAATATGTATCGAAGAGTCTCTTCACTGTACCCAATGAAGATGATTTTTTGTAAATTCATGTCCAATTTATTTTTGTTCTACTTAGGTTTGTGCATACTTTGTTTATACTAGAATACTCTAACGTGTGCAATAGATGGTTTTTTCTTTGACCATGCTTGTGGTGTTACTCCTTCAAGAGCAACTGTGGGCACTCTGTTCAACAAATACACTAATGTTTTTACTGCATCTTCTCAGAATGTCTTTGCAAGTCTAGAATAATTGTTCATTCATCACAGCATTTCCATGATAGTATGATTTCCTATCTCAACAACACCATTTTGTTGTGGTGTGTGCGGAGGAGGAATTTGTCGATGAATCCTGTGAGTTTGTAGGTATTGTTTGAACTCATTACTGGTGAATTCCCCCCCTTGATTTGAGTAGAGGTTTCTAATATGACAAGTAGTCTCATTCTCAATGGCTACTTTGAACCTTTTGAAGGTTTCAAAATCTTTAGTTTTCTTGTGAAGAAAAAAAATTCACACTTTACTTGAATAGTCGTCAACACATAGCATGAAATACTGAAATCTAGAATGACTCGGTTGCATCGGACCACAAAGATCGGTATGAACAAGATGAAGCTTAACATGAGATCGATACGTAATATTCTAGAATGACGGTCTATGTTGTTTTCCTACTAGGAAGTGAGGACACTTATCTATATCCTTCTGAAGAGATTGTAACCCATGTACCATATTACGTCGGTCAAGTGCCTTAAGATACATGAAACTAACATGACCAAGTCTCCGATGCCACAATTGTACTGAGGTAGAGTTCTTAGCCACAAGTGCTTCATCATCTCTATGGAAATAATCAAGTTGGAACATACATCCCGCATTTGAGGCTTTTGCAACTATTTTTGAGCCTCGTGATTTGTCTTGAATAAAAAATGTTTGATTGCCAGAATGACTATTAAAGTCAATTTTCAAGTTATGATGTAGGATTTGACTAATTGAAAGCAGATTCTTTGTCAACCTAGGGACATATAAGACATTTGATAGTCTACAGTTGCATGAACCAAGGGGTAGCGAAATGTTTCCAACCCCCTGAACTATATATGAAGAATCATCACCCAATGAAACATAGCTTTTCGAATTCATGTCCCTCATTGAGATAAACCAATCTCTATGGCCAGTCATGTGTTGAGTGGATATCAAATCAACATACCAGACATCACTAGATGACGTGGATGGTTCACATGATTGAGCAAGGCACAAGAAGTCTTCATTATCTTAATGTTCTTCTTTCTCAATAATATTTACTTGCTGATGGGGTCTTCTTTTCCAGTTCCCCTTTTTCTACGCTTGATTGTAGTTTTAATGTCCCTTGTAATATTGTTGTTTTTGAGGTCCAAAGTTTCTTGATGAACCTTTCTTGTAAGTACTATACCAATATTATTTTAGGTCATGTCCTCTTTTACAAATTGGACATTGCTTCTTCTATTGTTTGTCCCCTTGATACTGATTTTGATGTAAGGAATTTTGATAAGAATTAGGTTTTCCTTTGCCTTTTCCTTTCCATTTTTGATGTGAAGAAAGTGCCTACTCCTCTTCATCATCCTTATTGTGCATGGCTTCTGATGAAAATTTTTGCACTTGTGTAAAAATGGGCAACTCGAAACTTCTTCATTACGATCAAAGTCATGGGTGAAGTATACCTAAGCTAAGGAAGTTTTGATGTTATTACTTACTGCTGAATTAATTAATGATTAAGTGAAATCTACAGCTATGTTTGCTATTACAAAATGTAACAGATCACATATTCTACAATTTCATGATATCTTCATTAAAAGAACACAAGGGGCCTGAAGACAGTTGTGTTATCTTAATGAAGACATAAAATTATAGAGTAGGTGAAGTGTTGAGTTTTCGAGTAGCAAACATAAATACATATATCAAAAAAATCAGGGTTCATTACTGAATGTTAGGATTTCTCATCAATGTTCTTTCCTTCATGGTTAAGACATTCAATTATGTTACTGAGTTGTTTAGTTCATTATACAATCCATACAGAGAAGCTATAATGTAGAAAGAAATATACAATTCATTTACAAAATTCAATGTTTTATTAAGAAGGAAGATCAAATTTTTCCTACACAAGCCATGGGACGTAACTGAAAAGTAAAGTACAGCTACTAAAAATAAATGTGCACATGCATGAAATAGAAAGCAAAGGAGTATGAGTGAACCCATCATTGCCTTGGGGTTTCTTTCTTTGATTGAAAACATCTCCATTTTAAGCTTCTTCTTAATCTCCTTTGTAGAATCCTTTGTACTTGAAAAGAAGAAAAGTTAAATGTCAGTTACGAGCTCAGGGATCAATTATATTCCTACATTGTCCTACTTCGTGCATATGAATACTTTCCTATTCCTAACAGGAGATGTATTCTACTTAAAGAACAAACTGCATACATTCTTTATTCACTCAGAATGAATGAAGAAAGAGAAGAGAAAAGAAGAAAACATGGACATAAGACAGGCCAAAAAGCCTAATTATTTTCTAAATATTTTCGTAAGTGTGTAGGTACAGGGTGAAGCCAATGAAAAATAAACAAACATAATTACGTGCGATAAAAGGAAGAATATATCTCAAAGTTTCAATAACTGTTTTGAAATGGAAGAAGTTACAATGTAGAAGAGAGACTAGCAATAGAAGCACATGTTTTAGTTTGCAACAGAAGGGAAAAGTATAATTTTAAAGTTGATGTTTGGTTAAGGTAGAAAGGGTTACTACTGAAACAGAGCAAAAAAAGTTTCTGGAAAAAAAATTCCAGGGCTTCAACATAAAAAGTCAACATTTCAAATTTTCTAGCATACATAGAATGTTGAAATAAAGATCAAACACAATGTTTATGCAAAAAATAAATGGAACTATACTTTCAGTCATAAAACTGAAGGATTTTGAAGCATTCATTATAATGCTAAACATCTGAAGAAATATGAAGTTTCAAGATGAATCTTACAAATAGTCTTTAGTATAGTTTTTAAATTAATCAAGTGCCAACTACACAGAGTCCTAAGAGTAATAGCTTCAGAGATCAAATTTAATGCAGGATTTACAACTACAAAGATAAAATTTATCTAAAGTTTCAGAATAGATGAACTATTTACAATTTCCAGAAGGCCACTTGTAAGATACACAATATCAAATAATATACTTCGGTCACAACTGATAAATCTAATTCAGTTTCAGTTACAGATTCAACCTTAGAGTTAGAAGTACAAATGCAGCTACATGTGAAGCTCAAGTTATAGTTTGAAAGCACGAAGCACTAGAAACAAGGTTGCAGCAATATAAATTACATATGCAATACAAATAACAATTATAGAAAAGCATACTATAAAGCTTCATGATTTATAGTTGAAAAAATGATTTAAGCATGCAAGTGTCTAATTAATCATTTTCAAGCTACAAGATTTCATTATAACTAAAGCAAGTACTTCATGTCTTAATACACAAGTAAATGCAATATCAAAACATCAACTAGGTTTTTCAAAATGTAGTATAGAAGCATCAAAGTGGCAGAAATAAAGTGTCTAAGCATCCTAAGAATTCAAGGTTGTAGAATTAATAAGAAAAGTAGCAATTAGAGTTCTCACGAGCCTTTTAAAATATACATGATCTTAGCTCAAATATTCTTAATAGAATGAATAAATTTCACTACATATATCAAATATGATGATGATATTATCAAACTCATAAGTTTCAAGTGGTGAATCTAAGAGAAAATTACAGTTTTATGTTCCAGTCAGAGAAACCATTAAGGAGTATCAAAATAAGAGTAAGCAACAAGTTCATCAAGTTCAAAACTAAAGAAACCAGACTAAGAAACAAGTTTCAAATTGAAATGGCTGAGGTTGAACCAATGGGTCACATGAAATGTAAGAAATAGATGAATGTCAAATACTGCAAAATAGAGGTCCTAAGGAACAACTGAACTCTATAATCAGAAATAAAGACTCACAAGATTCAAATAACAATTTCTACAAGGCTTAGCATGCATAACTAAAGCTCGAAGGCTCTCCACAAATGAACTTCATGAGTAGTTCAAGCACATTGGAGGATCTTGAAAGCTCAAATGTCAGAACAACTCAATTCATGACAAAGGGATTCTTCTGACTCAGAAAGTAATTCGAAAACACAAGTTACAGTTGAGAAATCAAAGAAATCAAGGCTTCATATTTCATTAATGATGGTTTCCCTTTCTATGCAAAAAAAAATTCTCAATACAGATAGGGCTAAATATGTAAATACCCACAAGGCAAACTACCAGATCTGAAACACTCATTCAATGGTAAAAGAGAAAGCTAAATATTGATCAAATAAGCAAAAATTGATTATTTTATAGAGCAGAATAAATCTTCACAAAATCAAAATGGTTTCTTTCAAATCTTTACATATGGACATAGATTTTGAAAAAAAAAATAAACTGAAAATAGTGTAATGAAAATCAATCAAATCTTGCATCATTGGTAGAGCAGAAACTCAATGATTAAAATAGTGGTCATTAATAACTAATGAGAAATTACCATAGATAATCGAATGGTCAAAAATTTTGAGAAACCGGATGATGAAGCAAGAGTTCCACATGCCAAAGAGAAGTTTCGAACTTGGTAGTCAATCCGGAGCAATAAATCACAGAACCCATAAATATTTGTAAGAGTTCAGTGATATAATTAAAGAAGAAAAGAAAACAGAAGTGTACGCATACAAGAGAAAATTATCTCACCTATAACGACTATGGTGGTCAATAGCCCAAAGAGATCCCGAAAATAGAGAAGAATCGAGCTTTAGAACTCACCATGGAGGCCATTGCAAAAACCAAATCTACAGAGCTCGAGAGAAAGAAGACAGTGTTCCGAGAGTAAGAAGTCAAATTACAGGTAAAGCACGAGAATGACCATGGCACAACCATGAAAACTCAAGGAAATAAAACTTATGATCCTGTCCATAGAAGTTGAACACCCAAATCTTAAAATGATAGAGAAATACCAATGTTTGAGCTCTCATGGCCACATAGAAAGCCATTTTATAGAAGAGACCAAGCTCAAATCCACAGAATAATGGCATCATAGAAAAAAATTGCCAGGGCTTCGCCCATGAACCAAATACCAAATGAAATGTGCTTGAGGTTTGAAGACACGCTTTACCATGCAAGCTCAAGAGGTAAGTTTCAACCTAACTCGACCACGGTCAGAAATCAAGGACTCCAGATTGAAAGGATAGAGACCAAGGGCCAAAGATCAAGCTATGTGAGCAAAGCAAATAACCACAGTCAATCTCCACTGACCAAATTTAATGTCCAATTAGAAACCCTAAACGTGATTCCAAGGATCAAAGACATCAAAAATAGAGGTACAGAGATCAAGGGCCCAAGATGATCAATGAATATAAAACCAAACTCAATTTGAGTTACATATACCACCAACCAAGTTACCAAGGGATGAGTCACCATGGAGAGGGGCTAGCCACGTCATCAGATTAAAAAAAAACATTTGCAATAACTTTCAAATTCAAACCATAGTGCATGCTCTAAATAATATAAAGGGGCAAATTATACCCAATGATCAACGAAGAGGTTAATTTCTAAATTATTTATCATTTAGACATATAAAGGCAACAAGACAAACTATTTGTCGTGCATAATCAAAAAGCGGTCGAGCATTGTGTGGTAACTTTTACAAAGTGCCCCTTATGTATCTAAATCATGGTAATGTTTTAAGTCCACAAAGGTGGCCAAACCTAGTGGTCCACACTCTAAGGAGTTGCAGATGATCTGCAGCATGTTATCCATGCGATCACTAGGAAATAGAATAAGTGTCGACATCAGAGACAAAGGTGGTCCCCACATTGGATGAATTATTTTGCAAATATTGCAAGTATTGTAATTATTTTGTTCAATCATAGGGATTTTACTTTTGTATGCCTTCAAAAGAGGACAGAAGAGAGAAGAAGATAGAGTTGCATGTTCATCGAGCAAGACTTTCCTAGCAAGCAATCTTATTTTAAGCAAATTATTCATCTTTATTTTTCTTAAAAATAGATCAATCAACTTCAGTTGACCAATTGTAATTAAGGCTATTTAATGCCTATTTGTAATGGTATGTTCTATTTTTATTCCTTTATCTATTATTAAATAAAGGATAAAAATAGGATGCATGGGCGAGTACAAGCCTTAGGCTATTTTTAAGAAGAGGGTGAATTTTTTTTTTGCTATTTATTGTTTCCCTTTACAAATAAAAAGAGAAACTTCTAGAGGACTTTTGGATATATGAGTCTTGAAGCAAATTTTGCCAGTTTTTCCCTCTGAGTGTGAAGTATTTTGTGCCTTTCCAAGTTATTTTGTACTCTTGTGTATGTCTCTATTAGTCTTGTGAATGCAAATTCCCTGATCAATCACTTTACCCTACTACAAATTCAATCTTTTCTACTTAATTTTAATGTGCATGTTAACTTATTAGTACTGTTGTGATTCTCCCTCAATATAATCAAGTGTCTTTTCCCTTAAATATTATGTAGAAAACTATTGGCTCGTGCATCAAAACTTCTTCCCATATCAGTTGTGCATATACTCAGACAAAGCTCTCATACAAATTTAGTGTATCACCTTAAGTTTAAATTATTTTCTAGTCATCCTTTACTCTCAAACTCATAGAAATCAGTTTAGGATACACCAATAAGGAACCGGCCTTGATAATGGAGATTCACCTCAAAATACGTATACCCACAGACCTTAGGTGTTTCCATTGTATCTATGAAAGAGAGAGATCAATTTTGCAAGCTTATAAAACCTACAACCATCTCTCTAAAGGGTGCACTTTTGAGAGATAACAATTTTTGGCATGCCATGTGGGACAACGAATCGGATCTGCATGCACCTTAAGATTTCTACAGCAGATATATAACATATTACAATAAATTAAAAGTCACTTTCAAGAGGAAGTTGCAGCAATTTATTTTAAAGATTTGAAGATATTTTGGCAACTCCATAGAGTTGATATAAGACTAGTATTACAGCATGTTCCATGCCTAAACTGACTACAATATCATCGGTAAGAGGAATTCCTTCTGAGTTTGTTTCTTTACCTTTGAGTTTTTCTAAAAGGAGAAGAGTTGGTAATAATTTACCTTATAATAGACCTGGTTTTGATAACCCTCCTCCTAATATTCCTTCACCACGTATCAATTTCTCTATTAACATCTAAGTTTTTCAAATGGCTATTCAATCACCAAGGAATTCTGTGACCTTTACTAATGGTATCGCATTAGTAATCCCAGTTTACCATGACATTCCTAATGCTGCCATGAAAATTTTTCCATCATTCATAGGTAAAAATCAGGTTACACCTACTGAACATATCAAAGATGTTGCAGCCCTTTGTGCAATCCATAATATCACTCATGAAGATGTAGCTTTAATAAGTTTAGGTGCATCTTTCAAACGGTAGGCCTTGCAATGGTATAGAAACCTAGAAATTGGAAGCATAAGAATTTGGGATAAATTCGGTGAACATTTTCTGAAATAGTTCCAGGATAATTCAGATCATTTCTCTCTTATTGAACACTTGTCTACTATTAAAAGAGCTCCTAATGAATTTATGTCCAGTTTCAATATCTATTTTCCCAGAACTTGGGAAAGAATGAACTAGTAAGTGTAAAGCCTCAAGTTGATCATTCTTTCCTTTATTATCTTAGAGCATTAAATAGTGATATCTCAACCATGATTCATTTAATGGGTGGAGAAACACTTCCATCATCTTATGATATCGCTATCCAAGTTGAAAATAGACTTATTCAACCTGGAAAATTAGCACCAAGGCCTTCAATGCCATTTTCACTAGATTTAGCACCCATTCCTCAACCTATTACAATCATAGAACCTATTGTTGTAGATCCATTAGATGATGTATTTAAAGCTTTGCAAACTATGGGAGGATTTAGTCAGTTTTAATGAGGAGGATTTCATTGCAATACCTACTAGGGCTCAAGGGAAAGCTGGTGAAGGTTAAAAACAACAAAATAGGCCTATCCTCCCTACTGTCACTGATAAGATAACATCTACAGTTCCAAAATCAACCAAAAACCCTGTTGTTTCTAAAAAAATAACAAGTGTTCCAGTTGATAGAGGCCATCAAAGACAGCTACAACCTAATCCATGAATACTTTTTATACCTCAGATATCCAAGGCAGCTAAAGAAGAATAAGTTTTCACTAAGGCATACTTTAAGAAAGTTGAATCTGTCTCTAAAACAGTTGCTTCTTTTAACATTGTTGATGTAATGAAAAAGCATAATGTTAACATCTCAATGTGGGATGCTCTATGTATTCTTGGAAAACAAGATTTACTCTCTCGTGAACTAGCTAAGCTGCAAATTTCTTCAAATACATAAAAAAAGGAAGTTTAGAAGATAGACATGGTCATTGGAACACTTGAATAAGACCACATTAAAGAAGTTAAGTGGATGGTTCAGAAAGTTTAGAATGCTCATGATATCA
This sequence comes from Taxus chinensis, assembly GCA_019776745.2. Lineage (NCBI taxonomy): Eukaryota > Viridiplantae > Streptophyta > Pinopsida > Cupressales > Taxaceae > Taxus > Taxus chinensis. Next base: position 796,601,312 of record CM034146.1, read on the forward strand.
AGAAACGACCACCATTTTATTTATCACTGATTATTAGTGAAAATCTAGTTCATAATTACATGGTGGATAGTGGTGTAAGTAGCACAACTATGCTAAAAGAGATTACAGAAAAATTGGGTTTGTAGTATGAGCCTACAGAAAGGAGTGTCTTACAACTTGATAGAACTACAACAAATACAATTGGTATAATAAAAAATTTAGAAGTGACATTACATGCTTGCCCAAATATTTCTGTTTTGCAAGATGTTACTGTTGTAGACTTGCCTCCATACTTTGCTTTATGCTTATCTAAAGATTTCACAACAAAAATAGGAGGTTATCTCTCTTCAGATTGGTCCTTCTTATTTTTCACTACTTATTATGGTACTAAAGTTAGTATCAATTTAGAGCCATTAGCAAGATTTCACATTGAGCCTCACTCTTCAAATACAATGGCTAATTATTCAGCCCTAGATCATTCTAATTTTGATGACGTAGCTCATGTTTCAGCATTAAATAGTGTTTCTAACATGTTTATGGATGAAAAGATAGTGGAAGAACATGCTCATGATCCTTTTAAGGAAGTTGAAGAACACATGTTTGGTGTGTATTGTACGCATGAAGAAAATACACCACTTCCCTTGCTGTCCAACACAAAATATTGAGTAGAAGGGATTTGGAAGCTTCATTTTGATGGAGCTAAAAACAAGAAGGCAAAAGGAACAAGTTTGATGCTCACTTCCCCAATGAATGAAAGGTATTTCTCGTCTTTGAGTCTCCAATTTTCATGTACTTGTAATGTAGTTGAATATGAAGCATTAATTCATGGCTTACTTTGGGCCAGAAAGAGAGGTATCAGCATGCTATAGATTTTTGGTGACTCTGAGTTAGTTATTAATCAAGTTAGAAATTTCAATGTTTTTAAGAATCCATTAATGAATTCTTACAGACACAGAGTTTCAGACTTAATGGAATATTTTGATGCTATTAACATTAAGTCTATTACTAGAGCTGAAAAGAAGCATACAAATAGACTTGCAGTAGTTGGGGCTAGTTTTGAAGTGCTGGAACAAATCGATAATAGAAAAATATGTTCTCATATAAAGTTAATTTTCAAGCCCTCAGTACCTGATAATGATTCAAATTGGCAAGTTTTTGAAAGTGAAAATCAAATCTGCTGGTCTTTGCAGCAAGAAGCTAAGTTTTCTGTAGTTAATCAGGATAAATTATAGCACTTATATGGTGACCAGATTGTCCAGTTTAAGATGAATAAACTACCTCAAGGTCTGGTCACATTGGAAGACATCTTCACCACTGACGATTAGTTAAGAAAAGTCAAGACTAAAATGTCAACTCACGCTGATAATTATGAAGAAATGTCGGTTGATGAAGGGAAAAATCTATTTCTTGGAAAGGTATGTTCCTTAACTTAAAAGCAGTCATTTATTAATCTTTGCAAAGAGTATAAGGATTTTTTTGCTTGGAATTACCCAGATTTGAAAGGGTTTAATCCTAGTCTAGCACAACATACAATTGAGTTGTAACCAAATTCTAAACTTGTTAGATAGAAACAAAGGCCTATAAATCCCAAAATAGAGCCTCTGATGAGGAAATAATTATCTAAGTTTATTGAATCGGGTATTATCTTTTCAATTAAGGATTCAAGTTGGGTAGCCAATCTTGTTCATGTTAGGAAGAAGAATGGTGAAATCAGACTATGTGTAGATTTTAGAGATATTAATAAGGCTTCATTAAAAGATCATTATCCACTCCCAAATATGGATCATATTTTAAGAACAGTCTCATCTTCAGATAGACTATCTCTTCTAGACATTTATAGTGGATATAATCAGATTTTAGTTCAAGAAGAAGATAGATACAAAATATTTGTTACCACTAAGTGGGATACTTATGCTTACGAAAGGATGCCTTTTGGTCTTTCAAATGTCAATGCAATGTTTCAACGTGTAATGGACATGGCTTTTTGTAGCTTGTTAAATAAATGCATCCTTGTTTATTTAGATGATGTTACTTTATTTTCAAAAGATTCTAAAGAACATCTAATGTATTTAAGGCAAACTTTTCAGTTGTGCAGGCAATTTTGAATATCCTTGAATCCACTTAATTCTATCTTTTCAATACATCAAGGCAAGCTACTTGGTCATGTTGTTTCTAAGCAAGGTTTAGCAATTGATCCTTTCAGGATCGAAGCCATATCACAGCTATCATTACCTCATCATAAGAAGGAATTACATATTTTTCTTGGAAAAATCAACTTTTTTAGAAGATTTGTTCTAGATTTTGTAGCATTGGTTAAACAACTCATAGTTATGGTAAAGAAAGACAAAAATTTATCTTGGACCAGTCAAGGGAGAGAAGGATTTGAAGCAATAAAACAAGCTATCTCCCAGAATCCTACTCTTGCAAATCCAAATTTTGATAAATATTTTACAATGTATGCACTTGAAGGATCTAAAACAATCTCAGCTATATTAACTCAAGTCAATGATGAAAATATCAAGCAACCTATTGCTTTCTTTAGATAGAGTTTGCATGATCACAAAACAAGGTACACATTTCTTGAAACACAAGTACTTTTAGTAGTCAGAGGAATAAAGAATTTCAAGTATATGCTTTCAAACAATAAAATATTTGTTCTTGTTTCTCATCCAAGTGTGAAAGCATTCTTACTAAATAAGGAGTTGAATGAGAAAAGAGAAAACTGGATAAAAAAGATCATGGAGTATGATGTTGATATTTGATTTGCTAAAAAGGTTCGAGGGAAAGTTTTATGTGAACATATAATTATTGATATAGAAAAACAAAAAGTTACACAACCAGATGGTTCAAAACAACATACTAAAGTTACGTATCAGCAATCAGAAACCATGGTTCAACCAGGAAATCAACAGCTTGAGTTAACTCACGAGATTCAGGAATCAAGATGGATGACTAATTTGGTTAATTACCTACACCATGGAACCTATCCAGAAGGTATGGACAAGAATAAATGAAGGTATTTTAGATTACAAGTTGTACCTTACATCTTCATTGACAACGTGTTGTTCAAAAAATATATAAATGGAATCTTGCTGCGGTGCATTCACTATAATAAAATTTAGAAAATATTGTCATAATTCCATGAAGGACCTTTAGGAGGTCACTTCTCAGCACTTACCACAACTTTTAAAATTATGAAATTCGGTTACTATTGGCCTAGCATATTCAAGGACTATTTTGAATGGATCAGGAAGTGTAAAAAATGTGTTTTCTTTGATGGAAAAGAATGTTTAGCTTCACTGCCTTTGTAGCCTATTTAAGTTGATCAACCTTTTATGCAGTGGGCTCTTGACTTTATTGGCATGATAAACCAACCTTCATCACAAGAACATAAGTGGATCTCAACTGATATAGATTATTTTACATAATGGACTGAAGAAATATCCTTAAAGAATGCTAACGAAACTTCAATACAATCCTTTTACGGAGGAATAGTTTACATATTCGGTGTTCCAGCAACTATAATATTAGATAATGATTTAGCATTACTTTGTGAAAAGATAACGGTTTGGGTTGTCAACCATGGAATATATCTAATTTTTTCATCTAATTATTACCCACAAGGTAATTGCTTAGCTGAGAGTACTAGCAAGAATCTGTTAAGGATCATCAAAAGAACACTCACGGATAATCAGAGAGCTTTGCATCTGATGTTGAATTCAGCACTTTGGGCTGACATAGTGACTCCTAAAAGATTAGTTGGCAATTCACCATATAAACTTATGTATGAGAAAGAAGTAAGAATGCCTATTTCAGTTGAGTTACCTGCTTTAGATTTGTTGCATCAAATGGAGCTGCTTGAGAATGAACCATTACAGGTTCATTATGCAGAGTTAATGGAATTACAAAAGCTAAGAGATAAAGCTCATTTGAATATGGAAAAGAATCAGAAACAAATGAATAAGACTTTTGACAAGAAAGCCAAATTCAAAGTCTTTAATGAAGGAGATATTGTGTTAAAGTGGGATGTTGATCGTGCAAAGCCAGGAAGACACTCAAAGTTTAATATACTCTTGAGTGGTCCTTCCTTACATGATTTTAGCTTGTAAAGAACATAATGCTTTTCAGATTTCGAAGTTGAATGGAGAGGAACTTCCCATTCCTGTGAATGGTATGTTTCTCAAACACTATTATTGAAAATATTACAGTGATTGTTAGAGTAGGATTTCCCTTCAATAAGTGTAGTTCCTGCATATTATAATGTTTTTCAATTCAATAAGTGCATTCATGCATGTGATTTTGTTTACAAGATCCTTTCCTAGTTTCATTTTTTTTTGAAGGGTTGTACCTTTTGGAAAAGGCCAAATTTGGTCACATGTCTAGACTCCATGCCTAATGGACAAGAGCAAGGCAATAGTATTTAAGCTAGTAGGAAAATTTTCCCACAGGATCGTCAGAAATGTTGACGATTTTTGCACTTGTAGAAAAATGGGGAACTCGAAACTTCGTCATTACGATGAAATTAATGGGTGAAGTATACCTAAGCTAAGAATTTTTTTATGTTATTAGTTATTGTTGAATTAATTAATTATTAAGTGAAATATGCAGCTATGTCTTTTGTTACAAAACGTAACAGATCACATATTCTACAATTTCATGATATTTTCAACAAAAGAACACAAGGGGCCCGAAGGACATCTATGTTATCTTAATGAAGACACTCAATTACAGATTACGTGATGTGTTGAGTTTTGGATCAGCAAACAAAAATACAGATATCTAAAAATTAGGGTTCATTACTGAATGTTACAAGTTCTCATCAATGTTCTTTCCTTCATGGTTAAGACATTCAATTATGTTACTAAGTTTTTTAGTTCATTATGCAATCCATATAGAGAAGCTAGAATGCAAACATAGATATACAACTCATTTACAAAATTCAATGTTTTATTCACAAGGAAGGTCAAATGTTTCCCACACAAGCCATGGGATGTAACTGAAAAGTAAATTACAACTACTAAAAAGAAAGGTACACATGCATGAAAGAGAAAGCAAAGGAGTATGCGTGAACCCATCATTGCCTTCGGGTTTCTTTCTTTGATTGAAAACATCTCCATTTTCATCTTCTTCTTCATCTCCATTGTAGAAGCCACTGTACCTGAAAATAAAAAAAGTTAACCGTTAGTTATGAGCTGAGGGATCAATTCATATTCCTACATTATCCTACTTCCTGCATATGAATCTTTTCCTAATAGGAGATTTATTCTACTTGAAGAAAAAAATTCATACATGCTTTATTCACTCATAAGGAATGAAGAAAGAGAAGAGAAAAGAAGAAATCATGGACATAAGAGAGGCAAAAAAGACTAATTATTTTCTAACTATTTTCCTAAGTGTATCGATATAGGTTGCAGCCACTGAAAAATAGACAAACATAAGTGCATGCAATAAAAGGAAGGATATAACTTAGAGTTTCAATAACTGTTCTAAAATTGAAGAAGCTACAGTGTAGAAGAGAGACTAGCAATAGAAGCACATGTTTTAGTTTGCAATAAAAGGGAGAAGAATAATTTGAAAGTTGATGTTTGGTTAATGAAGAAAAGGTTACTGCTGAAACAGAGAAAAAGAAGTTTCTGGAAAAAAAATTCCAGGGCTTCGCCATAAAAAGTCAACATTTCAAATTTTCAAGAATATATAGAAAGTTGTAATAAAGATCAAAGACAATGTTTATGTAGAAAAGAAAGAGAACTATATTTTTAGTCATAAAACTGAAGGATTTTGGAGCATTCATTATAAGCCTAAACAGTTGAAGAAAGATGAAGTTTCAAGATGAATCTTAAAATAAAAACATTCTATAAGTACAGTCTTTAAATTAATCAAGTGCCAACTACATAGGGTGCAACAAGTAATAGCTTCAGAGATCAAATTGAATGCTGGATTTACAACTACAAAGATAAAATTTATCTAAAGTTTCAGAACAGATGAACTATTTACAATTTCTAGAAGGCCACTTGCAAGGTACAAAATAACAAAGAATATACTTCGGTAATTCAGTTTCAGTTATGGAATCAACCTTAGAGTCAGAAATACAAATGCAGCTACAGGTGAAACTCAAGGTATAGTTTGAAAGCATGAAGCACTAGAAATCAGGTTGCAGTAATAGAAATGATATATGTAATACAAAAAATAATTCCAAGAAAGCATACAATAAAGATTCATGATTTATAGCTGAACAAATGATAAGCATGCAAGAGTCAAATTGATCATTTTCAAGCTACAGGATTTTGTTATAACTAAAGCAAGTACTTCATGTTTTAATACACAAGTAAATGGAATACCAAATCATCAACTAGGTGTGTCAAAATTTATTACAAAATCATCAAAGTGGTAGAAATAAAGTGTCTGAGCATCTTAAGAATTCTAGGTTTTAGAATGAATAAGAAAAGAAGGAATCAGGGTTTTCATAAGCCTTTTAAAATATACAGGATCTTAGGTCAATGTTTCTTGACAGAATGAAGAAATTAAACTACATATTTCAAATATGATGATGATATTATGAAATTCATAAGTTTCAAGGGGTGAATCCAAGAGAAAATTACAACATCAGGTTCCAGTCAGAGAACCAATTAAGGGGTCTCAAAATCAGAGTAAGAAACAAGGTCATCAAGTTCAGAACTAAAGAAACTAGACTCAGAAACCAGTTTCAACTTGAAATGGCCAAGGTCAAAGCAAGAGGTCACATTAAATGTAAGAAAGAGATGAACGTCAAATACTCCAAAATAGAGGTCCTAAGGAAGAACCGAACTCTATAATCAGAAATAGATACAAAAAAGATTCAAATAACAATTTCTACAAGGCTAAGAATGCATAAGTAAATCTCAAAGGCTGTCCACAAATGAACACCATGAGTAGTTATAGCACATTGGAGGATCATAATAGCTCAAACATCAGAACAACTCAATTCACAACAAAGGTATTCTTTTGACTGAGAAAGAAATTTGACAAAATAGATTACAGTTGGGAAATCAAAGAAACTGAGGCTTCAGAGTTCATTAATGATGGTTTCCCTTTCTATGCAAACCAAAATTCTCAAAACAGACAGGGCCAAATATACAAATACCCACAAGGCAAAGTACCAGATCTGGAACATTGATTCAATGGTAAAAGTTAAAGCTAAATGTTGATCAAATAGGAAAAAATTGATTATTTTATAGAGCAGAATAATGCTTAACTTAAAATGGTGGCTTTCAGATATTCACATACAGACACAGATTTTGAATAAAAGTTCAAACTCAAAAAATTCCAACAAAAATCAATCAAATCTTGCATCATTGGCAGAGAAAAAACTTGATGATTAAAATAGCAATCATTAATAACTGACAAAAACTAACCGTAGATAATCGAATGGTAAAACATTTTGAGCAACTGGATGATGAAGCGATAGGTCCACATTCCCACGAGAATTTTTGAACTTGGGAGTCAATCAGGAGTAATAAATCATGGAACCCACAAATATTTCCAAGAATTCATTGATATATTTAAAGAAGTAAAGAAAAAAAAAAGTGTATACGTACAAGAGAAAATTATCTCACCTATAACGACTATGGTGGCAAATAAACCGAAGAGATCTAGAAAACAGAGAAGAACCGAGCTTCAGAACTCACCATGGAGGCCATTGTAAAAACCAAATCTATAGAGCTCAAGAGGAAGGAGACAACATTCCGAGAGTAGGAAGTCAAATTACAGGAAAAGCTCGAGAATGACCAAGGCACAACCATGAAAACTCGAGGAAATCAAACTTAGGATCCCCTTCATAGAAGAGAAATACCCATATCTTAAAATGACAGAGAATACCAATGTTTAAGCTCTCATGGCCACATGGAAAGCAATTTTGTAGAAGAGACCAAGCTCAAATGCATAGAATAATGGCGTCGAGGAAAAAATTTGCCAGGGCTTCACCCACGAACCAAAAACCAAATGAAATTGTGCTTGAGGTTCAAAGACACCCTTTACCACGCAAACTCAAGAGGTGAGTTTCAACCTAACTCAACCACGGTAAGAAATCAAGGACTCCAAATCAAAAGGACAAAGATCTAGAGACTAGGGAAAAAGATCAAGCTTCGTGATCAAAGAAACTAACCATGGTCAATCTCCACTGACCACATTTAATGTCGATTCAAAAACCCTAACCATGAGTCCAAGGATCAACAACATTATAAATAGAGGTATAGAGATCAAGGGCCCAAGATAATCAAAGAATATCAAAGAAAACTCAATTTCAGCTACCTATACCACCGACCAAGTTACCAATGGGTGAGTCAATGTGGAGAGGGGTCAGCCACGTCATCATATTGAAACAAAATAATTTGCAATCACTTTCAAATCCTAACCATAGTGCATGCTCTAAATAATATAAAAGGGCCGAACAAATTATACCCAATGATCACTGAAGAGGTGAATTTCTAAATTATATATCATTTAGACATATAAAGCCGACAAGACAAACTATTGGTTGTGCATAATCAAAAGGTGGTCGAGCATTGTGTGGTGACTTTTACAAAGTGCCCCTTATGTATCTAAATCATGGTAATGTTTTAAGTCCACAAAGGTGGCCAAACCTGGTGGTCCCCACTCCAAGGAGTTGAAGATGATCTGTAGCATGTTATGCATGTGATCACTAGGAAACAAAATAAGTGTTGACATCGGAGACAAAGGTGGTCTCCACAATGGATGAATTATTTTACAAATATTCCAAGTATTGTAATTATTTTGTTCACTCACAAGGAGTTTATTTTTGCATGCCTTCACAAGAGAATAGAATAGAGAAGAGGAAAAAGTTGCATGTTCATGGAAAGAGAATTTCCTAGCAAGCAATCTTATTTTTAGCAAATTATTCATCCTTCTTTTTCTTAAAAATAGATCAATCAACTTCAATTGACCAGTTGTAATCAAGACTATTTAATGCCTATTTATAATTGCATGCTCTATTTTTATTCCTTTATTTATTATTAAATAAAGGATAAAAATAGGATGCATGGGCAAGTACAAGCCTTAGGCTATTTTTAGGAAGAGGGTGAATTTTATTTTTTCTATATATTGAGTGCCTTTGCAAAGCACAAGAGAAACTTCTGGAGGAATTTTGGATATATGAGTATTGAAGAAATTTTTTCCAATTTTTCCCTCTGAGTGTGAAGTATTTTCTACCTTTCCAAGTTATTTTGTAGTCTTGTGTATGTTTCTATTAGTCTTATGAATACAAATTCCCTTATCAATCACCTTACCCTACTGCAAATTCAATCTTTTATACTTAATTTTAATGTGCATCTTAACTTATTAGTACTATTGTGATTCTCTCTCAGTACAATAAAGTGTTTTCCCGTTAGATATGATATAGAAAACTATTGGGTCATGCATCGAAAATTCTTCCCATATCAGTTGTGCATATACTCATTCAAATCCCTCATACAAATTTTATTTATCACCTTAATTTTTAATTATTTTACAGTCATTTTTTACTCTCAGACTCACAGAAATCAGTTTAGGATACACCAATAAGGAACCGGCCTTGTTACCAGATACTCACCTCAAAATAGGTATACCCATAGACTTGAGGTGTTTCCATTGTATCTATGAAAGATAGATATCAATTGTGCAAGCTTAGAAAACATGCAGCCATCTCTCTATAGGGTGCACTTTCAGGAGATAATATCTTCCTCTTGTTGTAGTAGGTTTACAAGTTTGTCAAAACTAACTATTGTCTCTGACATGTTTAATGTTGTGACAAAAATGAGGTAAGAAGAGGGGAGTGCTCTCAGAACAATGGGAATGAGATCATCATTTGTGAATTCTTCTCCTAGTGCTAGAAGTGAAGCCCTCAACTCTGCAACTCTTCTTATGAAAGCTTCAATTTTCTCATTCTGGTTTAACTTCAGTGTGTGTAACTGACTCTAAAAATTTAGTATGAAATTCTTGTTTTTAGCCTCATATACTATATGAAATTTATCCCATGCTTATTTGGTTGTTTTGGCATCTCGAATGTTGGGTTTCACATCATCAGACACTCCAAACAAGATGATGAGTTTGGAATTCTAATCTTCTTTATCAAACTGTCGTTGTTGTGTTGTATCAGTAGTTGATCTTGTCAGAGTACCATTCAAAGCTAGCCAGATCTCTTCAAAATCAAGTTGTGTCTTGATATTTGTCTTCCATACAGCATAGTTGTTTCCTCTGAGTATTTGTGAATCTGGAAGAAAATGTTTGGGGGCATTATTTCCCATTTAACATAAATCATTCACATGGTTTGGCTCTTATCACTGCAGGTATTAGGTCTCCAAATCTATATAACATCAGTTTTATATACTAAATTTTTCTATATACGCTCCCTTATGATATACCTTGTTGTACGTGGAAGAATCTTTCCCTTTCTATATTCCCGGAAGTACATGAAAGAGGTGTTAATGTACGTGAAATAATTCAATGTGTGGTACCAAGAAAATACTGAAAGGGGTCTATGCGATTATTGACACTGGCTCAAAGAAATATCCTCCTACACACGTGTAACTTCACTATATACTTGCATAATTTCTCAGTCCAGATTTATGTCGTGCACTAATTCATAGACGGATGGGATGGCTCACAGTCTGTGTAGTGTGACCTTATTACTCCCCGTCAATTTAAAGGGTCGATGACGGCTTTACGATGGCTTTACTCATAATCACTTCCTAGAGGCACCATATATACCAAACGCTGTGAATGAGATCTAGGATCTCGTGAGTGTTACAGAACCAATTTTTACTATTTTATATTACAATTTTCTACCAGTTTCTGAGTAGTTACAATATTTGCGGTTGACCATGGAAACCTAAAAATAAATACAATATGATGAAGCATGTAATTACATTTAAAAATTTAGAAAAAATTGAATGCTGGAAAAAAAAATTGCGGACCCTAGTGGCCTCCGGAGCCTAATACGACCCAAAATGTAAAGAATTGCAAAAAAACAGCTGAACGTGCAATTTATAGCTATCCCTCCTTTGGAAAAAGTTTCCCGGAATGAAAAAACAAGCTTAATAGGAGACAAAAAAATAACCCTAAATTAGGGTTTTTCTCGCTAAAAATTTGGAGGCCTATTTAGATGTAACTAGTAGTTTAGAGGCTGTATTTTTACTAAAATATCCTCTAAATTTTGTGGTTTTTCAAAATTTTCACTAAATTTCAAAAATAAAAAAACTTGTATTGTTTTGTGTGATTTGAACCATGCACTTTCCGCTCCCAAGCCGCTTCCACTTTTCCAACTCAGCACTATGTGTGCTTGTCATATGAAGAAAATAAACTTTTATTTAAATAAAGGTGAATTTCACTCACCTCTTAACAATGACGACCTGACAGAGGGTACACATGCAGCCACATGTATGGAATGAAAATTTAGGGCTTATGTGTGCTCAGATCTTAGCCTATCTCCACGTTTTATCCTCCTATGCAAATATTAAAACACCATATATAAATTTCTTTAGCCGCTATTTGTTGTTATTCACTATTTTTTTATTGCTTTTTGACCATTTTTTCCTTGTTTTGATGCCTTGTCTTTTATTTTTCACAGGTTCTTTGTGCAGGGAATGTGGAGATCTCCACGGATTGGGCTTTGAGAAACTTTCTTTTGATTAAGTGTTCACTGTTTTTTTTTATGGCACGTGTATGCAAGTTGATTTTTATTGTAGGTTCGTTGGCAGGGAGGAGGCTACTGCTTGTGGCAGGATCTCAGTCGATTAGAAATATACCACCACTTTTCTTTGCTTGTAATTTATTTGAATTGCACATTCATTGTTGGCATTCGACTGTCGCGACCGTGGAGAGGGGTTGGATCAAAAATAGTCGCAAAGCCACTGCAATTCACCACCATTCAAAAATGAGATCGACCTTTGGTGCATACATCTCCAATGCACTCATCTGCTACAATGTAAAGTGAACAGTGATGTGAGCCCAGTTGTGGTCGGAGGTAAGGAGGATTCGTTGAGTCTGGTTTGGGCTCGGTTCTCTAATGAAGAATACCCAGCTTTATCAATGCAACCAGCTCATCTTTTATCACATGACTTGGAGTATAAAAAAAGCTTTAATAGCTCAGTGCTAGATGAAGAATAGCCACATGCCTGGTGTAAATAATAAAACCTCCTCCAAATATGATAGTATAGATAAATTATCAGTAACTAAATAATTTAATGACAAAACCCCTGATGAAGAATTTTTTTTATTTATTGTAAATTCCAGGAAACCAATTTTCCTAGTGCAGAAGGCACCAAGGCAAAAAATAATAATAATAATTTTCTTTATGATTAGCTATATTTCACACAGGAGGTTGTGTTCCTATAGGGAAATGTGGGAAGCAATTGGAGGCAACACAGGCTCTCCAAAGAAGTAGATTTCTTTTCCACAAATTTTCCTTCCTCTGCAACTTTCTCCAACCTTTCCATGAGCTTCAATTTTCTCTAGTACCAAATGTAATTTCACAAAATAGGGATGGTAGCCTATGAATTATATTAATGTGAAATTAACCATTTACATAGGAAAGAGATGCAATACTTATAGGTGTTGTACATTTGAATACAAACAAGAAACTAATTTTCATAGGTGTAACCATATTCTAGATTACATAAGCTTCCAATATAACATCTGGGAAGTACATAATTGTTATAACTACATAACAATTATACCCATGAAAAGAATAACCCAAATATGGTTGATAAAACCATATAACAAAATACAACAATAATTAATTAATAAATAATTAATTATACAATTCAAAATTAATAATATTAGGTAAATAATAAATAACCTAACATTCCATATATTTTCCAATGCGAAACAACCATTTCCAAAATGAAGGCACAAAGAATTTTTTTGATTCATTTCCAAATTTTAAAGGAATTACATATCCACTTAAATAAAAATTACAAAAGTCCTTGTTTCAACCATTTCCCATACATAACTTGAAAATTTATATTCACAAGAAACTCTCTTTAAAATAAAAGTGTATATAAGCCTTCCACTCAAAGGTGGAAACAACATGGATTTTTTTAAAAAAATAAACTTTCTCTTTCTTAATATTCTACACAAAAACTCTTTCCAAGATGACAACTTGGGCTCCTATGTTTATTCATAATCCAATCACAACAATAAGGAATGAGATGTAGGAAACAGTCAACTCCCAATCTTTTTTCCAATGATAAGGATAACCCATCCTTCTCATTGGCCCTTGATCCCCAATACTAAAGCGATAAGAGATATTAAGCGACAATGACAACTTACTAAAAATGCTTCCACAATAGATACACTAATACCAACAAAATTTCAACACGACAATTATAATAACAAAGATTGAAACAACATATAATTTTCCCAAGAACAAAGGCTTAAAATATAATCTAAGGGAGAAGATACATATGGGGAATCCCTAAAGCATCCCAAATGGGTAAAGTTTCCACCTTAAATGCCTCTGAAATATTCATCCACACAACCAGAGAAAAACTTTTATATCTCTCTCAATCTCTTATCTCTCCCTCAATCTCTTATCACTTCCTCAAATGAAACATATCAAGATAAACAATAAATCTTTCTTATTATCACAAGGTGGGACACACAACCCAAATTACATCCAAAAAACTTTTCCTTCCCTCAAAATATCCCCATTTTCCTTCTCCCACATATTCTTAAGTTCATACTAGCCAACATCCAAAACAACACAACATTCATTCATTTTATAATAAATCACACAACAAAGAAAATAAAATGTAAGGGTATTGAACCTACCTTCGCATTGCAGGAATCTTCAATCCACAAGCAAGAATTTCCATGTTTTTCCAAGTCTAAGACAAAGAACAAAACAAGCTGCCAGTGAACGATGGTCAAAGGAATTTGTTGGCGGGGGCAACCAACATTCAACCCAAATAAAATTAAAAATCACCAAGTAATAATCAAGCTAAGGTATGGATAAATACAACAAATCAGTAGGACATTAATTACATTGGGAAGCATGTAGAAAATGGTGGTGCCAACGAGAGCTATGAGGATATTCTAGTATATTTCCATTTGAATTCTCTTACCCATGAGAAGACACGTTATGATTTGAAAGGCGTAACAATAAAAGAGGGCTCCATTATTAATTTGATAGGTGAAACAAAAGAAGCAGTCCCTTTCACGAAATGTGAAAATGACAACGCTTCAAAAGAGGGGGACAATGGATGGAAAAAATTTAAAAATAATCCACACACCCTTTTTCAACCTGTTGTGACTATGAGTCGTGGCCCTAATATGAACTTGTAGACATCTATCCCTTTTGCATTCGGTTTCTTGTTGACATGCTCCATCCTTTTTACTAGTTTTTCCTAGTTTTAGACCACTTCTGGAATTGTCCTTCTTGGTGTATTATATTCTCACTTCATGTATTCCTCAATTCTTTATATGGTTTGTATACCATCTTTGTAACATGGAAGGGACCCTGCTAAAACCCTCTTTTTACCATATATATATATAGTTTATAAAAAACAATACATTAGAAAGATATCAGTATTGGTTAATCGTAATATTTTTATAAACAATATTACGCATAAATTATTATGAAGATATTTTTGGGAAAGTAGTTTCCTGAATTATAGGGATGTAAACACACACACACACATACACAGTTGTATGTGATGTATGCATCAGGAATGAATTAAATGCAATATAATTATTCTGTGAATTTAATTGCGAAAATATGGTCTCATGCTCTCATTTTACATCTAGAATGAGAGATAAATTTTGGATTCACATGAATTATAAGGATTCTATATTAGAATTATAGTATATTATACCTAACTATAATCATGCTTAAGTATATGTACAATATGCTAAAATATCATGGATAAACATCAAGGGGCATATTGATATTCCTTTCCCCTTGTGCAAAATCCAATAAGATTATTAAACCCTTATTATTATTCGTTTGAAATTGAGATTTTTGACCACTAGTTGTGAATTTAATTTTACTGAACATGTGTGAAAAAAGAGGTCGCAAGTAGTTTGGGTGGACAATATTTAGCTAAAAACTAATGATTTTCAATTAACTCATGTGTGGTTCTTCTAGGAATGTATCCCTATTTTTTTGTGCTTAAAATGCCCTCAATATTTCTAGAACTAGAAATACACTATTTTACAACCCTTCTATCTTAAAATTTCCACTTAGATAATTGTGTTTTTTAGGGGCTCCGTAACGCTCACAATTTTGACGCTCAAAACCACACCAAAGTCAATTAAATTATTAGGGAAAAATTTGCAAAATGTTTTGTTTTTTAAAAAGGTTGCAAGAGTACAACATTAGTCACGATTAAAAATTCTACACAATAATATAGTAGTCGGAATTAAATTAATAACTAATTAATATTAATTTATTCCCCAATTAATATTAGAATTTAATTATTATTACTAATTTCCATTACTTCATTTAAATATTTCCTATCTTAATTCCATTTCTTAGTCCCCTTAGTTTTCCTTTAAATTTATTTGGTTAAAAGTTTTGATATGCAATTTAAAATTTAATTAGAAAAGTTTAAGTACTTTATATTTTAAAACCATGTTCTAACCCCTAGGTGGCCCCATTAGTTAGAGCCCCCTACTCATTATTTTAAAAACCAATTCCCACAAAAAGTCACAACATAAAAAGTTTAGGGTAAGTTCTCCACCATTAGATCAATATAACATGAGCCCTTAGATGGAAGTTTCCATAAAAATCATTATAGATTTCTTTATTCACACTTTTTCTCTAGTTTAAATTTCATTTATTTTTTGTAGGTTTGAAGGGAGGGAGGCCCTGGATATTTGCAAAAATCTAAGGAAGATTTATTTTCTGTTTTTGCGTTATTTTATCTTGAATGTGCCCATAATTTTTGGTATATCCATTGCTTCAAATATATGTTTTTGTTTTATATTTCTACCAAATATGTTTGTTGCAGATTTTCATTAATCCTCATTTTAGGCCTTGGTAATTTACAACTAGTGGGTATATATATATGGTTTTATTTATTTAATCTTGTTTTTTTATTATTTTTTTCATGTTTGCAATGCACGGTTAAATGGGTATATTCCCATAGTTTCCATTGCACAACGACCCAAATACTGTGACTTTTATATATATTTTTAATTAATATTAAAACCCTAAATTGTTCATCTGCTGCTATGTGCTTTTGTTTTATATGGCCTAATAATATTGTAGCCACATATTTGATAGAAAAGGGGGTTTTTGTGTTATGGCCGTGGGTCAAATTAGAATTTGGGCCATATTTTTATTAGGTATAGTTGATCTGTATAATGGGAGGCTGGGCGTCGTGGCCCCACCTTACTCTTATTTTAATTAAATAAATAAGACTAGGTTTGGGGCGCCGCCCCAACCCATTAATTTTTTTTATATTAAAACATTTTCAACTAACTAAAGGATCGTCCAACACAAAAAATCTTTATTTGTTTTTTTTATATTTACTTAGGAGGAAATACACAGTTGATTAGGCTTATTTAATAGGTTTTGGGTTATATATATATATATATATATATATCAAACATACAATCATAATATATATGAATATAATTAATTATATATACATAATGTATAAATATATACATTTATATATGATCCCCTTTTGAGTTTTATTTCTAAATATACATTTTAGGAGATTTTATTTAATAGAAAAAGTGTATTTAAATTTATTTGAATTTATATATGTCATTTAAATATATGCTTTTCTTAATACATGTTTATTCATTTAATGGATTAATTGTATTTAAAGAGAGATTTCCACAAATAAAGGGAAGACTAATTTCTTCTTCACCAAGGATCTAGCTGAGCAATGTGCCTTTCATACAAACTAAGTGCAAGTAAACGAAATGAACATATTCCTTTCTTGAACAAAGTAACAAAACATTTGCAAGGGAAACCAAGAATGGATATATATATATATATATATATATATATATATATATTTCCAAAGTAAGAAAACCAATTGCAATAGTACGTTATAATACAACTTTCCATTTATTTCCATATTTTAAAATAACTACATTTCCCATATTATTCAACTTAAAAACTACTTCCTTTAATTATTTCCAATACATAGCTTGATAATAAAATTTGCAAGAAATTTTCTTCAAAAATATAAGTTTACAAGCCTTCCACCCTAAGTGGAAACGACATGACCAACTTTACAAAAATAGGATTTTTCCATTGGGCTCAAATACAAAAGTTTTCTTTTCAATATCATCCTCCAAGCTTGAAATTTTCAATCTTTAATCTCTTCAATTTCAAATCACAATACAATCAAGGGGGATTAGGCGACACTCTCCGCCCAACCTTATTCCAATAAGGAGGAGAAGCCATCTTTCTTATTGGCCCATGAGTCCAAACCATAGAACAATAAGGTGTGTTTGAAACTTTGACAACTTCATAATTAATGGATTCCACAAAATACACACATACATACTTTCAATACTCATGCAATATTTCAACACTTAATCACATTTTTCAAGAAAGTTCAACAATAGTAGTTTTGCATTATTTTCCATAACAAACAAAAATGAGATTCATGTTTTCATTACAATCACAAAGGATTAATAGTAAGCCAAATGGAGACAAGAACATGGAGCCTTCTCCTTATGCATCCCATGTGGGAAGAGGTTCCACTCTAATACCTCCAAGTGGACTATCAACATCACACACAACACCTTATCTCTTCCTTTGTAAATGTAAAAATAACATATAACCCTTTTACCTCCATATAGGTGGAGTACCTCTCCCACACTCTCTCAATATTTTCCTCGTTAACTACCTTTTCCTCCTAAAACACAAACTCCATTCCCTTCACCCACACAACTCTTAAAGAAATTATACCCATCCCAACACAATGCAGTCACAACACACATAGCATACACTCAAAAATCAAAATTTTCAATACTATATACATATATAAAATAAGCAAAAATAAATGAATATCCTACCTCTCCATTTAGCTTCAAAAATCATCACACGGAAAAATTTAATCACACTCAATCCAAAAAACCCCCCAAAATTCAAATCCCAAAGCTCCAAGCATTCAATTCGAAGCCAAAATTCCAAATATGCAAGTGTAGAAATGAGACAAGTAACCCTAATTACTCCAAATTCACAGCAATAAATAGATAAGGAGGTGAGGATGATGAGGTGGCTCCATGTAGGATACTACTCCATCGTTCCTCAATTCCAACTCAATAAGTCAACACAAAAAAAACCAATGCTAAGAAATGATTAAGTAAGTCTATGACATGCATATGTGTACACTCCAACATGCACTCCATACCTTCCAAGGACATATTAAATGAGGTAAGTATAAAAGTGACATTATTTACTCTTTATAACTCAACTAATGTATCAAAAATGCTAAAGTTAACTCGATACTTCATAAGTATGGTTGATGGATGACTTTGAGAAGCAAGGGACAAGGTTAACTTGTCCCAAAAGTCTCAAAAAGTGGCCTCTAAGGAAAAATTTGAGATTGGGAAAGGAAGAAGAGTACAAAGTTCAAAATTTAATTAATTCCATTCAACATCAAGAAAATATCAAGCACCATATACCCTACTTAATGCCCAATTGTCACATCTTATTTTTATTTTACAGTTAAGTTTAATTAACTAATTAAAATCATACTAACATGTACTAATAAAGTGAATATATTTTACAAATAATTACATACATGCACCACAAAGTAAATAACAAATATTAAAATAGGGAAACATCACAACCACTGCCACACATATGAGGTCACCCCCAATGGGAAACCTCCTAAAAAAGCATGATAATTAAAAAACACACACATAGAACACAATTTGTCAAATATGCCTTGTTGCAGACACCCACCATTCTTCTAGGTTGGTCCCCTAGCCCCTTCCTGTGTATAGTGATATCATTTTCCTACAATCAAAACTAAAAATATCTCTTTACCCTCAAGGACACATAAATAACATCGAGAAATAACACATACATATCGATCAATAATCATCATCAAAATTAAGTGATTCGCTCAACTATCTAAAATTTCTAATTTATTCGATTCTACCATTTTACTAACATCAATGAGATCACAAGACTAGACAGAACATCCAAACATAGGAAATGTGTCAGTGTAAATTAAGAACAATACAATTCAACATGTATAAAATTGTCCACCTATAGCACCCACTTAAGACACACTAGAAAAAAATGACAATTAACGAATAATTTTTTTTGAAAGTTTATATGACACCACAAGTGATCAAAAATTCTAAAACCAACTCTCGATGGGTTTGAAAAAAAAATTACCATTTAACACCCACATTTTACACAAACAAATACAACAGTATATATACCATGATTTTTGTTTAAACTTACATTGCTCACTACACACACCACAAGGGCTCCGAGTAGAGAAACTGAACAATGTATAAGACACTTACATAATTCATTGACTTACATAGACACATGACAACACCATATATATGTTGATGCCAAACTTTCCCCAATGAACAAATACTCACAATGACCCAACCAAAAGAAAGGGACCCAAGGATATGAAAACTGACAACACATCATTACCATGATTATATATTAGTTATGATTAACATTCCAAGAAAATTAGTATGAAATAAGAATTTTAGCCTTTTTCCACCTATAGGTTCTTAAACTCATTTCACTTTCAACTTATAGTTCGACCATTTAAGTTGGATCCTTATCCCTTAGGATAATCTCCATAACTTACATAATTATTTTCCATATTTCAAATCACATACAAGTACCTAGTTCTCTCATTCCTATGTTAAGATTAGGCTTCCCAAATTTGTATTATATGTTTAAATTTTACCCCTGCTACACAAATGAATCAGACATGATGTCAAAAAAGTAATCTTAGGATTTAAGGGGGGGTTAGATTCACGATACATTTTTCCCACAAAAATTCTTTGATCACGGAATCTTTATTTCCCTACCTTAGTTAATATAATTAAATAATTTGTTAAATCCATTCAACATTTACTCATCAATAAATTGTATTTAGATTTATATATATCTTTTCTTTTCTCGAAGTTTGATCTCACCAAGGGAAATCCATATTCTTTGTAACACATGAAAATGTTTAATTGAGTTATAAGGACTCCAAGAGTGACATTACTTTTAACCTAAAATATCTTTTTACTCTTATATTCTTTACTCTTACATCGCATTATGGTATCATTATTCACATTGTTTTATAGGGAAAGGATTTACGGAAGTATTTTTATAACATATAGAACAAGTACATGATTGGAAGCATTAAAAAATACACATGAACCACAAGTGATTTGTAATCAAGCTAAGATCCCTTGGTTCTGAATTTCATGATTCCACATGCGAAATTTATTTTATTCTTGATTTGATAAAAGGGGATAACAAGGGATTACAGTGATAAGGCAAAAATATGTCTCGTTAATGCACAATTAATGATCTTATTTTACTCTCCTTTTTATCAAGTTTGAATCTATTTTGTGACGTTTTTTGTTATCTAATGTAAGTTAGAATGGAATTGTCCATCATCTGTTAAATTTAGTTCTAAAGTTTAAAAGCTCTATAATTCCTAAAAAAGTGTGTGGAAATTGAGTTTTTGTAATAAAAAAGGTCATAATCAGTCAAAGAACGGAGTATGAAGTGATCAACATGATTTTGGGAGCATTGGCTTCAATACGCCTTACTTCTGAAACTTCCAGACTTAGTTCTGGAACTCTATCACCTAGTTTATGAGCTCTATCGCTTATTTCAAGAAATTTTAGATTTAGTTCCAGAACCCCAGCACTTAGTTTTAGAACTTCTACATTTAGCTCCAGAACTTTCACAATTAGATATAGAACAATCCCTTTTAGTTTTGGAACTTCTCCAAAGTTCCGGAACCAATGGGAATCTACTAAGTTGACGATATCCAATGATATTTGAGTAATCAATGAAGCCTTTCAATCAAGACAAGACTAGAATATTTCTGAATCTTCATACTCGAAGATCCGTCGATAACTTATCAGACAGCTGTATTTTCAAAAAGGTTCAAAATTCAACATCTATTTTGCGCATAATCTGGCTCCATATGAATCAGTAGAACAAATATAGCAGTAAATTCCTCTTTAAATGAAATACATATATAAAGACCTCTGGATAGATTAAGAAGAGGAGGAACATATACATACAGACACATAAATATAGAGATATACAAAGATTCGGTACATTTTCGTAAGATAGAATATTTTAGCCATAAAATAACCACTTCATTTTTAGAGAATATCACTTTGTCAAATCCTAATTCAAGGTGGATCAAGGGCCCACTCTTCCATGAACCATGATTTTAATTTTATTGGCATTTATATTTATAAAGAAAATAGTGTAGATCTATTAATTGTCTTTGATTCTTTAAATTAAACCTTGTTTTATACTTGTCCTTGCAGGTGTTACAGACTAGATTTTAAATTCCTTGTAAGCTTTTTACAACATTTTGCCTATGTGTTTATTTCCAGCAATCTTTTTATTCATGTATGTGTGTTTATTTCAAGTAATTTATTCCAACAAGTGTTTATTTCAGCAAGTTTCTCATAGCATAGAGATAATAAGGCTTTGGCCATGGAATCTTATAGACACTGCAAAAAACTTCCAGAAAACAAAATAACAAATACCTATAGTCAATTACTAGATCACTAAGATTTATTTTTCTATATAGCTTCGGACACCCCGTGGTCTGAATATGACATCAACAAGGAGTTGATTAAATCTAGGGAATAATGACACTGATCAGTTTTGGCACCAATTTTCGGGGACACAATAGTTATAATTTTGTAATTAGATTTCAACAAGAGAAACAATCATATATCTAGTAATTGAATAATTTTTCCTATGTTATCATAAAATTTATGAGTAGACCAAGAGACTGCAAGGGTTGATTCCTCCCAAAAATATCTGAATAAGAATCATCAACATCTTCTCGATCAAATAAAGAAGTTGACAAGGAATTAGAAGCACCATTGTCCCCTATTAGACAAGAAATAGAATTTCCAACTTTAGAATTCTACGATAAGTCACAAAAAGGAAGTTTAACCTTTAGAAAAGATGATTATATCCCAATACCTATTTAGAGAAATTATTGATTCACAATTGAGTAGTCAACCTCCTACTTTTGACTTTTCACCTTCCCCAAAACAGATAACATACCTTATTTATTGGGAGAAAATTCTAGAAGGTAATGTAGAAATGGAATGAGAAGCTAAACGACAACCTAATAGGACCTTTACTTATCCATTTCAGTTGGACGATGATGATACACCCATGAAGAATATTTCACCTGCACATTTACCCGCATTTAGAGAAATGTCATGTGAATATCCTTACCAATATTTGTTTGAATTTAAAGTACTGTGTCAAACTTATGATTTCAAAATAGATAATTAGAGGCTCGAGTTGTTTCAATCTACCCCGAAAGACGTAACAATGAGGTGGTTTATGAGGTTAACATCTAATTCTATTACCACTTGGGAACAAATGAAAGTTTCCTTCCTAGAAAAGTATCAAGACTATTGTAGAGGAAGGAATAGGAAGGAAGAATTTTTCAAAATCAAGCAGGAGGATGAGAGTATGGAAGATTATTTAGACATATTCCTCTTTGTGAGTAAAATATGTGGATTTCTACTACAAGAGGAGTTATGAAAAACCATTTTTCTTAAAGTTTTGGATGATGAATCTAGGGAGGCCCTTGATTTT
The DNA here is from genome assembly GCA_019776745.2 of Taxus chinensis. Lineage (NCBI taxonomy): Eukaryota > Viridiplantae > Streptophyta > Pinopsida > Cupressales > Taxaceae > Taxus > Taxus chinensis. Next base: position 796,624,083 of record CM034146.1, read on the forward strand.
ATGGGAGGTGGAAACATTTATCAATTAAGAATGAATCATATTACAAACATTTGTAGAAGCTATTCAATAACAAGGGGTGGACCTAGAAAAGGAAATATAGTTAAAAGGTTGAACCCAGATATCAACAAACTGATGGATGAACTAGAAAACTTTATAACAAACATTTTAGTTCAATTAACCTCTACCATAAATGGATTGCAAGCTAAACAAAATGCTAAAACTAAACCATTTTCTATGTATTGTCCTAGATGTAGGAAGAATCATGCAATAAGATATTGTACCCTGGATAAAACTTAAATGTGTCTTATCTATGAATCTAAGGACCATGAAATTAATTCTTGTTCTCTTCTTCCATTTATCAAAAATCAGATTAAACAAACTAGCAATACATCCACATCAAAACAAGTAATTTTTTTCTAGAGATAACCTAACCAAGGGAAGTTCATGACCAAGTCAGTTATTAACCCTTGGCTGATGCCATGGGTAGCTTAAATAGTACCAAAAAGTTAGGGATAACCAACTTGGGTACCAGAACCAACATGGAATCCTCAGGATTAGTCAGGACAATCTTGGTATGCCCAAGGACACCAATAGTCATGGTTTGGTCACGGTAACCCGAATGCTTGGTCACAACCAAGGTGGAGTCCTAGTAATTATGCTCAAGGGAGGACACATCTCAATTAGAATCAACAATCCATAATGGGTTCCCCAGCAAAAAATTCACAAAATGAAAATGTGGTAGAAAAGAAAATTCTAGCACAATGAGTTTCTAAGCCAAGAAAAAAAAAACAAATCCTGTCCAATATGGGGAAGAACAAGAGAAACCAATGGATCTAAATGCCATGGATTTTAAAGATATTTAAAATAGATCTAGAAAATTAATTGGCATCTTACCTTTTATAGTTACTGAAATGGAAGAAGAAACTTAAACCCCTAGTGCGGTTGTTCCAAAGAAATATGAAAAAGAAAAAGATAAGGATTAGGGTACAATATCTACTAAAACTCCTTTCCCAGAGAGATTTCAAGAATTTATATGGACCAAGGAATCCAAGTTGGTGCAGGAGTTGAGGAAATTAAATATTGAAATACCATTGTTACAAGCAATCAAGGGCCTTTCGGAGTTGAACATGTTAATCAAGATGCTATATTTAAAAATACATGGAAGGAAGAAGCAATACCCCATGACTATTAAAGTATATGGGAAAATTATTAATTTCTTAATAGGAAAACTCTTACTTTGCAAATATGGAGATATTGGTAGCCCTATTATTTCTGTATCTATATGGAATAAAGATATACATAATGTTTTGGTTGATTTTGGAGCAGCTATAAATGTGATGATAGTGGACACTTTGAAAACATTACCATTAACAAGTGTATAACCTACTAACACCATATTGCAGATGGCATACCAGTCCGTACCAAAACCAAAAGGAATTATTGAAGATGTGGCAGTTATGGTGGAGTCATGGGAATATCCAGTGGACTTCCTTATATTGCATTCAAAAGGTAAAACACTTGGTTATCCCATTATTTTTGGAAGAAAATGGTTAGATACAATTACTACCTTAATCGATTGTAGATCAGGTGATATTACTATCTCAAATGGTAAAAGTTCTAAGTGAATTTCTTTATACCCATATGCAATACCTTTTGTCGATAATCAAGAGAAATTGTTGTTTGATGATCCTGACACTAATAAACAAAATCTGTCTTCTTTGGCTATGATAATGTTGCAGGATCGCGTACAAGATATGGAAGATATGATTAATCAACCGTTGAATGAACACCAACTATCCTTGGAACAATCTAGAATAGTTCTGTAACTTCAAGTATTAGTTCTCAAACCTACGGACTTAGTTCCCGAACCTACGTATTTAGTTTTGGAACCTACGGATTTAGTTTAACAACCATGACATTTAGTTCTTAAATGTTTGGACTCATCTCCGGAACCACAAAAACAGTGATCCCATGCAAATGAAAATAATTTCGCTCTGAAGGAATGAAATTTTTGTTAGGGAGGAGCATAAATAGTGAAGGAATTAGAAGTATCAGTTTTAAAGATATCAGGAAATGGTGGGAAATTCTTAGAAAGCAGTAGCAACAAGGAGTTTGACCAACAACAAGATAAGTATCATAACTCTTCCTACTATCCTTTGTCCTGTATTCTTTCTCAAGGAAATCTTGGAGATGTTTCTGCATATCATATGTTATTACCACATCCATGTCCACTAGACACCTTAATGGAACCTTTTCAACAAATAACTTCATCACACATTAGAACTAAACATGTTGAGATTCAACCAAGTAAAATTTTAAACATTAGTAGCCAGTTGAAGAATAATGAAGAAGCTAAATTGTTTGATGTTCTGAAGGATCATACTAGAGATTTTTATTGGGACTATAAATACATGAAAGGAATCAATCCAAGTATTTACACCCATCACATATATACTGAAAACATTAAACTAGTTAGGCAACCTTAGAGGAGGATTAATCAAGCCTTAAGGGACATAGTCAAGCAAGAAATTGAAAAACTATTACAAGTAGGTTTTATCTACCCTATCTCAGATAGTCTGTTGGTGTCTCCACTTGTAATTGTGCCTAAAAATAATGGAAAATGTATAATTTATGTTGATTATAGGGAGCTAAAAAAATCCACACTAAGATATTATTTTCCCTTACCATTTATAGGTCAGGTTTTGGACAACCTTGCAGGTAAACACTATTTTTCCTTCCTGGATGGCTTTAGTGGATATAATCAAATTAGAGTTACTTGTAAGGATCAGGATAAAACTACCTTTTCCTATAGGCTATTACCATTTGGACTATTTAATGCTCCAGCAAGCTTTGAAAGAGTTGTATTAGCAATTTTTATAGACCTAACAAATGATTGTGTAGAGGTATACATGGATGATTTTACTGTAGATGGAAACACATTAGATGATTCTTTCACAAATTTGGACATGGTAGTAGAAAAATGTGAGGAACACGATTTTTCTCTTAGTCATGAGAAACATTTAATGATGGTTGACGAGGCAATTGTATTTGGACACCACATTTTGAAAAAAAAAATTGGGTTGACCAAGACAAAATTAGGATCATTTCAGACTTTTTTGTTCCCCAAACCACCACAGATATCAAGTCATTTTTATGGCATGCTAGATACTATATAATTTTTATTAAGGATTTTAGTAAAATTGTTGCCCCCATGTTTAGTTCACTTACAAAGGATTGTGAATTCTATTGGGATGAAAAGTGTTAACATGTTTTTGAGGAAATTACAGAAAAATTAATCACTTTCCCAATATTGAAAGGACCTAATTGGGAGGAACCTTTTCACATAAAAAAAGGCGTCAAATAACTAAATAAGTGTAGTTTTGGGACAAAAAGATCAAGAAGGGAATATGCATGTTATTTACTACCTTAATAAAAATCATAATCCCAATGAGAGAAATTACACTACCATTGAAAAATAATTTCTTATTGTGATCTATGCAATTAATAAATTTAGACATTATATCACAAGGTACAAAATTTGTGTACATATAGATCACTCAACAATTAAGTACTTAATGAAAAAACTAGTAGTTGGAGGTAGGTTAATTATATGGTTATTACTTTTACAAGAATTTTATATTACCATAGTAGATAATCCAAGAAAATCTAATGTGGTAGATGATTTATTTACAAGACTTATCACTACAGGGGAGCAAGATCCAATTAAGGACAACTTTCCAGATGAACAATTGTTTGCTATCTCAACTGATACACCATGGCTTGTTAATATCGTAAATAATCTTGCAATAGGAAAGTTTCCTCCTTCTTTCACTAAGAAACAAATGAAGAATTTGATCGAAACTAGTACAAAATTTAAATGGTTAAATGGAATGTTGTTTAAATGTGGTCCTGATTTGGTTTTACATAGGCGTGTGAGATAAGATGAAATATTTGACATACTCAGGGCATATCATGATGAAGCAAGTGGAGGACACTTATTAGTAAAAATAAAATCTCACAAGATACTTGGAACTGACTATTATTGGCCATCTCTGTATAAATATGTTAAGAGATATATCAAGTGGTGTGATCCCTATCATAGGATGGGACAACCAACCTTTACAAGTGAAATGCCTTTACAACCTCAAGTAGTGAATGAGCCATTTGAAAGGTAGGGGCTGGATTTTGTTGGTCCCTTTAGTCCTCCTTCAAAAGGAAAGGAGCACATTTTTGTGTGTAATGGTTATGTGACAAAGTAGGAATACGTGCAGGGATTAAAAAATGTCATTGTAGAAGCAGTTGCTGATTTCATTTTGCACACAATTATGATGAAGTTCGATGCACCAATGAGTATAGTTTCAGAACAGGGGCCATAGTTCATGTCTAATATGATCTAGGTCTTAACAATGTACTATTAGATCAATCATAGGAATTCATCTCCCTATAACCCACAATCAAACAGATGAGCAGAAGTAAAAAACAAAGAATTGGAAAACATCCTTACCGAAACAGTTGAATCAGGCACAAGAGATTGGGTAAAGAGACTACCTAAGGCTATTTGGGAATATAATACAACTTAGAAGACTATGAAAGGGTTTTCACTATATGAGTTATTCTATGGGAAAAAACCCTTGTTACCTATTGAATTTGAACTAGAAACATTGAGGACAACAACTAAAGTGGGTATTGAGTTAGATGCAACACAAAAGGAAATAATTCTTCAACTCAATGAATTATATGAGTTGAGAATGGAAGCACTTCAACATACATAGATAATCCAAGATCAAATGAATTAGTGGCATGACACACATATCAAAAAAAGGTAATTTAAGGTAGGATATTGGCAATTATTGTTTGATTCCAAGTACCAACAATTCAATGGCAAGTTGAGAACCAGATGGTTGGGACCCTATTAGATTGATAAGATATTTGACAATGGATATATTCAGCTACTTCCCATTGATGGTAGTAAAAGGACAGTTTTTGTCAATGGTCATAGGCTAAAAATTTATAGGAAGCCTCCTACCAGGGATGAATTCTTGAAGTAGATTGAAGTAGAGAAATAATTTGATCATATGGAACAACCAATTTCTTCCAAAATTATCAAATAATTAGATGAATGGATACAAAATAAAGGGAAGAGAATGAAAATAAGCAAATGTCATTCTCTTCTCCAAAAAAATGAAAAAATATAAAAAATACAAAGGGAAATAATGAAAACCAGTAAATGGCGTTCTCTTCCCCACATTTCTTTTTCTCAAAGATCAATTGAAAACTAGAAATGGTGATTGGTCTCCTCAATAAATAGCTAATGCAAAATAAAAATAATTTCTTTGAATTCTAGCTATCTTTTCTAACTGTATTTCCTTTTTCACTTTTACGAATGATGAGTCAACAAGATGAAGGGATTACATCAACAAAGGATGGAAATTATGTATTGAACTTATTAAAGGTTAAATTAAAAGTTTGCATGTGTGATTAGATTTCATTTAAAAGTTTGGTATGATGAGTCAGTTATTGTGCATTATGATTAAAAGCAAGTAAACATGAGGTTGATGTTGATAGAATAATAAATTGGTAGCACATTTACAATTTCCTATCATTCGGGAGGAATAAATGAAGTTGAGAAGCATATGAAGATGAATTTCGAAGAGGAAGCGAGAGAATTGTATTTGAATTCCGCAGCTAAAACCTTCAATTCCACAGATAAACACAAAAGTTCCGTATCTAAATAAAATAGTTTTGCAGCTAAATACAATAGTTCTGCAGCTAATTCTGAATTTAAATAAAGAAGAATTTGAACCATCCTCTTTTCTATGGGGATTAAAAATAAGTCAGGGCTAGAGGATGATACACAAATTCTTATAGATGAATAAGTGGTAGCCATTTTTAGATGAGAAAGGCGGTTGGAGTTCCTGAAAAAATTCTCGAGGTATAACGAAAAATTGGTAAGGGAATTGATTGTAAACTTAGAAGAATCCATAACAAAATTTAGAAGCACTATAATTCCTTTTACTGCCAATACAATGAATAATGTGTCTTGAATACCATTGTGTAAGTCTAAAATCCTGGTAAAGGAACCCTTGAAGGTCTGGTAGAAACCTTGATACAAGAGGGGGAATCTGAGCCCCAATATTTCTATAACACTAATAAAATCATAAAGGGGGTCAGAAGGACCAATTTTCCCAAACCCTTTGACAGGGTAGCATTTTGGGTAGTTAAGTATTTAACTTGCCATGGTCAATTTGAGACTGTGGGAAGAGAAGTCCTTAAGATGTTAATATATATTAGGTATGGAAAGTCAAAACTAGAATATATAATAAATATTATAGGATTCCTTTTTGACTCCATCCAGACAATTGCTCATAGTTATTCTTAGGGAGTTAGAACAATTAGACATAATGAGTTAATCCATTTGGTATGCTAACAACATTTTCTTTCGAAGAAAAATGGAGAGGAAATATAGGAAAAGTTTCTTAACAAGTTTAAGAAAAACCCTAATATTATCAGGAGGGGAATACGAACCCCTTTTTATCCTATAATTAATTTGGATATTGATGCCCCTCAAGAGGAAAAGAAAGAAATAGGTGGGGTAAGTGTACTAAAATGAAGGAGATCTGAAAGAAGGATTAAAGCTACAAAATCTATTGTGCCTATCAAATAAACTCCTTCCTCTACAATAGTATTAGGAGAACTAATACCTATCTCTGATAGTAATAGTTCACCTAAGCTAGAGCATGAAGTAAAATTTAGAAGAAGCTCAAGGACGAAACCCATTTCTATACATCTTGATGCTCCCCAAAGAAGAAGAGTTCATAAGAGATCTAGAGAAATACTAGAAGAGATGGAAGAACAAGATGGGTTGGAAAAAGAAGCTAATGATATTTTGGGTAGCATGGTCATGACTCCTCCTAGACCAATCCAAAATGAGATTGAGAAGGGAGAATAAATATTTGAAGAACATGATTTTCAAGAGTTTTGTGAACCAACTGTGTACAAAAAAGGAGATCTAAAAGAAGGATTAAAGCTGTAGAATCTATTGTGCCTGTAAAATAAACTCCTTCCACTAAAATAGTACAAGGAGAGCTAATACCTATCTCTGACATTGATAGTTTACCTAAGCTAGAACATGAACAAAAATTCAGAAGAAGCTCTAGAAGGAAACCCATTTCTAGACATTTTTAAGCTCTGCAAAGAAGAAGAGTTCATAAGAGATGGAAGAACATGATGGGTTGGAAAAACAAGCTCCTAATATTTTGGGAAGCATGGCCATGAATCCTCTTGTACCAAGCTAAAATGAGATGGAGAAGGGAGATGAAATATTTTTAGAACATGATTTTAAATAGTTTGGTGAACCAGCAACACAACCACATGAAGAAGAGGAATTAGCATCCTAGAAATGGAAAGGGAAATACCATTTGGTAGAAGGGAAATTTTCATTTCCCAATGAACTTTCAGAAATGGAGGAAAAACAACATTTAAAATAGACTTTGTTTTTGTCTAGAGAAGAACTCATCATCAAAGAGAAAGATGAGGAATTCAACTTCCTCAAACTTAAGTTAGAACATAGGGAAATGCTCATTAAAAAAAAAACAAATCAGCTCACAAATGAGGCTGAATAATTTACAATGGTCAAACAATAGATAATGGAAAAGAAAGAAGAATGTCAATTTTCAAGAAGACCAAGTGTTATGTCAACATTATCTTCATAGACTGAACTAACTTACTGACCAGTCAAACAGTTGTGGGCTGATACCTGCAAAGAACTTAATGAATTCAAAACATCAAATGAGGACCTAAGGAACAAGATGCAAGAATAAAAGGAAGAAGTAAGAAATTGGAAGAAAAATATAAATGTCTTGTAAAAATACAAATGGTTTGCATGATGAGTGAAAAAATACTTACATGCGGGAGACCTCCTGCATGCAATATATTTTAAGAAGAACACTTGCAGCTTATAATAATTACATGTGGCATTCCACATGAAATAAAATATGAATCTGAGTTCATGACATCCTATTCCTCATCAAGTACAGAGAAGAAAAATATTCTTTGTGAATTCTATCTCTGCAATCTTATGGTGGAAAAGAGCATAGGCTTTATGATCAATTTGTATGTAGGGGAAACCTAGATGAATGCCTTTGTTTATGTTCCTTAAAATTAGGTTGCATGGAAAGAGAATGAATATGAGAATATATTAAAATATAATTCATCTAGTCTCTGCATGAGGGCTCACTATGGTAATCCATCTACCTTTGCTATACATTTCAGATCCCATGCCTTTGATAGTTGGTTCAAGGCATACTATTTGACAAATTTACATAAAAGTATTGATGCCTTCACCTCTTATGAGGAGGATAAATTTCAATAAATTTATGATGGATGTTTTAAAATATGGGAGTTTCTCAAAGTTCCATTAATAAGAAGAGAAGTGCTATCTCCCACAAACTTAATATGGAGCTTAGAAAGAGATAAATCCTTGTGCACACTTATCCCTTGGGTCAATGAAAATTGTAGGGGCATATGGATGGGAATAAGAACAAGGCCTCTCCTTAGTTTAACTCCCATGCCTCCATGGAAAAATAGAGAGCTTTAATATCCCACTCAATTAGAGGAATGGTAGAGGAATATAGAAGCAAGATCAGGGTATAGTACTTCTCAACTAAAACACTGAGATATTAAGTTTTAGCCATTTGACCTGAGTAGTCAATTGGAATGCAGAATACACAACCCAAGATTTGAAGAGTAAATTTTTTAAGGGTACTTATAAACAAGTAACTACGGGGGAGATGATAATGCCAAAATATGTCTCGTTAATGCACAATTAATGATCTTATTTTACTCTCTGTTTGATCAAGTTTGACAACATTTTGTGACTTTTGTTTTATCTAATGTAAGTTAGGATGTAATTATCCATATTTTTTTGAATTTAATTCAAAAGTTAAAAAGCTCTGTAATTCTTAACAATGTGTTTGGAAATTTGGTTTTTGTAATAAAACACGTCATAATCAGTCAGAGAACAAATTATGAAGCGATCAACATATTTTTGGGAGCCTTGGATTCAATACAACTTAGTTTTGGAACTTCAAGACTTAGTTCCAGAACCCCAGCACTTAGTTCCAAAACTCATGCATTTAGCTTTGGAACTTTCACAGTTAGATCAAGAAACATTGGAATATATTATTTTGATGACATACAATGATAAGAGGAATCAATGAAGCCTTTCAATCAGGATCAGATCAGAATATTTTAGAATCTTCATGCTTGAAGATCCAGGGATAACTTATCAGAAAGATATATGTCTAGCAAGTTTACAAATTTAACATCTATTTTGGGCATAATTTGGTTCCATCTGAATCAGTACAACAACTATGGATGTAAATGTATATTTTAAATAAATACATATATAAATACATGTACATATCTTAAGAAGAGGAGGAACATATACATACAGAAACATAGAGATAGAGATATAGAAAGATTCAATATGTTTTTGTAAGACAAAATATTTCAGCAATAAAATAGCCACTTCATTTAGAGAGAATATCCTTTTTTCAAATCACGATTCATTTTGGAGCAAGGGCCCACTCCTCCAAGAACCAGGATTATCATTTTATTGGTATTTATATTTCTAAAGAAAATAGTGTATATATGTTAATTGAATTTGATTGTTTAAATTAATATTTTTTTATGCTTGTCCTTGCATATGTTATAGACTATATTTTTATTTCCTTGTAAGATTTTTAGAATATTTTTACCTATCTGTTTATTTCAAATAAAAGTGTGTTTATTTCTAGCAATCTATTTATTCTTGTATGTGTGTTTATTTCTAGTAATTTATTCTAGAAACAAGTTTTTATTTAAGCAAGTTTCTGACAACATAGAGATAATAATGCTTTGGCTTTGAAATCCTAAAGACACTGAAAAAGATGCCAAGAAAATAAAATAACAAATACCTACAGTCAATTACAAGATCACTAAGATTTCTTGTTACATATAGTTTCAGAATCCCCCTAGATTTAATATGACATCAAAAAAAATTCACTCAGGGCTCTACACCCTATTATAGATCAAATTAAGGTAAAGTACAAGAAATTTTAGTTAAGAGGATTAATTATATTTTAGGAAGATAGTGTTTTGCAAATTAATTTCGCTACAATGAGAGGGAAGGTAAAACAAGTGTTAAATATTAACTTCATCAAATAATCCCAACTGCTAAGGTTACTTCCAAGGGTAGTGGGTGATGTCTATCAGCTAACACGTAAGTCAGACCTAAAGAGAACATATTCTACTTAATACACACATGATAACCAATCCTGGAAGGGGACCACTAACTATATATAATGTTTGATCAAGTCATTCTTAACTGATGGTTTCACGACAATGTCACTAAACATATAGGCTACGGTGGTAACTCAACTATGGATCTTATTTAGTTAAGATAGAAGGTTCCGTTGAGCATACATGTTTAAGTTTATTCTAAGGTTTTAGTTTTCTACACAAAAATAATAACACAAGAGGGTTAGTTATACACAAATTTTGTACTAGGTTTGATTCACTCATTTTGATTTCTTTATTATATTTTCAAGGTAAAGAAAACAACACAGCAATTAATTCATTCACTATTGCATATTGGAAATGCACTATAAGATATTACATTCAATTTCATTTAACATACGCAATTTTTTCTATATTCGAATCTAAAGAAAAATGTTACCTATGATTAAATACACATTTCCCAACGCATTCTTAAAACTAACATCTCATCCATATTAAAAAAGTTTAAATATAAATTTATGTAACATGGCAATACATTAAACAGATACAATTTTTTCAATAACATATAAAAATTAAAATAATAAACAACGAATTACACCTCAACTTTTAACCATCTCACTTCCATCCTAAAAAACCATGTGAGCATGAAATCAACGATAAATCGCTAGCATGTCATCCACCTAGATCTAGTATAATCAACATTTTTAGTTTCCATTTACATACTGAGAATAATTTAAAGTTGAAAGGGGGGTTACAAACATATTTATTTCATTTAACTTCGCTTCTTCTTTTTTAACCAAGGAGAGAGAAAAAGATAGGAAAGAGAGAGAAACACCATTTTTTCAAAAGTTCCATTTCACAAAACAAGTCACACTATAGAGTTTCAAACAATTATTTACAAGTGTCAAAAAGTTTCCATAGTGGTTAGGTAACTTGAAGGGGGTCCTAAAACTTTTTTTTTTTTCCATTTTTCTGCTAGTTGTGAAAAATGCCTATTTTAGGCTCAAAGGCTAAGAATCCACTTTCAATCATTGTCTTCCAATGAGAAAAAAAAACCACAGTTCATTTTCTATGTTTCCTCCCATACACCAAGAATTATGAGGAACTAGCGGAATTTAGAACTGGCTAATTTTCTGAGGCCATTGTTCGTAATTCACCTAGTTGCAAATGATCAAAAGGTAGCTCAAAGGTTCAGAAAAACATGTCCAAAACTAATGTTCGATGGAAGAACATGCAATGAGAAACTTCCTACAAGTTCTCCTATATATGGAGAATTCACCAAATTCGATGGGACTAAGAAAATGGTTTTCAAATGGCGATAGGGTTTTCTGGAGCCACCGGTCATAATTGGTCCATTTTGACCCAGTCAAATTGTGAACGGAGACCTATAAAAGGAATTTTCCAAACTATCAAGAAGATTTTTTTTCCATAAAGTGAAGGTTGCAAGAAATTGTCTAGTAAAAATTCTAGAGGTTTTCGAAGGCAGATAGGCATTTCGGTTCTCAAGGTTCAAATGGTGGGTCAAAATGAAACCCAACTTTTCAGTTTCAATAGCTTCCAAAAACTAAAAAATGGGATAACTAGGATTCTAGAGGAGTAGCAAAGGGAGTAACAATAGTTGATCGAGGCTGATATAAGGCTTAAGTCGAGTACCCACATAACAAGGAACAAGGATGAAACTTCACCTCTCTTTTCTGGGATGAAGAAGGTCTCTTACGAGTGTTGGAATATTGATCTTTTTTTTTCTATATTTACAAGGTAGATACAAATGGTAATTTTATACACAAATTGTCTAAGACTCACCAATACAGGTGTACATGAGCACCTAATTTTGATACCTTAGATAGAAACATCTAAGGTTGCGGTAACAACACAGATGACAAGCAAATTGTAGCTCAGTAAGGTAAACCACAAGGAAGAGTTTTATTGTTTTGCGCTAATCGCTAGAATATAATATCTAATTGTATTATGTCTAATAGTTTCATATTTTTATTCTATTAGAAATGGATAACCAAATTATGTGAAAATTATGAGATATAAGCTAAGGAAGACCATTCCTAACAATATTAACATCTGAAGTGCAAGAGGTGGTCTAGGTGGGTTCACCATCATTTCATAAGGTTGAACTCTCTCTCTTAGCATTATGTATCATTTATCGATGTTGATTGTATATATTTACTCGAATAATAGCCGTAATAAATTTAGGGTTTGTGCTATGTACGAGGTCATAATGTGTATTTTCCTTGAATCTTAATGTGTTGAAACCCTTGAAAACAAACTGAAATAAATTCTTCAGTTTTCAAGACTTGGTGATGTCATAAAAGTATTTGAGTACCCAACAACAATAGCCCACACAATAGTAAGACCTAAACAACAAAACTTTCCCCACTCTTGAGGAGCTTATAAAACTAAATATGTTCTTGATGTCTTATCAAGTATTGAATCTAGAAGTGTAATCATAACTTTCCCCTAATCCAAAGTTTGGCATTTACCAATCATTGATGGCCCCATGGGAATATCATCACAAAGTTTCTCTTATATATTTGTTTCTCTCTTTTTGTTACATTGTGTCAAATTGTTCACCTGCTTTGATTAAGGTTAGATATATTGCATACACATCTTCTAGAGAATTTGTAACTATAACATCTGACAACATTCCTCTAAATTTTATGTTTTTATGGATGTCCATACCTGATACATAGGCAAGAAATTAAATAATGATACATATCTTTTAATAAATTTACTTTTCAATACAACACGTCCACAAGGAAGCAACTAAATTTGACAATATATTAAATTTTAATGTTTTTTGAAGTTTAGAAATTCTCTTTTACATTATTCCTTAATATTTTTCTTAAAGTATTTATTAATCTCAACTCTTAGTATTTCATTTCTTAAGATTTTAGTTTTCTTATATTTCTAGGTGCCCAACATAATTGATAGCACAATACCAAATCAGGGCCAAACACAACACTAATGGTTCACAAGACATTATGATATGTACCCTCATGACTATATCACATCACAAGAACTCAACTGAACCATTAAAATAGCATACTTTTCACACACATTCCCATCACTAAAAATTACTTAAAAACATAAGCAGACTACAACAACATGGAATTCCCAACAGGTACACATATAACAGTTTCAGAAAACTCTAAACCATAGTTGTACCTACATAATGTCAAGATGGAAACAACATCACAAAACATAAATAAGAATATCAAGAGTAAAAATAACTCAACCAACTCCATACACCTCATGATGCATAAAAAACAACTCCATATACCTCCTAAGCATCTAAAAAACAATACATATACCTCCTAAGAATCACAAAACAACTCCATATACCTCCTAGCGCATCAATCACACTCACACAAATATCTTATGCCTCCCTCAAGTCTTTTATGTCTCCCTCAAGTAATAAAATAAATATAAATTTTCCTTTCCACTCCCCAAAAGAGGTCGGTCCCCCTATGACCCTAGGAGCATATAGTCAAGATACCTCTAACCCAACTGACATGATAACTCGTGGTTTAACAACATGCTAGTTATTTGTAACTCCTTAGGGCGTACCCCCATACAATGAAACGTGTCCATAGGTCCCACCACACCATGGTGAATCCCATGACCCTATTCTAGCACATTACAACATTAGAACCAGCATAAAAATCCATTACAAATGCAAAGTGGAAAAAATTTCAAGCCTTTCGCTAGGCTTTAAAACTTTTAAAATCGATACACAAAATTAAAACTAAGAAAGAAAATAGGTAATTAGCCATGGTCAGTGCAAATAATAAATAAATTTACATGTTATTTCCAGAAAGAAATAAATGCCCAAAATATAAGAACATGTCAATCAAGAAAACTCCTAGTTCTAGCAAAATTAGGGATAGTGTTCAATTTACAAATAAAATATGTATAGAGAAATAGCACATCACAATAACTACGTGGAATTATATGTCTTCTAAAGGGGTACTCAGCTTGTTTCTTGCATTTGGACAATGAGCCTCAGCTCATAAAATAACATATAAAATAATACAACTATCATCATCTCAATTTGAATAGTCCCTCAACCAGCTCCACAAGGCTCAACATAGTCGAAATTACACTTAGGTTGAATCCATATGATAACAATATAGGGTGAGAGAAAAGAGAAAAACTCACCATCTATTGAGCCTAAGGTGTATGCAAAACAAAATATTGATGACACTCGTTTAGCAAGTGACATACATACCAAACAAACAAAAGTTGTATTTCAACCTATTTAAGACTCCACTTCCTATCTCATACTCAACTCAAGTGACTGGTCAATGATAAACATTTCCTCACTCCAAAAATACACTTTTACCAATTTATCTTAGGTTCACTTAGTGTGTGGTTCACAAAATAACACATAAATACATCACTAACACAATTGTGATTCACAAACATTTACCATAGCATATTTTGCATGGTATATATATCCAGGGTGTAACTCAATAATTTTTTTCACGGGTTGTGATACATCACATTACCACATACTACACCGAAAGTCCAATCATTGTATAATAGTGATCATATGCTCAGCATATGCCCCTAAATCATGACATGAACCATCACATATTACATGAATTATACGAATGAGGAACACAATGTCTAACTTACAACATATAGTCAATTTCAATTACAACATAGTGACACACAAAATTAATCACAACATGGTTTCAAAATCAGGATACAATCCAATTCACTATACACCAATTATGTCATGCAACACATCAACACACTTACATACCAAAAAAGAGCAACAAACTCCAACAATCCACAATCCGTGACAACATTATTTTCACACACACCAAGGCAAAACATTGCACTTGAAATCATTATTGAATCCATGACGAGGAGAGTGAACAATATCATCACAATTACATCAACATTATAATAAATATGCACTAATTTACATGCACAACATGTGCATTAACAATATCACAATCACAATGTTGTTCACATTACAACATATATCACATTACTCTTCAAATATTCACCACAATCATGCAACACCATCACAATTCCAATCTATCCCAGAGGTTTGATATCATGAACCTCCACTCTAATACCAAATCTAACACCCACATTTTACACACATAAATACTCAAGTAGAAATACAAGGATGATTTTTTTTTTGACTTACATTTCTCACTACACACAAAACAAGTGCTCCAAGTAGAGAAACACAACAATGCATAAGACACTTACATAATTAATCGACATACATAGACACATGAAAACACCATATACATGTTGATGCCACACTTTCCCTAATGAAAAAATTATAGCAATGACCCAACCACAAGAAATGGACCCAAGGATTGGCAAACCCACAACACATCATTACAATGATTACATCTTAGTTATGATTAACATTCTCAGAACATTATTATGCAATGATAATTTTATACTTTTTCCACCTACAGGTTCTTAAATTCATTTCACATTCAACTTACAGTTTGACCATTTAATCTAGGTCCTTATCCCTTTCGACAATCTCCATAACTTACAAAATTATTTCCTATATTTGAAATTACATATAAGCTACCTAATTATCTCACTCTTATGTTAATATTATGCTTCCCAAATGTTTATACAATGCTTTAAATTTTACCCTTTCTACACAAGTTAATCTAATGTGATGTGAAGAAAGTAATCTTAGGATTTAAGGGGAGGGTGTTTAGATTCAAGGTAACTTTTTTCCCATAAACATTCATCGATCACATAATATTTATTTCCATGCCATAGTTATTATAGTTCAATAACTTGTTTAATCAATTCAATATTTCCACATCAATAAATTGTATTTATATTTATATTTATTTATTTTTTTCTCGATTTTTTATCTCACCAAGGGCAATTCATATCCTTTGTAACACATGAAAATGTTTACTTGAGTTATAATGACTCAAAGAGCTACATTATTCCTATCCTAAAATCTCTTTTTACCCTTATATGCTTTAGTCTTACATTGCACTATGGTCTCGTTATTAGCATTGTTTTATAGAAAATGGAGTTAAAGAGTTATTTGTCTAATGTCTAGAATAAGTACACGATTGGAAGAATTATAAACTACACATGAACCAAAAGTTATTTGTGTTCAAGGTAAGATCCCATTGTTCTGCATTTCACAATTTATTTTATTCTTAATGTCATAAAAGGTCATAAAAAGGGATTATGGGACAAAGATTCTAGTTCCATGGGTTCTATAAATTCAACATATTTCGAATCAATTTTTTTTCAAGGAGCTACTTACAATTTTCTACCCACAAGCTAACCTCTTAGTCAATGGAGGTTTAGTTAAATTTCA
The DNA here is from genome assembly GCA_019776745.2 of Taxus chinensis. Lineage (NCBI taxonomy): Eukaryota > Viridiplantae > Streptophyta > Pinopsida > Cupressales > Taxaceae > Taxus > Taxus chinensis. The sequence continues at coordinate 796,640,704 of CM034146.1, forward strand.
ATTTTCATTCAAGGCTTTATGCACTATTATAGATCACATTAAGGTGAAGTATAAGAAATTTTAGTTGTGAGGATTAAATATCTTTGAGGACAATATTTTTTTGCAAACTAATGTGGCTAGAATGAGAGGGAGGGTACAACAAGTGTTAAATATTAACTTTGTCAAATAATCCCAACTGCTAAGGTTACTTTCAAGGGTAGTGGGTGATCTCTATCACCTAACACGTAAGTCAAACTCAAAGTCAACACATTCTCCTTACTACACACATGATAACCAATCTTGGAAAGGGACCCCTTACTATAGATAATGTTTGATCAAGTCATTCTCACCTAACAGTTTCATGACAATGAGGCTAAACATATAGGCTATAGCAGTAACTCAACTAGGAATCTTATTTAGTTAATATATAAGGTTCTATCAAGCATATAGCTTTAAGTTTATTCTACGGTTTGAGTTTTCTACACAAAAAGAATAACACAAGAGGGTTAGTTATACACAAATTTTGTACTAGGGATGACTAACTCGCTTTAATTTCTTTATTGCGTTTTCGCGGTAAAGAACACAACACACCAATTAATTCATTGACTATTGCACACTTGAAATGCACTACAAGATATTACATTCAAATTAATTAAACATACCCAACTTTTTCCATATGAAAATCTAAATCAAAATGTTACCTATGATTAAATGCACATTTCCCAAGGCATTGTTAAAACTAGCATCTCATACAGATTACCAAATTTAAAATGTAAATTTCTGTAACATGGTAATACATTACACATGTATACATTTTTCAATAACATAAATAAATTAGAATAATAAACAATGAATTACACCACGCCTTTTCACCATCTCACTTCCATCCTACAAAATCATGTGAGCATGAAATCAGCGATAAATCGCTAGCATGTCATCCACCTAGATCTAGTATAATCAATATTTTTAGTTTCCATTTACATACTGGTAATAATTTTCATTTGAAAGGGGGGGTTAGAGACATATTTATTTCATTTAACCTCACTTATTTTTTTAACCAATGACAGAGAAAAAGATAGGGAAGAGAGAGAAACAACAATTTGTTAAAATTTCAGTTTCACACAAGTCACGCTATAGAGTTTCAAACAGTTATTTACAAGTGTACAAAAATTTCCATAGTGCTTAGGTAACCTGAAGGTGGTTGTAAAAATTATTCTTTTTTACATTTTCTTGCTAGTTGTCAAAAATGCCCATTTTAGGCTCGAAGGGTAAGAAACAAATTTCAATCGTTGTCTTCTGATGAGAAAACAAACCATGGTTTAGTTTTTGCGTGTCCTCCTATACACCAATAACTCATAGGAACTAGCAAAATTCAAATTGGTGAATGATTTATGATTGTGGGCTAGTTTTCCAAGGCCATTGGTCATAATTGGCCTAGTTACAAATGATAAAAAGTTAGCTCGAAGGCTCATAAAACTACGTCCAAAACTAACGTTCGATGGATGAATGTGCAACGAGAAACAAGGAAATGGTTTTCAAATGGCGATAGGTTTTCTACAGTAACTAGTCATAATTGGTTCATTTTGACCCAGTCAAATTGTGACCGGAGGCCTATAAAATTCCTTTTTCAAACTATCAAAAAGGTTTTTTTTCCCCCAATTTGAAGGTTCCAGGAAATTTTCTAGTAAAAATATTAGAGGTTTGTGAAGGCAGATAGGAATTTCGGTTCTTTGGGTTCAAATGGTTGGTCAAAACAAAAGCCAACTTTTGAGTTTTGACGGGTTCCTAAAAGTACAAAATGGGATAACCAAGCTTCTAGGGGAGAAAAAAAAGGGAGTACCAATAGTCCATCGAGGCTGATCTAAGGCTTAAGTCATCTCCCCACATAGAAAGGATCATTGAGGAAACTTCACTTATCTTTTTTGTGGTCCAGAAGGTCTTTTGCAAGTTTTGGAATATTACCCTTTTTTGTTTTGTTTTTTCTAAATTTACAACATAGAAAGAAATGGTAATTTTGTAGACAATTTGTCTAACACTCACCAATAACATTGGACACGAGCGTCTAATTTTGATACCTTAGATAACAACGCGTAAGGTTTAAGTAAGAACACAAACGATGATAAAATTCCAGGTTGGTAAGGTAAATCATAATGAATAGTTATTTTGTTTTACGCTACTCACATGGATATAATATCCAATTATATTGTATCTAATGGTTTTGTATTTTTATTCTATTGTAAATGGATAGCCAAATTATGTGAAAATCGTAAGAGATAAGGTAAGGAAGACCATGCTTGAAAACATTAACATCCGAAGTGCAAGAGGTGCTCCAGGTGGGTTTACCATCATTCCACAAGCTTGAAATCCCTCTCTTAGCATTATGTATCATTCATCGATGCTGGTTATAGATATGGACTCAAATTTTAGCCTTAATAAATTCATGGTTTGTGCTTTGTATCAAGTCATAATGTGTATGTTCAATATATTTAAATGTGTCGAAACCCTTGAAAACAAACTGAAAAAATGTCTTCAATTTTTTAGGACTTAGTGTAGTGATAAAAGTGTTTGAGTACCCAACAATAATAGCCCCAACAATAGCATACCTAAAGCAGTAAACTCACCTCACTCTTGAGGAGAAGATAAATCTACAGTTGTTCTTGATGCCTTATTAAGTATTGAATATAAAAACATAATAATAACTTTTCTCTAGTCCAAAGTGTGGCATTTCCCAATCTACAACCCCACGAGCTTGTCATCACAAAGTTGCTCTTACAAAAAAAAATTCTTGTTTTTTTACATTCTGTCAAACAATTCACCTGCCTTGAGTAAGGTTCCATATATTGCATACAAATATTCTAGAGCATTTACAACTAAAACATCTGACAAAACTCCTCTATCTTTCATGATTTTATGGATGTCCATACCCGATTCTAGAGCTCGTACTTTGACATAGACCAGGAGTACTCTTGAAAATATAAACTAATCAGGTTGGAAACCTTTTGGTTTCACAGGTGAAATAGTGTGATTTTCCCTTGAGAAACCCATGTCTATTATACACTTCCATAACAAATGCAATTCAAGAAACTAAAGGAGTGAAAAATTAGTAGATCTGTAAAATCACTATGAGTAAATCTACAAACTATATTTCATAGGATACTACGTAAAAGACAAAAAAGGAAAAAATACGTACCAATAAGGAAAACAAAAGGTAGTGAAGGTTATGTTTTGTAATTACTAATTTGATATGGATATTTCCTTCAAAAATATGACTTTAGAGACAAACATTTGGGTCATAATTATGCCATCTACATTTTTCCTCCAAGTTATACACATCAATCTTGGTCATGGATGTAAATCTAGGCTCGCGGTTTCACTTCTGGCCCTTCTTTCTCTGGTTTCTTACTTTTTTTTTATAGTTTACAGAATGATTATCTTACAATTCTTGATCCTAATTTGTTGTCACAATGGAAGCCTAGTCTCCATGGCCTTCCATAGTCATTGGCTCTATTGCAGATGTTACAGTTGCTTCATCGTTTCCTTCTCCAAAATAATAAGATAATGAAGTGTTTTGCGTGAATAAATCATGGAGAGCTTGTATTTTTAAGCAAGGATAATGGCAGATCCAAATGTTGTAAGAGAGACCCACATGCATGTCACAGAGCCCACATGTCTTCGGTAGTTCTAATAACTTCTGTCAGATGTCCTCAACCCCAACACGTGAAGAATCCACCAAAAATTTGTGCATTTAATTTACATTATTTATTTTTATTTTTTTAATATTTTTTTTCTTGATGAGGGCATTACATTTCCCTCCCCTTATAAGAGCATTCTCCTTAATGCAACACAAAGTTGTATCTTGAAGGATACGTAGGCAAGAAATTTTATAATGACACATATCATTTAACAAAGAAACTTTTCGATACAACACGTCCACAAGGAAGCAACTAAATTTTACAATATCTTAAACTTGAATGTTTTGTGAAGATTGGACATTTTCTTTTACTTTATTCCTTAGTTAGTATTTTCCTTAAAGTATTTATTAATCTCAACTCTTAGTATTTCATTGTTTAAGATTTTAGTTTTGTTATGTTTGTGGGTGGCCAGCAAAACTAATATCACAATGTGACATCATGGCCAAACACAACACCAATGGTTCACAAGACATCATGATATGTACCCTCACGACTATATCACAACACAAGAACTCAACTAAACCATGGAGAGAACATACATTACCTAATCAATATAGTGATTTTCACACACATGCCCCTCACACAAAAGTACTTGCAACATCAACATAATACAACAACATGGAATTCCCAATAGGGACACATACAACATAGTTATAGCTACATACTATCAAGATGGAAACAACATCACAAAACATAAACATGAATATCAAGAGTACACATAACTCAACCAACTCCATGCGTCTCTCGAACCATAAAAAAACTCCATATATCTCCCAAGCATCTCAAAACAAATACATATACCTCCCAACAATAACAAAACAACTCCATATACCACCTAAAGCATAAATCACACTCACACAAATATCTTATGCATCCCTGAAGTCTCTTATGTCTCTCTCAAGTAGTAAAATAAAATAAAATTTTCATTTCCGCTCCCTAAAAGAAGTCGGTCACCCTATGTCCCTACGCACATAGAGTCAAGATACCTCTACCCCAAGTGACATAATAACTCTTTGTTCAACAACCCCCTAGTTATCTGTAACTCCTTGGGGAACACCCCCATCAAATGAAATGGGTTCATAGGTCCCACAACACCATGGTGAATCCCATGACCTTATTCCAATACATTACAACATTAGAACCAACATAAAACTCCATTTCAAGTGCAAAGTGGAAAAAATTTCAAGCCTTGGGCTAGGCTTTAAAACTTTAAATCTTGATATGCAAAATTAAAAATAAGAAATAAAATGTCTAACTAGCCATGGTTATTTTAAAAAATAAATAAATCTATATGTTAGTGCCATAACCAAATAAATTCCTAAAATATAAGAACATGTCAATTGAGAAAACTGCTAGTTCTTACAAGAAAAGGGATAGTGTTCAATATACGAATAAAATACGTATAGAGAAATAACACATCACAATAACTATGTGGAATTATATGGCCACCAAAGGGGTACTCAACAAGTTACTAGAACTTGGACAATGAGCCTCAACTCGTAAAATAACATATAAAATAATAAAAGTGAGATCTTTTCTATTTAAATCATCCCTCAACCACTTCCACAAGGCTCAACATAGTCAAAAGTACACATAGGTTTAATCCAAACGATCACCATCTAATGATCCTAAGGTATTCATGAAACACAATATATATGACACCTGTTGAGCAAGTGTCATACATACCAAACGGAGAAAGTGGGTTTTCAGCCTATGTAAGATTCATCTTTCTATCTCGTACTCATCTTCAGTGACTGGTTAATGGTACACATTTTTTCACTCCAAACATACACTTTTACCAATTTCCCTTAGGTTCAGTTAGCATGTGGTTCATAAAATAACACATAACTACATCACTAACACAATGGTGATTCACACAAATTAACCATAACATCTTGCACATGGTATATACATACATGGTAAAACACAATCATTACTTTCAAGGGTTATGATACATCACATTACCACATACTGCACCCAAAGTGCAAAAAATTTACAATAGGGATTATATGCTCACCATATGCCCCTAAATCATGACATGAACCATCACATATCACGTGGATTATACATATGAGGAACATAATGTCTAATATTACAACATATAGTTAATTAAAATTACAACATGGTAACACACATAATTAATCACAACATGGTTGCAACATCACGATACAATCTAATTCACTATACACCAATTATGTCATGCAACACATATACACACTTACATACCAAAAAATAACAAGAAACTCCAACAATCCACAATCCAATACTATATTGATTTTAACACACACCAAGAAAGAACATCGCAAATTAACTCCTTATTGATTCTGTGAAGAGGAGAGTGAGAACTCTCATCACAAGCATATCAACATGATAAAAAATACACACTAAGTAACATGCACAACATGTGCATTCATAATATCACAATCACAATGTTGTTCACATTACAACATATATCACACTACTCTTCTGATAACCACAACAATCATCCAACACCATCACAATTCAAATCTATTCTAGAGGTTCGAGAGCATGAGACTCCACTCTGATACCAAAACTAACACCCAAATTTTACACACACAAATACTCAAGTAGAAATAACATGATAATTTTTTTTCTAACTTACATTGCTCACTACGCACACCAAAAGGGCTCCAAGTAGCGAAACTCAACAACACATAACACACTTACATAATTAATCAACATACATAGACACACAACAACACCATAAACATGTTGATTTCACACTTTCCCTAATGAACAAATACTAGAAATGACCCAACCATAAGAAATGGACACAAGGATTGGAAAACCCACAACACATCATTATCATGATTACATCTTAGTTACGATTAACATACCCAGAACATTATTATGAAAAGATAATTTTATCCTTTTTCCACCTACATGTTCTTAAATTCATTTCACATTCAACTTAACATTTGACCATTTAAGTTTGATCCTTATCCCTTATGAAAATCTCCATAACTTATATAATTATTTGCCATATTTCAAATTGAATACATGGTACCTAATCCTCTCGCTCTTATTTCCCAAAGGTTTATTCAATGTTTAAATTTTACCCTTGCTACACAAGTTAATTAAATGTGATGTACAAAAAGTAATCTTAGGATTTAAGGGGGGTCGGTTAGATTCAAGATACCTTTTTCCCTTAGACATTCTTTGATCACAGAATCTTTATTTCCCTACCATAGCTAATATAGTTCAATAACTTGTTTAATCAATTCAACATTTCTACATCAAGAAATTGTATTTATATTTATATCTATTTTTTGTTTTCTCGAAGTTCTATCTCACCAAGGGCAAGTCATATTCTTTGTAATAGATGAAAACATTTACTTGAGTTATAAAAACTTAAAGAGCTACATCATTACTAACGTCAAATCTCATTTTACTCTTATATTCTTTACTCTTACATTGCGCTATGGTCTTTTTATTAGCATTGTTTTATAACAAAAGGAGTTACAGAAGTATTTATATAACATCTAGAAGAAGTACATGAATGGAAGAATTATAAACTACACATGAACCAAAAGTGATTTTTGTTCAAGGTAAGATCCCATGTTTCTACATTTCATGATTCTGGATGCGAAATTTATTTTATTGTTAATGTAAAAAAAGGGTATAATAAGGGATTACGGGACCAATATTTTGGTTCCACGGGTTCTGTAAATTCCATGTCTTTTGAATCAAGTTTGTTTGCAAGGAGCTACTTACCATTTTCTACCCACAAGCTAACATCTTAATCAATTGAGGTTTTCTTAAATTTCAATTTTCACTTCGGGCTCTATGCCCTATTATAGATCACATTAAGGTAAAGTACAAGAAATTTTGGTTGTGAGGATTAATTATATTTTTGGACGATAGTTTTTAGGAAACTAATGTCGATAGAATGAGAGGGAGGGTACACCAAGTGTTAAATATTAACTTCATCAAATAATTCCAACTGCTAAGGTTACTTTCAAGGGTAGTGGCTGATCTCTATCATCTAACACGTAAGTTAGACCTAAAGAGAACACATTCTCCTTACTACACAGATGATAAACAATCCTAGAAGGGGACCACTTACTATAGATAATGTTTGATCAAGTTGTTCTTAACTGATGGTTGAATGATGATGTCGCTAAACATACAGGCTATGGAGGTAACTCAACTAGGGATCCTATTTAGTTAAGATAGAATGTGCCATCGAGCATACAGGTTTAATTTTATTCTAAGGTTTCAATTTTCTACACAAAATGAATAACACAAGAGGGTTATTTATACACAAAGTTTGTACTAGGGTTGACCAACTCACTTAGATTTATTTATTTAGTTTTCTGAGTTAAATAACAAAACACACCAATTAATTCATTGACTATTTCACACTAGAAATGCACTATAAGATATTACATTCAAAATCATTTAACATACCTAATATTTTCCATATACGAATCCAAATAAAAATGTTACCTATGATTAAATGCACAATTCCCAAGGCAATCTTAAAACTAGCATCTCATACATATTACTAAATTTAAAATATAAATTTTTGTAACATGGAAATACATTACACATATATACCATTTTCAATAACATATATAACTTACAATAATAAACAACGAATTACACCACGCCTTTTCACCATCTCACTTCCATCCTACAATATAACCATGTGAGCATGAAATTAGGAATAAATTGCTGGCATGTCATCCACCTGGATCTAGTATAATCAACATTTTTAGTTTTCATTTACATACTAATAATAATTTGCAATTGAAAGGGAGGTTAGAGACATATTTATTTCATTTAACTTCACTTATTTATTTTTAACCAAGGAGAAAAAAAGATAGGGAAGAGAGAGAAACACCATTTTGTCAAAAGTTCCATTTCACACAACAAGTCACATTTTAGATTTTCAAACAGTTACTTACAAGTGTCAAAAAGTTTCCACGGTGCATACGTACCTTGAAGGGGATCCTATAACTTCTTTATTTTTACATTTTCCTACTAGTTGTCAAAAATTCCCATTTCAGGCTCGAAGGCTAATAAACCAATTTCAATCATTATTTTAAGATAAGAAAACACACCATGGTTTAGTTTCCATGTGTCCTCCTATACACTATCTACTGAGCCTAAGGTTTGCGCAAAACACAATATACATGACACCCGTTGCGAAAGTTTCATACATACCAAACAAACAAAAGTGGGTTTTTAGCCCATGTATGACTCCACTTCCTATCTCATACTTAGCTCGAGTGACTGGTCAATGGTACACATTTCCTCACACCAAATATACACTGTTATCCAAAATTCACCCCTCAAGGTAATTTTGATAACATGCATCAAATTCTTTAGTCCCAAGCAATTATATTGATTCAAGGCAAAAAATCATGTTTCTGGGGTCCCCTCGGGTTCTTTCTAACTCTTCTGTCCAAGAAGAAACCCCAGCAAGTTTTAAAAATGTAAGAAAATTGCAAAAAAAAGCTCGGGCCAGAAAAATTCACGAAAAATGGCTAAGTCCTAGTCCTCGCAACAGTCGGGACATGAGGGACATCTGGGCGCGAACCGGCCAAAAGGCCGCCAGGCGGTTTACGCAGCATTTGGTACAAGTGGGACGTAAGGACGCGCGGGACGCGGAAATCCGAACTGGCCAAAAACTAGAAAAAATTTACTAAATGTTGAAACAGGCAGTCTGGGACATCTGGGCAGTTAGTACGCGGAGGACGCGAGTCGGCCGAAAAGACTTAAGGCAGCCCGGATCAGTTGGACCAAAGGTACGCGAAGTACGCGAACCGGCCGGATCAGCCGAAATGAGAACTTTAGCACCGGGACAGTTGGGACAAAAGTACGTGAACCGGTCGAACCGGGTGAATCGGAAGAATTTGTCCCAAGCAGTCCGAGACAAGCGGGACAAGAGTACGCGGCGGACGCGAACCAGACGGTTCAGCCGAAACAGAGGAATTTAATACAGGGACATCCAGGCCAAAGGGATGCATGGGATGCGAAAAGCTGAAGCGGCCAAAGGAGAAGAAGAAAAGTCAACGTTTGGTCCGGAAACTTCAAACGGCCATAACTTTTGACTCCGAGCTCCGATTTTCATAAAATTAGACTTTCTGGAACGAGCACGACGTCCTCTACAACCAAAAAAACTGGATTTCTTATTTTTGATGAGGGTAGATATATTTAAATAAGAGAAATATATTCTGCTCCAGTCAGTTAATGCTCGTTCCCGTCAAATGACAGAAAACGCCTGCCAGACCCAAAATAGCTACCCGTACTCAGAAGGCCATAACTTTTGCATTTCTCAACAAAATCACACAAAATTGGTACCGTTGGAATCATGTTTCCAAGCCTGATGCATATAAATCAAGAAATTCCAGATTTGATTAGAAATTGATTGATATTTTTAAGAAAACGTGGCCGGGTTCAAAACAGTGTTTTATTTCGTAGCTGGGAGTGCAATTAAGAGGCATGGTCATCATTCTTTCTCTGCTGCAGCACATGGGACAGTATGGGTAGCCTTTTTCAAGTAATGTACAATCATTTCATTCCATTTAATACCTCTTACAGGTGGTTGAAGGACAGATTTCGGGATTTCCATTTTCCCTTCTCTTTCCCTCCTCATTTTTCTATAAATTGGAGTGTTGGGCTCATTGTAAAAGAGAGAGTTTTTGGGTAACAAAGCTCTACTAAAATTTCTTTGTGAAGCCAGTGTGTTGCAGGCCCTTGTAGTGGACTCCTTGCATGGTGATCCAGGCCCTTATCTTGTAATAGATTGAACTGTGCATATCATGAAGCAATAAAATACCAGTTTGTGGATGTATCTTCCCCTGCTGTGTTTTCTTGCATTCTTCTTGCCCCTTTAATATTTCTATAAGGATATTGTGTCTATTTATTATGTTCTTGCAGGGATTCATTATCATTGTGTATGCTTGGAATATTGTTGTGAATTCATTTTGCTAGATTATGGTGAACTGTCATCACCTCTTCTATTGTGCACCTTGCCTCTGTATTTCACACATTTGGAGACTACTCTCACACCCTCCTTTTTTGGTGTATCACCGCTTTAGTGTAGGCTTTCATCTTATGCATTCTCTCTCCCTGGTCCCTTGGAAATTTAGATTAGGACAGTTATCTTATCCTGCATTAGAGTAGATTGTGGCAGGTAGTTTAGGAGCAAGAACCAACTTTCTCTGGAGGTCTATCTCAAGTAGCAAGTCCCACAACTTGGAGATAGTACCTATGTTATCCAATCACACCGTGAACTCAAGTATATGCTCAGGGGTGCTGTGATTCAGTGATAACATACACTTTTACCAATTTCCCTTAAGTTCGGTTAGTGTGTGGTTCACAAAATAACACATAACTACATCACTAACACAATGGTGATTCACACAAATTAACCATAACATCTTACGGATGTTATATATATACATGGTATACTGCAATCATTACTTTTACAGGTTATGATACATCACATTACCACATGTTACTGCACCCAAATTGTAATCACTTTACAATAGGGATGATATGCTCACCATATGCCCCTAAATCATGACATGAACCATCACATATTACGCAAATTATACATATGATGAACACAATCTCTAACATTACAACATGTATTCAATTACAATTATAACATGGTGACACACATAATTAATCACAACACAATGGAAACATCATGATACAATCCAATTCACTATACACCAATTATGTCATGCAACACATCAACACACTTACATACCACAAAATAACAAGAAACTCCAACACTCCACAATCCACAACAACATTATTTTCACACTCTCAAGTGAACTCATTATTGAATCCACAAGGAGGAGAGTGGATACTCTCATCACAAGAACATCAAAATGATTAGAAATACGCACAAAATGACATGCACAACATGTGCATTAAAAATATCACAATCACAACATTGTTCACATTACTCTTCCAATATCCACCACAATCATGCAACACCATCACAATTCCAATCTTTACCAAAGGTTTGAGAGTATGAACCTCCACTCTAATACCAAATCTAACACCCACATTTTATACACACAAATACTCAAGTAGAAATAACATGATAATTTTTTTTTACTTACATTCCTCACTACACAAACCAAAAGGGCTCCAAGTAGAGAAACTCAACAACGTATAGACACTTACATAATTCATCGACATACATAGACACATGAAAACACAATATACATGTCAATGCAAAACTTTCCCTAATAAACGAATACTGGCAATGAACCAACCACAAGAAATGGACCCAAGGATTGGCAAACCCACTACACATCATTACTATGATTACATCTTAGTTACGATTAAAATTCCAAGAAAATTTTTATCCAACGATAATTTTATACTTTTTCCACCTACAGGTTCTTAAATTCATTTCATATTCTACTTATAGTTCGACCATTTAAGTTGGATCCTTATCCCCTACGACAATCTCCATAACTTACATAGTTATTTTCCATATTTCAAATTGCATAAAAGGTACCTAATTCTCTTGTTCTTATGTAAAGATTATTCTTCCCAAAATTTTATTCAATATTTAAATTTTAGCCTTACTACACAACTAAATCAGACGTGATGTCAAGAAAGTAATCTTAGGATTTAAGGGGGGAATTAGATTCAAGTTACCTTTTTCCCATAAAGATTCTATGATCACGAAATCTTTATTTCCCTACCATAGTTAATATAGTTCAATAACTTGTTGAATCCATTCAACATTTCCACATAAAGAAATTTTATTTATATTTATATATATCTTTTTTTTTCTCGAAGTTTGCTCGCACCAAGGGCAATTCATATCCTTTGTAACACATGAAAAGTTTTAATTGATTTATAAGGAATCCAAGAGTGGCATTATTCCTAACCTCAACTCTCATTTTAATCTTATATGATTTACTCTTACATCGCAATATGGTCTCATTATTAGCATTTTTTTATAGCAAATGGATTTACAAAAGTATTTGTCTAACATCTACAAGAATTACAAGATTGGAAGAATTTTAACCTACGTATATACCATAAGTGATTTTTGTTCGAGGTCAGATCCCATGTTTCTACATTTCACAATTCCTCATGTGAAATTTATTTTATTCTTAATGTCATAAAAGGGCGTAACAAGGGATTATGGGACCAAGATTTTAATTCCATGGGTTCTCTAAATTAAACATATTTCGAATAAATTTCGTTTCAAAGGAGCTACATATCATTTTCTACCCACAAACTAACCTCTTAATCAACTGAGGTTTAGTTAAATTTCAAATTTTCACTCAGGGCTCTATGCCCTCTTATAGATCAGATTAAGGTGAAGTACCATAAATTTTAGTTATGAGAATTAAATATATTTTAGGACGATACTGTGTTGAAAACTAATGTGGATAGAATGAGAGGGAGGGTACAACAAATATTAAATATTAACTTCATCAATTAATCCCAACTGCTAAGTTTTCTTTCATAGGGTAGTGGGTGATCTCTATCACCTAACATGTAAGTCGAACCTAAAGATAACACATTCTCCTTACTACACACATGATAACATATCATGGAAGGGGGACCACTAACTATAGATAATGATTGATCAAGTTGTTATTAACTGACATTTTCACGACGATGTCATTAAACATACATGCTATAGCGGCAAAACTCAAATAGGGATCTTATTTAGTTAAGATAGAAGGTGTCATCGAGCATACATGTTTAATTTTAATCTAAGGTTTCAATTTTCTACACAAAAATAATAACACAAGAGGGTTAGTTATACACAAATTTTGTACTAGGGTTGACTAACTTGCGTAGATTTCTTTATTACATTTTTAGGGTAAAGAACATAGCATACCAATTAATTCATCAACTATTGCACACGGGAAATGCAGTACAAGATATTACATTCAAATTCATTTAACATAGCCAAATTTTTCCATATGAAAATCTAAATGAAAATGATTAAAAGTATTCGCTATCATCTCATACATATTACCAAATTTCAAAGATAAATTTATGTAACATGGCAATACATTTTTCAATAACATATATAAATTACAATAATAAACAGCGAATTACACCACGCCTTTTCACCATCTGACTTCCATCCTGTAAAACCATGAGAGCATGAAATCAATGATAAATCCCTAACATGCCATCCACCTATATATAGTATAAAACATCCTTTTATTTTCCATTTACATACTAATAATAATATACATTTGAACGGGGGGGTTGGAGACATATTTATTTCATTTAACTTCACTTCTTCTTTTTTAACCAAGGAGAGAGGAAGAGATAGGGAAGAGAGAGACAAAATTTTGTCAAAAGTTTCATTTCACACAAAAAGTCACAGTATAGGGTTGAAAACATTTATTTACAAGTGCCAAAAAATTTCCATGGTGTTAAGGTAACCTAAAGTAGGTCCTACAACATTTTTTGTTTTTACATTTTCCTGTTGGTTGTCAAAAATGCCCATTTAGGCTCAAAGGATAACAAAAAAATTTATATCTATGTTTTCCAATTAGAAACCACACCACAGTTTAGTTTATATGTGTCCTCATATACACTAAGAATTCATAGGAACTGATACAATTCATAACTGGTGAATGATTTATGATTGGCGGCTAGTTTTACGAGGCCATTGGTCATAATTGGCCTAGTTGAAAATGATCGAAAGTTATCTCTAAGGCTCAGAAAACCACATCCAAAACTAACGTTCGATGAACGAACATGCAACAATATAATTCCAAAATTTTTCCCTATTTATGGAGAATTCACCAGATTGAACGAGACTGAGAACTAGCAAGTGGTTTTCAAATGGTAACAATTTTTCTGGTGCCACTAGTTGTAATTGGTCCATTTTGACCTAGTCAAACTGTGACCGAAGGCCTATAAAATGCCTTTACCAAACAATCAAAATGATTTTTTTTTTTCAAAATGATTTTTTTTTTTGCAAACTGAAGATTATAGGAAATTGTCTAGTAAATATACTAGAGGTTTGTGAATGCAGATAGGCATTTTGGTTCTCAGTAATCAAATGGTTGGTCAAAATGAAAAGCCAACTTTTCAGTTTCAACAGCTTCCTAAAAGTGCACAATGAGATAACCAGGATTTTAGGGGAGTGGCGAAGGGAGTTCCAATAGTTGATCGAGGCTAATATAAGGCTTAAGTCGACTCCCCGCATAGCAAGGAATAAGAAAAAAACTTCACTTCTCTTTTTCGGGGTCTAGAAGGTCTTTTGTGAGTGTTGGAATATTGTATTTTTTTTTCTAAATTTACAAGGTAGATAGAAATGGTAAATTTATAAACAAATAGTCTAACCCTCATCAATACCAGTGGACACAAGCATCAAATTTTGATACCTTATATAGCAACATATAAGGTTGCAGTAACAACACAGATGACAAGAAAATTGTAGGTTGGTAAGGTAAATAATAAGGAAGAGTTTTATTAGTTTGTGCTTATCATCTAAATATAATATCCAATTGTATTATACCTAACGGTTTCTTATTTTTATTCTATTGCAAATGGATAACCAAATTATGTTAAAATTATAAGAGATAAGGTAAGGAAGACCATGCCTAACAATATTAACATCTTAAGTGCAAGAGGTGCTCTCGGTGATTTCACCATCATTTCTCAAGCCCGAACTCCCTCTCTTAGCATTCTATATTGTTTATCGATGCTGATTATACATACTTACTCAAATAATAACCTTACTAAATTCAGGAGTTTTTCTCTATAACGGGTCATAATGTGTATGTTCCTTGTATTCTAATGTGTCGAAACCCTTGAAAACAAACTGAAACAATTTCTTCAAATTTTTAGGACTTGGTGTTGTGACAAAATTATTTGATTACCCAACAACAATAGCCCTAAGAATATCAAGACCTAAAGTAGTTAAAGATATAGTTGTTCTCTATGTCTTATCAATTATTTAATCTAGAAATGTAATCACAACTTTACCCAGATGCAAAGTGTGGAATTTCCCAATCAATGGCCCCACAGGATTTTCATCATGAAGTTTGTCTTACAAAAACAATTCTCTCTATTTTTACATTTTGTCAAACAGTTTACCTGCCTTGAGTAACCTGGTTACATAGATTGTATACACATCTACTAGAGAAATTGTAACTACAACATCTGACAACATTCCTCTATCTTTTATGATTTGATGGATGTCCATACCTGATTCCAAAGCTCACACTTTGGCATAGACCAGGAGTACACTTGTAAATGTAAATTGATCAGGTTAGATACCAATTTGTTTCACAAGTGAAACACTATGATTTTCCCGTGAGGAACCCATGTTTATTGTACACTTCCATAACAAATGAATTTCAAGAAACTAAAGCAGTGAAAAATTAGTAGATCTGTAAAATCACTATTAGCAAACCTACAAGCTATATTTGACAAGATACTTCTTGAAAGATAACAAAAGGAATAGATACTTACCAATGAAGAAAACAAAAGCTAACGAAGGTTAGGTTTTCCAATTATTAATTTAATATAGATCTTTCCTTCCAAAATATGACTTTAAAGAGATATATTTGGGCCATACTTGCGACATCTGCAAGTATCCTCCAAGTTATCAACATCATTCCTGGTCATGAATGTAAATCTAGGCTTCTGGTTTCACTTCTGGCCCTTCTTTCTCAGGTTTCTTATCTTTTTTTACATTCTATAGAAGGATTATCTTAAAATTCTTGATCTTGATTTGCTACCTTAGTTAGACCATAGTCTTCATGGCCTTTTGTAGTCAATGGCTCTTTTGCAGATGCTACAATTGCTTCATCATTTCAATTTTTTAAAAAATATATATAATGAAGTGTTTCGCGTGGTTAAATCGTGTGCAGATCTCATACAAAGTGTGTGTATTTTGAAGCAAGGATAAAGGTTGGTCTGAATGGTGTAAGAGAGACACACTTGCATTTTAAAGAGCCCACATGTATTGGGAATTTGCAACAACTTCTGTCAGATTTCCTCAACCCACACACGCTAAGAATCCACAAACAATGCACACATTTAATTTACATTATTTATTTTTAGTGTTTTTATATTTTTTCTTGACGAGGGAACTACATTTCCCTCCCCTTATAAGAGCATCATCCTCGATGCGACACAACACCAAAGCTTGAAGGATACGTAGGTAAGAAATTCAATAATGACACATATCTTTTAACAAATCAACTTGTCGATACAACACGTCCACAAGGAACCAACTAAATTTAACAATATCTTAAATTTTAATGTTTTCTTAAGATTGGAAATTCTCTTTTACTTTATTCCTTAGTTAGTATTTTCCTTTAAGTATTTATTAATCTCAACTCTTACTATTTTATTGTTTAATATTTTAGCTTTCTTATGTTTGTGGGTGCCCAATAGAACTGATATCACAATACCACATTAGGGCCAAACACAACACTAATGGTTAACAAGACATCATGATATGTACCGTCATCACTATATCACATCACAAGAACCCAATGGAACCATGGAAAGAATATGCTACACCCACTCAATATAGTACTTGTCATACACATGCCTTTTACCCAAAAGTAATTACAACATAAGAAGTCTACAACAACAGGGAATTCCCAACAAGGTAACATACAAAGGTTTCACCAAAATCTAGACCATAGTTGTAGATACAGAGTGTCAAGATGGAAACAACATCACAAGACATACACAAGAATATATAGAGTACACATAACTCAACCAACTCTGTAGGCCTCCCGATGCATCACAAAAAACTCCATATACCTCCCAAGCATCTCAAAACTAATACATATACCTCAAACGAATCACAAATCAATTCCATATACCTCCTAAAGTATCAATCACACTCGCAAAAATCACTTATGCCTCCCTCAAGTCCCTTATGTCTCCCTCAAGTCTCTTATGCCTCCCTTAAGTAATAAAACAAAGATAAATTTTCCTTTCCACTCCCCAAAAGAGGCCGGTCACCGTAAGGCCCTAGTCACATAGAGTCTTGATACCTCTAACTGAAGTAACAAAATAACTCGTGGTTCAACAACCTGATAGTTATATGTAACATGTTGGGGCATACCCCTATACAATGAAGCAGGTTCATAGGTCCCAACACAGCATGGTGAATCCCATGACTCTATTCCAATGCGTTACAACATTAAAACTAGTATAAAAATGCATTTCAAATGCCAAATGGCAAAAATTTCAAGCCTTGAGCTAGGTTATAAAACTTTTAAACTTGATACGCAAAATAAACACTATGAAAGTAAATGGCTTATTAGCCATGGTTAGTGCAAATAATAAATAAATCTACATTTTAGTGCCATGTAGAATATACTGCTGGTTCTAGCAAGAAAAGAGATAGTGTTCGATTTACAAATAAAATACATGTAGAGAAATAGCACATCACAATTTTCTAAACCCATTAATCTACATTCTCATGGAGAAGTCAAATATACAAGTTACGACTATAGTCACAGAACAACACTAATTTAACAATTTAACCAGAAGGGCCATCAGCCTAATAAATTAGAAATGATAATTGAGTGAACGAAAGAGTCCCATCCCGCAATCATATAAGTTATTCACTTGAAAAATGATATTAAAACCAATAATAAATTCTTTCATAACTAAAAGTGGCTTCACAATTATTAAGGATAAGAAAATGTGATGACTATAATGTCTATATTAGGTATTGCCTAGTAGCCTAGCTAGTTGGTAAATCCAAGCACGCAAAAGTGAAACTCCTCAAACTACTCAAGTTCATTATGCACGTAAGCATTCTAAAACATCCATCCAAGTTTTATAACACTCTAGATTGAAAACCCTCCATAAAAACTATAGATTCAGTTTAAATGAAAGGCTTACCACTTTCCTGTCACAAATTCTCTTAAAGTTACCCTAGTTACAACATTCAAAAACCACTCTTAACTATGCATCTACATATATAACAAAAATATCATTTCCTTAACAACAAGCACCATCATAAATCAACAAAGTATCCCTATATATGTACATATCCCGAATGTCATTAACCCTCTTGACAATTCCTATCATAAGCCATCAGGATATTTATCTATTTATGAACCAACAAATTGTCAATAACAACATTAAAAATTAAAAACAGCAAGTTAGATCAATGTATATACCATTAAAAGTCTTCCCATAAGAGAATCAAGCCCCAAAGTAGATCTATTATTAACTGAATACTATACCTAACTACACAAATGCATTAGTACAACCCACAAGTGCTTTCATTAATGTGAAAGGGACTACCTCCAAAAGTTTTCAACAGTCCCAAAAGAATTAATCTTGACTCAATTACAGGTTTAGGACTAGATATCTAACCAAACAAGAATTCACATGATCGCACTTACTAAACACTTCTAAAGTTAGAAGGATTTAGTATGACCTTAGATGCTCAGGACAACATGTTATTATTGTTATAATGTCATCTAGGAGTAAATCATATATTCCTAATGATCAGGAAATCATCCTGTTTGTCACGGCCATCCATTCATATACCAAACTAATGTTGTTTTATAAAACACAAAAAAATCATGTTGTTGAATAGTCTAAAATAAATTCTCTTTTTTAAAATTTTATTTCGTTCACAAAAATCATTCCAAGATCAAAATAGGATAAATCTCGTATAACCAAGCACCAAATCTTCAAGATTTAATTTGCAAGGAGGTCACCCTCTGGCACAGTCATAAAACTTCACAACTATACTTGGTAATGCTACAAAATCCCAAGGAGTCGAGCCCAAATAAAAACAATTGGGAACAACACTAAATCCTATAGGTTTTCCCCTTTTTCTTTCAAGTTGTCATCCTCATTATTATTTTTGTGTTAATCTAAACACACAAATACATATTCAAAATATCTAGAGGAAGAATGAATTGTTCCCGATTTTGAATCCAAAGCAAACCCTCTTATTTATTTTCTAGCTCACTTCATTGTTTTTCACTTATTTAAATGAATGCAACTTTGTAAATTTGCAAAAATCAAATTAGCTCAACAGATGTTTCCAGAATCGCAAAATCCATAGAAAACCATTATTTCTAGTTGGTTTTAAACTTCCTTTACACTTACAAATAACTATAATAATGAAATATTAATAAATAGAAAGGATACCTTAATTTTATTTAACTATAGAATAAAATAACAAGGAAAAGATTGAATAGCCCATACATTCAAATATCTAGAATTTAAAACTAGAGACCAATCAAGAAGCAGCCAACTAGTAATCAATGACTGAACAGAATCCACACAGTCACAATCTAAATACCAATTTGAGGAAAGAGAATGTTTCTTTTCAGGATATTTATTAGATTTTTGCACATTATGGAAATCGATAGCTTATCATGCCTACTTTTTACGCTTCCAAAAGTCGACTACACCTTGAATAGGGCCTGCAAGAGCCATCCATCCTAAGATTCCATTTTCCACAAACATGTTGGGCGACCACATTTTTTCCACAGCCACGTTTGACACGGGAAGGGTATGCGGCCAGGGCATGGAGTCCCAAAAACAATGAGCTGCAATTTCCTGAAAAATATGTGGTCTCAAGGACTACAATGATTGCAGTGTATGCAATTAACGTGTTTGATAGAACGGACATTTTTCCACCATATGTAACCAACAGGTGTCCAACCTGCTCAGCTCACATTTGCAAACTTACATGCAGCCGGTGCCAAGATAGTAGCTTTGAAACAGGAATGGACCTCCACCCAAGCATAATGGAGGAGAGACTTGGGTAAATGTTTCAGTTACAAGCACCCTGGGAGGAATGTATGCAAAACATGGAAGAAACCACAAGGAATGCAAAATGCTAAACGAAATGCCTGAAAGCTTCAAGGCCTATTCCACAATACTCCTTCCAACCAAGGCGACCACCTTCCAATTAATGCCTAAACAGTCCCCATAAAATGTGTCAAGCAAGGTTAAATAA
This sequence comes from Taxus chinensis, assembly GCA_019776745.2. Lineage (NCBI taxonomy): Eukaryota > Viridiplantae > Streptophyta > Pinopsida > Cupressales > Taxaceae > Taxus > Taxus chinensis. The sequence goes on from CM034146.1 coordinate 796,661,326, forward strand.
CTGACATTAAAGACTGGCAGAGTTGGTGGAAGAAGAGTTCAATTTCACTCTAAATTAGCTATAAAAAACAATTGCATGTGTGGAGCCTGGTTGGTTAAGTCAGAGTTGGTAAATACCACATAAAAATTGGCATTAAATAACACTCCTTCAAAATTTGGCGCCACCACCGACTTCCCTCCACTTGAACGCATGCCAAGATTTACCATAGTCACCATTATACCCAATCTTTTAAGTGATCAAACAATTTAGTTATACTTAGCTAAACAATTAGGTACCTTCCAATGAGTATGCCTAAATTAATTTGAAAACGTTTTTGAATCTCATTAAACAATTTAAAAATTGTCATTAAGCAACCGATAATCAAAATACGATAATCATTACTATGAAGGTCTTCACAAGGTGTTATAAGCACTATCAGAAAATTATAAGCACCTGGGGCAGAAAAAAACGGTATAATGGAAAGAAAGGTGTCAAATTTACTTCGAACAAGGGTCACAACACTTAACAATCAAAAGGGAACTGAAATATTCATTTGACACTTAACAATAGGGAAAAGAAACGGAAAATGGGAGTCGACACGAATGGGACATTACACCACTAGTGTGAGCTAGCATATAATAATCCAAAATATGAATAAGAACATATCGATAATCCAAATGTCTATACATTCTATCCCTTGCTAATAAAAATGCAATAATAATTTCTATCTACAAATGTCTACTAATACTAATATAACAATAATGCCCACAATAAATGTGAAAACATAATGATAAGCACAATATTCATAGTGTCTAACAATAGTCTATCCAAATATTGAACAAGGTCCATGTTTCTAATCAACAATGATAAAAATCTTAGTATTATAAGTGCAAGGAGGAGTGTGCATTATAGACTCTCCATGATTCCTAAATAAATACTCGCACAAATCTCAAAAAAAATCCTCTTAAAAGTTATTTTTATCTTCGAAATTATAGGATGCCAATTTCAATAATATTTCTATTGAATATCACATTTTTATTCGTAGTATAGTTCATGTTATCTCTAGTGTTACTCTTGAAATTTAGGTTAAAGGGAAATGTCTGTTTATATATCAAAACCTCTAAAAAGTGTTAGATCATTGGGGAAGTACACCTTTTATCATCAGAAAAGTCCCTTTGGACTCACCTCACATTGTTCTACCCCTTACAAATGTGGCTATGGTTAACCAAAAAAATCTCTCATGTTCCATATGTGGGGTTGGTTCTCCTTAGTGACTGATCATCCCCAACTCATTTCACTCATGGTGATATCACATAGATGGTAGAGAACATGCTATGATTGACAGTATAGGCTAGATGGTGTCACCGCAAGGGAAATTCCCTCACTTGCATTTTGCCATTTCTCCTGAAAACCAAAATTGTAACGCTAAGAATAATAAAGAAAAATAAAATGGATGCAACCATATACTTGATAGTATTGCCATTTCTTGCACTGACTTGGGGACGAGGTGGCAAGTGGGTGGTTAGGGTGATAAAATAGATGATTTGTTGTCTCCTCTTTATTGGCTTGTCATTTCTCCTATTGATTAATTTTTTTGCAACTAAATAATTTGTGGAATATCTTGATTGTAATTTATTTTTTATTGAAAATATTTGTATAAACATTATAGCTAATCATATACTATTTCAACTTAGCCTAATGTGATTTCGAGAGTGTGGTTTGGTACTCACTTTTTTTAATAATAAAGTTGTACACTTCATTGACATTAATATATGGAAAAACTTTGCAATTAAAAAGAACCTCCTCCCAATTTAGCAACGAACAATGACACTCTAATTAATTGACTTGTAAATAGAGGTCTACACTAAAAGAAAAACACGCGATGTTTGAAAGCCTATGCGGAGCATATCTTGTCTAGAAGTTAAAAGAAGACCTTGAAATGATATGGAGGGCCCGCCACACAGAGCGGGCTCACATGCTGCAATCTGGAAAGTCGAAGCATTCAATTACTGCAGCCCCTTTTCTGTATTAAAAGAAGCCACTATTTTAAAGAGTAGAACGAGAAGGAAAACTAATTCTATTTCAGTCTCCTCGTTGTAAATATTGTTAAAATGGCATCCTTTTTGTCCCAGTGAATTGCCTGCTAATGCAGTGGACAGGATAATAAGGGCATGTGCAGATCAAACTTTAGTGAGTGTCTATTTATATTTGGTTTATTTGTCTGCCATTCATAGTTTCCATCCCTCTCCAACGATGGACCCGCTTCGGAATCCAAAAATTTCGTTTGCATGTCAATTTACTTTAAAAGGCCATGCCCTGACAATATTATACAAACAAAATGATAACTGTCCAGTGTTTTAATATGCATCAGATTCGGACCCACCCACACGCTTGCCAATAATCCATCTCCGCCATATTGGTTGAATTAATGAAACATTTCTCTATCTGGTTTCTATATTTTATCTGCATTGTTCCCAACATATGACAACAATATGATAATGAAGATTCCTTACTTAAAAGTAGATGACCCACTTCTCCGTTTAAGGGAGGCAACAAATATCACTGTAGACGTCTCATCTTAATATAGACGCTGTAGCGAGGATAAATTTCTATAACCGTGCTAAATATTGCTCGTTGGATTTCAATAAGGTTAATGTTATCGAATGTCTGGAAAGAAAGAAATAGCTGCATATTTAAAGGAGAAATACATGATTTGGATTATGTCTGGTCCATATACAAATTAATATTGCAGAAACGTTTCAAACTAAAGTTAAATTGCCAAATCTGATACCGAACAGATGGAAGCGGTTCCTCTCTACTCTTGAACTTCGAGAGGATGATATGCAACAAAACTCTGTGTCTTCCTATAGAAATCTACCACCACGAGTTGAATGTTCAGAGGCTCCCCAAGAAAGCTACATCAAAATCAAGAAGAATGGAGCATGTAGAGGAAATCTGGGGCTAGCCAATATAGGACGCATAGCTAGAGATAGTGCAGCTCAGCAGTACTTATTCTATGGGCAGAAAATTGGAATTACCACGAATAATATGGTTGAAATCCTTGTCATTTAGTATACTGTAAAAGAAGCTGCAAAAATGAGGTGGAGTAGAGTTATTATTGAATCTGAGTCTCACCTGATTATTCAACTGCTCAATAAGCAAAGGAGTCACTCTTTTAATTGGTGAGTTTAACAGGTTCAAGAAAATATAAGTATCTTGGCACAAGCTTTTCAGACAAGTCTTTATGTTCATAAATTCATAGGGCGAGCAATAAAGCGACCAATGGCTTTGTTAATTTGGTTTTGAATCAAGAAAATGTACATGGCACATGAAGAAAAGACGATCAATTCAGCACATTCTCCATTTGGATGGACAATGTCAGTCACCTCTTCATGTTTTATTTGGTTTTTACACTTTTATCATAATTTTTCTGAGGATGTTTTTTGGTGTATTAGTTACACTGTTTGGGATTCTACCTATTCCTAACTTGTTTTTTGGTAATTAATAGAACTTTCTTTAATTAAAATATAAATAAATAATTCTATAATATGTGATGAATGAATGAGAAATTAGGAAATTATGGCTGTAGAAGTAATTTGGAGAAATTGTTTATGTCGTGAATGATATTATAAAGGAGATGATGTATAGTGAAGAGATTATGTGAAATGTATTACTTAACAATTAATCAAAATATAAAATTTTAAAGGTATCGATTTTTAAAAATGAGATAAAAGTCATGTATAAGGTCTATTTAGTAGAATGAAATAACCATTTAAATCACTACAGTGAATAGAGAGACAATCTGCAACATATTGTATATAACGGTAAACATTCAATTAAAAATTTAAAAAAATGAAAAGAGAATGCTTCCAACACTTTGGTGCCTAACATGCGTATTTTTAATATTTTATTTAAAATTTATAAAAAGGAAATGAAAACGCTTCTAACAAACATAATGATTAATAAATTTAGTAGGCTGTAGTATCATTTTTTGTAGCATCATTCTATTACCCACATTTTAAAATTGTACCAAATCAAAAGTGATCAAAATCAGGATTTTATAAGAAATCCCAAAAGAAGAAAAAAATATGTTTAGAATAGTACTAAAGCCTACAACAAACAACAAAATAATAGCGATTATGTAGCGAAACAACTTCAACACAAAAAGAAACCAGCAATCATGTAGGTGGAGAACCGGTATTCTTTGCAGTAGGTTTCTTCTTTTTGTGTGGTATTATCCAACCTTCTGAAACCTACTCAATAGGAAGAATGAGATCAATAGAATTAACCACCATATATGTTTTTTTGTTCTATAAAAGAGGTAGGAAGGGTATTTTTTCTTTTCCGCCATGTTATCAGTTGGAACAATAGATTTGCTTGTTTTAGTTAAGTCTTTCGTATTGTTCTTGCTTCCAACTACCAGAATTTTTGAGACTGGAGTTTCCAGAACTGATTCAGATCCAGCGTCAGAATCCACATTTGAGTCCAAATCCTCCTTGGTATCAATAACCATATGTTGGGGAAGGGCATTTTTCCATCAATATTTTCTTTCAGTATTGTGCTTTGCTTCCCAACAAGTAACAATAGTGTGACCTAAGAAAAAGCACTTTCTACATCTATAAGAAAAGAACAAAATATACATAATATTAATTTGTTATGAAACCCCGGTTCTCTTTATTCAATCCACTTACCTAATCATTCTCAACCAACCTAGTATGGATTTGAATGACACATTTTCCCCTCCAATTTGTGGCGTAAAAACACGTAGCCTCCATTGGAAACACTCTGGGAAACTTCATATACATTGATACTCAAGCAATTGGCTACACACACACAACTTTTACTCGGATCCTTGTTGAACTAGACATTTCAAAGGAACTTCCGCCTAACATTGAACTTAAAGTTTATGATATAATGTGGACCCAACCCCTTTATTATGAAAGGCTTACCTTTAAATGGAGAAGGTGCTTTGCTTTATGTCATGTCGTTGTTGATTGTCAACTGGAGAAAGGAAAGCATGTGAGATCCACTTGGTGGAAAGATACCCTTTGATGCCTTATTGTGATCAATGATAACATAAAGGGCAATCCTAATACTAATTCTGACTTGGAGGATCATGTCCTTGAAATTCTGGTCAATGATCTTGTGGTGTCATTGAAGATAACAAAACAATGTGAAGTGGTTAAGGAAAATGTTTGTCCTTCACCAAGTCCTATAAGTGGAAAATCATATCGGTCAATTGAATCTTTCGAAGTTCTTCTTGTTGAAAGATTGTCAAACAAGTGGAAAGTGTTACATATTAAAAAAAACAATCATCAAAAGAAAACCACTATTTCTCCCTAATTGTTTTGTGTTTCTTTATGTTGTTGGGCAGCTATTTCTCCTTGTGATTACGCTTATGGTTATATCTCAGTAGGACTCTAGCAAAAAAAAACCCATTTTACACTTTATGAAAAAATACATATATATTGACAGATACAAAATTTTCTAAAAAAGCATTCCCCACTATTTCAATGTCACCCCATGTGGTTACTTAACTAGAAATATAACCTAAAGAGGAGCACAAAATCTTGAACTGTACGATTCCCGTTGATGCGAATACTTTACTATCCTACACCCTTAAAGATGTCCAACTGGAAAGGTGTCTGTTTTTTACCTCTCGATTCACGGGTATAGAAGAACATTAAAGCGCTCTTTTAGTGCCAAGGAGATAAAACAAAATACAATAAAGTGAAAAAAACAAATTCTAATAAAGTTTCTTGTACTTTTCGAAAGATCTTTAGCATCACTAACTTCACGATTACAGCATGTTCAAGGATTGAACGTGAATGTTTGATCTTATCGACATTACAAAAAATGATAAGACTTTTCAAAATTTAAAATAAAATCCATGTAAATCAGTTACTTAATTGTATACGGTTAAACTTTTCTAATAAAATAACAATATTCTAAACAAGTTTTTGTATCATGGAATGTTCAATATTATATGTTTCCTAACATAGCAATACTTTGTGATTATAAGAAAGAAACGATAGGTAGAAAAATGAAATTCTAAACTCTATGCTATAAAGCAATCAATCATAGTAAATAAAGACTCATTATCACTGATCTTATCGCAATTAGTCCTACCAAAAACCTAGGCTCCTTAATACATCAGCCACCTTATTAAGAGAGTAACAATTCATCGATTACAACCTATCAATTCATCTTGAGCTCCTAAGAAGATATAATGCCCCGTTTGATGTTTACCCCTGGTCCTTGTCTCGGTGACCATGTTGCGGAGCATTGAATAGTTGTGTGTGCTCCCGTTGATTGTCAATTGTTTTAGACCTTATCACAGCGGGGGATTAGCATCCTCCCTCTTCGTCGTGCCTTCCCGTGTCCTTGTCGATGCTACTAGTGGTCGGCCTCCACTATAACCTTTTCTGATTATCCTATTAAAGGAAATTCTTGTCCTCGATTTTCTGAGCTTGTCTGTCGGTCCTTATTAATATGACTTATAGTTATTTTTTAAGTTGTAAAAATAATAATAATAATGATAATAATAATATCCTTATGTAATTGTCAACTAATGATTATTTTATTTTAGTGTCGTTTTTTTAGCAATATTATTATTAATTACGCCTAAGCTATTCTATTTTAATTTTTTTGATTGTTTCTGTAGCGTGAGCCTCTTCTTGTGCAAAGGAAGAACTTCCCCTATGGTCGCATTGTGGTTGGTCGTTGTACTGAGCTTCCATCGAAAACTCCAACTCCTAGGCGCTCCCCTTTGGTCGTTTAGGCCCGCCATACATGCTTGCATTTATCGTTTAAATTTAAGGAGAGTTGGAGATTCTGACCTCCGACCTGCCATTCTTAATGACACATTATCCTTCTTGTTAGCATGAGGACTATTGTTTTCCTTTCCTCTTGGTCTTCTGGCATGTGAGGCGTGGATATGTCTTGGAAGTTGGGACACCTACCTCTCTGTTTTTCTTCTTTATGACCATTTATTGGCCTGCCTAGTGTGGGACAGAAGGAAACTTTGTTTTTTTTTGTTTGGGGCTGTAGCGCCCACATTTTTATAGCTCAGTTACTTGTTGTTCCTTTTACTCTTAGACATGTTTTGGCAGGGATTTGATATATTTTGACATTACATTACGAGATATGATCTTATTAGACATGTATGTAGATTCAGGCGTATAACACCAATTTACCTTGATTACTATGTTGTTTGCATTATCTTATGGTGTCATGGATACTAATTGTTATGATGTTGTTTTGGACTGAAATTATATTGATGGATACTCAGTTAGTTTGCATGTTGGGATTCTATGGACACATGTCACTTTATCATTATATCTAACTTATGGTGAATTGTGTATAATTGTGCATGTTGTCGCATTTTCGATTCCAGAAAGATGATATGCTAGTTTAGATTCATTGATTTCTTATTGAGTAGTTGATTCACATTTTATCAGATAGGTGTGGTTAATGTGTGTAATGAGTGTGCAGGTCACAAGTCATAGGAGAACGTGGGATTGAGGCCAGCTACGCAACTTTGCACAAGCAGCCCACAGGGCTAAGTCCTAGCCATGTTTATTGCATGAGGCCTTAGTATTAGAGTTTATTGTTTTGGGCACCATGAGTGACCCTCATTTGTAATGTAATATGTCTTGTATTATTATTCTTGCTTAGGGTGTTTAGTTTGTGTTGTAAACTTGTTTTGGGGAATTAATGGCCCCACTTAAATTAAGCTTTAATTTTTTTTAATGATGTACTTAATAAAAAAGGGATTAGGGTCACATGTGAACTCTTGGGTGGGCCCCACACCCTCTACCCTTCTTTCCAAGTGTGCCAAACACGAATTTGGGCTATTTTAGGCATTTTAGGAACCCCTTTTTAGTTTGGGAGTTCCCTTGGCATAAAAATGGGCCCTTGGACCCTACCTAGTAGGTAGGGGGGCTTATTTCCATGGCTTTGAGGGAATTTATCCAACCATTTTGCCTTCCTTTGGTCACATCCATGTAAGGTGGATGGGTAAGTGTGCTTTGTTAAAAATTGCACAAGTTTGTTTTGTTATCATTTTGGGTTATTTGGGAGAAGAGGGTTTAAAGATAATTTAATCTTTCTCTCTTTTATCTTGGGAATCTTTGACCTTGAGGGAAGAAAGGGGTGACACATGTCACCCCCTCATTTGTGAGGATTTTTTCTTACTCCTCTTCAAATTCCCCCTCATGGGGAAAGAAGAGAACTTTTTTTTTAGAGCTTTTACTTAGAGGCTTGTGGATTTTGGAGCTAGAGTTTGCTTGAGTCAAGAAGTGGAAAGGATTGAAGTTGGAAATCTTTGTAGAGGTAGGCTTCTTGAGCTTATTTTTGTGTTTATAGCATGCAAGATATTAGTTTTGTTTACTTGGAAATGTTTGTTTTTGCATGTGGATTTTTATTTATTTTTTACTTGATTTTGCTCCATCCATCATATGGCATGATAGAGTTTTGGATTTTGTTGGGGAAGAGAGAGGGATTTTTTGCTCTCAATCCTCATAGGCTTGATGGGAAAGCCTTGTAGGATTTTAGTTACTCCCCTCAAACGGTTTGAGGTGGGGAAGATGGTTCATATGGCTTGAACCTCCTTCCCCATTCCTGGTGAGGAAACCCCTTTGGGGTTTGAAAACCCTTCCAAGAAGGATTGGTGAAAGTGTGGAGGAATAAGGAGAGCTTGAATGAATTTGGAGGAATAATGAGGGTATGAAGATCTTGGTTTTCTGCAACTAATGTTGGTTACAACTTTGGAGAACTTCTCTTTTCCCTTTCCCATTGTAGAGGTAGAACATGGTTTCTCCTCTTGTTAATCTTTGCAAAATTGGTGTCTTGTTTGATATTTGTCTTGTTTTTTTTATGTGAATATAATGTTGGTGGTTCACCCTCACTCTTGTGAAAAGTTGTGGATAGTAGTCCTCTTTCCCATGGGCTTGGGGGAGGCTAGCATGCCTTCCAACCTTGGAAAGGCATGTGATGATGCCTAAAGGTTGGGTGGTTTACCAAGCTTCTTCTCCTTGTGTTGGATTTATTTGAAGGCATTTGAAGTTGGATCACAAGTTGGAAGTTGGTTGGAGTCCTTGATTTATTGGATTCTCTCTTAGATTACAAGTTATGTGTCAATCACTCTTAATGTAACTTTAATGGGTATGCCTTTGTTGGAGCTTTAAAGTCTTGTAAAAATCCCCATATTGTATTGGCTTTACTTGTAGACTTGACTCAAATTTGCTTGTACAACCTTTCCTTCATTCTTGTTAAGAATCTTGTAATAAATCTTCTTGAGAAGTTATGTATCTGGGTATATTGAACAAAAGGATTCATTTAATAAAAAAAAAACTTGATTTAATTCTTATCTTTGAATGAAAGTTGATCTATTGGAAGGATTATTATTTGTGTTGTTGATCTCCCTCTTGTCAAATCTTGTAAAATGATTGTATGTTAAATAAAGTACCTTTTGTTTGAGGTGCATTTCTTTTTTAAAATCTTGATAATGTAGTAAATGGAATACAACTAGGTTTCTCTCTTTCCTTATTACCAATATGAAATGGATAAATTAGTTAAATCAAATGTGAGTAAACCCTCTCCTTCGCTAAGTTTTGAACTTAGTTCCAAGTCTCTTTTATCATTTGAAATAGCTTGCTACAATATTCTTATCGCATCAAATGAAAACTCATCTTAATATTGACATGTTGAAAAAGAGCTTTGAAATTTATATTTTCCACAACCATGCTTAAACAAAATCTATTGATTCTACAACTTGAATGAGTTTTAAGATTGTTTGTAATATATATATATATATATATATTATAATTATATTGAATAATATAATTAGTTTATTTTCTACAAAAATTTCTCATTAAATTATATACTAATGGAATTAATATTTTACACTAAGATATATTAATATAACATAAGTTGTATTATATATATGTATGTATGTATGTAATATAGTTAAAATTTATTTAAAATGTATTAAATTTGTTTTAACGAAAAAAAAGTGGGTTTAAAAGTTTTTTTTTAAGAAAAAAAAACAAAGTTTAAAAAAAAAGGTAAGATAGGTGGTGAGGGATTGGACCCTCCCCACACCCACGCACCTACCATAAAAACGACCACCACCACTGCTCCCACACTACAGCCATCGTTGCCCCCCGGCTGCCTCTGTTCCCACTGCCACATCCCGTCCTCTCCCTCCTTTCCCTCTTTAACGCACCTCCGCCTCCCTGCTGCTGCCGCGGCCCTTCCCACACTGCCCTTTTCCACCCTTTGATGTCCCCCTCACCATGGTTGTCCCCTCACTCATGCGGCCATCGCGACTCTCCCTTCCACATGACCCTGTGCCTTTCTCTTCGGCCACACAGGCCCTACCACCTCCAAAAAACACCTCCATTCTCTCTCTAAAGAATTACACACAAAAAATATACATATATATTTAGAAATGCGGCCCAACTAGATATTTAAAAGGGGAAAATGCAATAAGGGTAATCTATGCCCTTCTTTAACTCAAATATTATCTCCTCCATAATCTGCACATCCTAAAGACAACACAAAACAAAATGAAAAGTAGGATTCGAATGGAAGAGAAAACAAAGAGATGTTTAGGGAAATTGTAGGGTGAGTTAGAAATCAAGGGTTAGGATGAGATTAATCCTAGGGTCCATGTTCAATCCTATCCACTATAAGTCATGAAAATTTTTATGGGAATGAGAAACAAATTAAAAAGGGGTTGGGAGCAAACTTATTGAAAAGGAGGAAAACAAATTAATAAACCTCAAAGGATGTGTAGTCCTTTTAAGATGACCTTAATAAGCTCAGTAGGAATAAATAATTAAACTACTTTGGGAAAACGCCCCATTTAATTTCGAGTAAATTTTTAAATGGATATAAAATAAATTTTAAAAGGAAGATGTTTAAACAAACATAGTAGTAATCATTGATTTATTAAAAAATTAAAATTTTATGCAAATAATTAGTCACGCTTAGCGTATGTTTACGGTGTCCCAAACAGGGAACTACATCTAGTATCAGAGAAAGGTTCACACACGTAGACTCTCTGGGTAATCAATCAACTAGCTAAAAATATTTGTAATAACATTTAAGTACATAAATAAATAAAATAAATGATTAAAAAAAATCTCTGCAACAATTTAATTATAATTTAATAACCTCTTCACTCACCTCGTGCACAGGATGGCACCCATGAGACGACGCTCGGTTAGGGGTTTGGGATGTGGTTAGCCTACGCCTAAACCACCACCACCCAAGTTAGGGCCTCAGATCTTAGATGCTCTTCAGCAATTGATCGGCATTGTGCAACGGTGTCTCCCACCACCACAGGATGCAAGAGAGGAGGAGATTCCATTAGGATTCTAGGAGTCAATAGGTGAGGATGCACACTCAAAGTCACCAGAGTATGATACCCTAAAGCGGGAGAGGTCACGTAGCCACACTGTTCATCATGAGAGGGTAGCCTCGTACCGTCGTAGCCACTCACATAGTCTTGAGGGACCCTTTGGGGATAGGAAAACCCATTCACCTATTGGTTTTCATCGCTAGGATCGGGATACAGGTAGTGTGATTAGAGACCTTCTTTTGCATGCAGATGCCTACCTACATAGGCTCTACAGATGGCTTTGGGGCTGAGTCATGACTCCTTAGCTTGGATAGTTGCTTTGGCTTGCACTCGTATGAGAGCAATGTCAAGGAAAGGTTCACCATACACCTCCTTTGAGACCCAGTAGGAATTTGGTGGAGGAATGAGGAGAGGAAGCTCCATCTGACTCGAGAGACAGTGACTTGGGAAATGTTCGAGGAGTGATTCAGGGCTTGCTATATGTCAGAGAATTTCATGCAAAAGAGGATCGATGAGTTTCATGACTTATGACAGGGATCTGGCATAGTAGCACAGTACGAGAGCAGATTCCTAGATCTTCTACAGTATGTGGACTACCTGTAAGATGAAAAATTATAGGTAAACAGGTTCATTTGGGGCCTGAATGTAGATATAGCAGGAGTAATTAGGATGTTATCTCCTACCATGATTGAGAAGGCCGTTGAGAAGGCCTACTTAGCTAAGGAGAATAGGAATAAGGCACAGGAGCACCGAGATATAAACAAGAGCAAGTATCAAGATAGGATATAGGTGTTTCAGAGTCAGAGGTCATGGGGTACAAAACCACCCTATAGAGGAGGATTCTGGGCTCCACTAGTAGCCACGAGGGCTCCACCTCACCCGCAGGATGAATGCCACAAGCAGCAGAGGGCTAGACAGACTCAGAGCTTTTAGAGAGGTGGTACTAGAGGAGGTTTTGGTGGTGCCAGGGATAGGAGTTAAGGTACTCAATAGGTACAGCCAGCTCGGATGTAACATTCTGCTAGGGTTGGACTAGCAGGATCAATGCACTAGAGTACAGGAGGGACCTCATCTTAGAGGGGTATAGGAGGATGTTTTATTTGTGGGTCTCCTGATCACTATGTGTGTATGTGCCCACACAAACCCAATACCATGGATACACAGAGAGCCTCTAGATATGAGCAGACGGTGGGTGACGTGGGACATGCTCATCATGTTTATGTAGCGGTTGACAACCGCCAGGCCAAGCATCAGGCCACAGTCATTGAGACAACAAGTACTATCAGGGGTATTTATGTCTAAGTACGTTTTGATTCAGGTGCTTCATATTCTTTTGTGTCTCCTTCTATAGTGAACCAATGTGGGCTAGTAGTGGCTAGGTAACCAGATAGTTGGCAGGTTGAGTTGGCCTCTGTGGCTAAGCTCATCATGGACTCGTATGTGGAGAGTTGCGTACTTTATTTGGGATTCTTCTCCACTACACTTGACCTCCAAGTTGTTCCTCTAGGATTCTATCAAGTAGTGTTGGGTATGGATTGGCTCGAGGCTCATCATGTTAAGGTAGACTATAGAAATAAGGTCATTGAGTGTCAGGATGACCTTGGGAGTGCAGTTGTGATATCAGGGATGAAGTGACCTATCTCGTTGCATATGATCTTGGCAAAGCAACTCAAGCGGAGCATGTGTAAGGGTTGTCAGTTGTTTGCTATCACCATCAGTGATCAATCAGAGAGCATTCCAGAGTATTCACCCTTAGATGATCATGCAGTTTTGAGGGAGTATGCAGATGTGTTTCCGGGAGAGCTTCTACGGATACCACCCTGTAAAGAGGTGGATTTCACCAGTGATTTAGTACCTGGATCCGCACCAGTTTCTAGGACACCCTATCGGATGACAAACCCAGAGCTTCATGAGCTCAATATTTAGTTAGAGGAGTTGTTGGAGAAGGGTCTCATTTTCCCTAGTGTATCTCCTTGGGGAGTGCCAGTCATATTTGTGAAAAAGAAGGACGGATCTCTTAGACTTTGTGTAGACTTTAGAGAGCTCAACAAAGTCACAATAAAGAGTTGTTATCTTCTCCCTAGGATTGATGAGTTGTTTGATCAGATGCAGGGATAGAGAGTATTCTCCAAAATTGATCTAAAGTCAGGGTATCATCAGTTGCGCATTAAAGATGCAAAAATTCATAGGACATTATTTCGCACATGTTATCGGCATTATGAGTTCACAGTTGTTCCATTTGGTTTGACTAATGCCCCAGCTATAATCATGAGCCTCATGAATGGAGTATTCAGGACCTTTCTGGATCACTTTGTTTTAGTGTTCCTTGATGATATACTGATATATTCTCATTCTGAGGATGAACATGAGGAGCATTAGAGGAAGGTACTTTAGGTTTTGAGAGAGTAGAAGTTGTATGGGAACTTGGAAAAATGTAGCTTCTTTCAGACAGAGGTTCAGTACTTGGGTCACATCTTATCAGGTGAGGGTATCTCAGTAGATCCCTCTAAGATACAGGTGATTATGGACTGGCCAACACCCACATCAATCACTGAGGTGAGGAGTTTTATGGGTTTAACAGGTTATTACTATAGGTTTGTACAGGATTTTTCTAGGATGGCTCACCCTATTACTTCTCTTCAGAGAAAAGGGAAGAATTTTTATTGGTCAGATAAGTTCTAGACCTGACCTGACAGAGGATTTTGTTGTTTGCACTAATGCATCACTAGAGGGCTTGGGAGCCGTTCTTATGCAGGAGCATCGAGTGATTACCTGAGTCTCATAAGCTCAAAGACTACGAGCTTAACTATCTTACTCATGACTTGGAGCTTACAACAGTTGTTCATTAACTTGTGCATTGGTGACACTTCCTTTTGGTTAGACCTTTCATTTTGAGGACAGATCATTGCAGCTTGCAGCATATCTTCTCATAGCCAAACCTCAATGCTCGTCAACTGTGTTGGATGGAGTTCCTATGTGAGTATGACATAGAGGAACAATATATCAAAGGAAAGTAAAATGTTGTTGTAGATGCACTTATTAGACGAAGACATGTGCTTGCTTCATTGACACTTCAGTAATATTTGAGAGGTAGGATTCTTGAGCATATTCTAGAGGACAAGTTTTATGAGGGTGCTAGATAGATGTTAGAGTTGCAGGGTTAATTAGAGGGTAGATATTCAGGGTGTATTTTAGAGACAGACAGTTTACTTCGGTTCCATAGGCACATCTACGTGCCTAAGTCAGGTGATCTATGTAGCTTCATCCTTACAGAGGCTCATCGAGCTCCATATGCGGCATATACAGGAGTGAAGAAAATGCATGCTGATCTAATGGAGTTATATTACTGGCCTGGTCTTCGATGGGACATAGCAGATTTTTTTGAACATTGCCTTAAGTGCCAAAGGGTCAAGGCAGGGCATTCCCATCCCATAGGACTTTTACATCCTCATGATATTCCCAAGTGGAAATGGGATGTGATCTCCATGGATTTCATAGTCGGACTCCCTATGTCTTCTTATCATCATGATGCCATTATGGTCACCATGGATAAGTTGACCAATGTTGCGCACTTCTCTCCAACCAAGGTCACCTATAATGTACAGGCCATCACCAAAGTATTTATGAAGGACATTGTTAGGTTGCATGGGATTCTGAAGACCATCATCAATGACAGGGATACCATCTACACTTCAGTTTTTTAGACTTCCTTTCAGACCGCTCTAGGTACTCAGATTAATTTCAGCTCAACCTACCAGCTAGAGAAAGATGGACAAACAAAGAGAGTTAATCAGGTACTGGAAGACATGTTGAGGATGTATGTGATGGAATAGTAGAAGAAGTGGGAAGATTATTTGCATTTAGTTGAGTTTTTCTACAACAACAACTATCATAGTTCCATTGGTATGGCTCCCTATCAAGCTTTGTATGGTCAACCTTGCAGGACACCTTTGAGTTGGGACAAACTAGATGACAGGATCATTCTGGGACCAACTTATCTTCAGGATTTAGAACAGCAGGTTGTTCTGATTAGACATCATCTTGAGTAGGCTAGAGCATGCTAGGAGGTGTATGTAAACACCAAGAGGATTGATTGTCACTTCTCAGCGGGTGATAAATTGTTCTTGACATTTCATCTGTATAAGAGCCCAATACACTTTGGAAAGGGTTCTAAGCTATCGCCTCATTTTGTGGGGCCTTTTGATATTTTAGAGGTCATCGGTCAAGTTGCCTACCTCCTAGCTTTTCCACCATGCCTTGCACAGGCCCACGATGTTTTTCATGTTTCTATACTACGTAGATATGTACCAGATGTTTCTCATGTTTTTGATTGGTCGACATTATAGGTAGAGGATGGAGGAAAGTGGAGACTGGAGCCCATACGCATACTGGAGCACCGGAGGTTAACCCTTTGGGGTCGATACTTGGACCAGGTTAGAGTGCAGTGGGACCGATACGATGAGACAGTAGCTAACTGGGAGGATGTGACAACTTTGAGGGCTAGATATCCCTATCTCTTTCAGTGAATTTAAGAAAGGAATTCTAATTTTAGTAGAGGGGGATGTTGTGACCACATTTTTATAGCTCAGTTACTTGTTGTTCCTCTTACTCTTAGACATGTTTTGGCAAGGATTTGATATATTTTGGACATTACATTACGAGATATGATCTTATTAGACATGTATGTAGATTCAGGTGTATAACACCAATTTACCTTTATTACTATGTTGTTTGCATTATCTTATGGTGTCATGGATACTAATTGTTATGATGTTGTTTTGGACTGAAATTATATTGATGGATACTCAGTTAGTTTGCATGTTGGGATTCTATGGACACATGTCACTTTATCATTATGTCTAACTTATGGTGAATTGTGTATAATTGTGCATGTTGTCACATTTTCGATTCCAGAAAGATAATATGCTAGTTTAGATTCATTGATTTATTATTGAGTAGTTGATTCACATTTTATCAGATAGGTGTGGTTAATGTGTGTAATGAGTGTGCAGGTCACAAGTCATAGGATAACATGGGATTGAGGCCAGCTATGCAACTTTGCACAAGCAGCCCATGGGGCTAAGTCCTAGCCATGTTTATTGCATGAGGCCTTAGTATTAGATTTTATTGTTTTAGGCACCATGAGTGACCCTCATTTATAATGTAATATGTCTTGTATTTTTAATCTTTCTTAGGGTGTTTAGTTTGTGTTGTAAACTTGTTTTACAGAATTAATGGCCCCACTTACATTAAGTTTTGAATTTTTTTAATGATGTACTTAATCAGAAAGCGATTAGGGTCACATGTGAACCCTTGGGTGGGCCTCACAACCTCTACCCTTGTGCCCAAGTGTGCCAAACCCAAATTTGGGCTATTTTAGGCATTTTTAGGGACACCTTTTTAGTTTGGTAGTTCCCTTAGCATGAAAATGGGCCCTTGGACCCTACCTAATAGGTAGGGGGGCTTATTTCCAAAGCTTTGAGGGAGTTTTCCCTCCTATTTTTCCTTCCTTTGGTCACATCCATGTCAGGTGGATGGGTAATTGTGCTTTGTTAAAAGTTGCAAAAGTTTGTTTTGTTATCATTTTGGGTTATTTGGGAGAAGAGGGTTAAAAGCTAATTTAACCTTTCTCTCTTTTACCTTGGGAACCTTTGACCTTGAGGGAAGAGAGGGGTGACACATGTCACCCCCTCATTTGTTAGGATTTTTTCTTGCTCCTCTTCAAATTCCCCCTCATGGGGAAAGAAGATAACTTTTTTTGGAGCTTTTACTTGGAGGCTTGTGGATTTTGGAGCTAGAGTTTTCTTGAGTCAAGAAGTGGAAAGTATTGAAGTTGGAAAGCTTTGTGGGGGTAGGCTTCTTGAGCTTATTTGTGTGTTTTATAGCATGTAAGATATTAGTTTTGTTTACTTGGAAATGTTTGTTATTGCATGTCGATTTTTATTTGTTTTTTACTTGATTTTTCTCCATCCATAATATGGCATGATGGAGTTTTGGAGTTTTTTGGGGAAGAGAGAGGGATTTTTTGCTCTCAATCCTCATAGGCTTGATGGGGAGCCTTGTAGGATTTTAGTTACTCCCCTCAAATGGTTTGAGGTGGGGAAGGTGGTTCATATGGCTTGAACCTCCTTCCCCATTCTTGGTGAGGAAACCCCTTTGGGGTTTGAAAACCCTTCCAAGAAGGATTGGTGAAAATGCTTAGTATGAATTTGGAGGAATAAGGAGGGTTTGGAGATCTTGGTTTTGTGAAAATAATGTTGGTTACAACCTTTGGAAAACTCCTATTTTCTCTTCCCCATTTTAGAGGTATAACATGGTTTCTCCTCTTGTTCATATTTGCAAAATTGGTATCTTGTTTGATATTTGTCTTTTTTTTTATGTGAATATAATGTTGGTGGTTCACCCTCACTCTTGTGCAAATTTTTGGATAGTAGTCCTCTTTCCCATGGGCTTGGGGGAGGCTAGCATGCCTTCCAATCTTGGAAAGGCATGTGATGATGCCTAAAGGTTGGATGGTTTAACAATCTTCTTCTCCTTGTGTTTGATTCATTTGAAGGCATTTGAAGTTGGATCACAAGTTGGAAGTTGGTTAGAGTCCTTGATTTTATTGGCTTCTCTCTTAAATTACAAGTTATGTGTCAATCACTCTCAATGTAACTTTAATGGGTATGCCTTTGTTGGAGCTTTGAAGTCTTGTAAAAATCCCCATATTGTATTGGTTTTACTTGTAGACTTGATTCATTTTTGCTTTTACAACCTTTCCTTCATTCTTGCCAAGAATCTTGTAATAAATCTTCTTGAGTAGTTATGTATCGAGGTATATTTTGTATATGTGAACTACAATCCTTGAAAATGAAATATTGAACAAAAGGATTCATTTAATAAAAAAAAACTTGATTTAATTCATATCTTTGAATGAAAGTTGGTCTATTGGAAGGATTATTATTCGTGTTGTTGATCTCCCTCTTGTCTAATCTTGCAAAATTATTGTATGTTAAATAAAGTACCTTTTTTTTTGAGGTGCATTTCTTTTTACAAATCTTGATAATGTAGTAAATGGAATATAATTACTTTTCTCTCTTTCCTTATTACCAATATGAAATGGATAAATTAGTTAAATCAAATGTGAGTATACCCTCTCCTTCGTTAAGTTGTGAACTTAGTTCCAAGTCTCTTTTATAATTTGAAATAGCTTGCTACAATATTCGTATCTCATTAAATGAAAAATCTTAATATCTTAAAAAGAACTTTGAAATTTATATTTTCCACAACCATGCTTAAACATAATCTATTGATTCTAAAACTTGAATTAGTTTTAAGATTGTTTATATTATTTATATATATATCTAATATAATAAATATTGGATAATATAATTAGTTTATTTTCCAGAAAATTTTCTCATTAAAGTATATACTAATGGAATTAATATTTTACACTAAGATATATTAATGTATATTACCATTTTTTTAATATTATAATATAAAATAAGTTGTATTATATATATATATATATATATATATATATATATATATATATATATATATATATATATATATATGTATATGTATATAATATTGTTAAAATTTATTAAAAACGTATTAAATTTGTTTTAACAAAAAAAACTGGGTTAAATTTTTTTTTTAAAAAAAGGAAGATAGGTCTGGAGGGATCGGACCCTCCCCACACCCACGCACCTGCCACAAAAACTTTCACCTCCATTGCTCCCATGCTAGAGCCATCGTTGGCCCTCGCCTACCTGCCTCTGTTCCCCCTATCGCACCTTGTCCTCTCCCTCCTTCCCCTCTTTAATGCAACTCCATTTCCCTACCACTACCGGGGCCCTCCCCATCTTGCCCTTCTTCCTCCCTTTGATGTCCCACTCACCGTGGTTGTCCCCTCAGTCACGCGGGCACCACCACTCTCCCTTCCACATAACCCTCGGCCTTTCTCTTTGGCTACGCAGGCCCTTCCACCTCAAAAAAATGCCTCCATTCTCTCTGTAAAGCATTACACAAAAAAAAAATACATATATATTTATAAATGCAGCCCAAGTAGATATTTAAAAGGGGCAAATGCAATAAGGGTAATCTTTGCCCTTCCTAAACTCAAATATTAGCTCCTTCGTAACCTGCACATCCTAAAGACAACACAAAACAAAATGAAAAGTAGGATTTGAATGGAAGAGAAAACAAAGAGATGTTTAGGGCAATTTTAGGGTGAGTTAGAAATCAAGGGTTAGGATTAGATTGATCCTAGGGCCCATGTTCAATCCTATCCACTATAATTCATGAGCATTTTTATGGGAATGAGAAACAAATTAAAAAGGGGTTAGGGGAAAACTTATTAAAAAGGAGGAAAACAAATTGATAAAAGTCAAATTGTGTGTAGTCCTTTTAAGAGGACGTTAATAAGCTCAGTAGGAATAAATAATTAAAATACTTTGGGCAAACACCCTATTTAATTTCAAGTAAATTTTTAAATGGATATAAAATAAATATTAAAAGGAAGATGTTTAAACAAACACAGTAGTAATCATTGATTTATTAAAAAAAAATTTCCACAAATAATTAGTCGCGCTTGGGGCGTGTTTATGGTGTCCCGAGATGAGAACTATAGGGGCCTTGTATCAGGCATGCTAAGCCATTTTCTTCCCCTTTTTTCTATTGGTTGTGTAGGGGATTGGTTTTGGGTCTTTGTAAAAGAGGATTTTTCTCCTTCAACGTTGGGTTGAAGGCTCCTCTCCTGCGTGTGTGGGCAGATGTCCATACCCATTCCAAACTACCTTTTTTGACCTGGCTATGTGGGTTTTCTTAGAGAATTCAAGTTGTTCAGAATTTAAAATTAGTGATGGTGGGAGGGGAAGCAAGGTTGAGTTCAATATTCCTTTGTTTTTTGCGCTTATCCTTATGTGGAGGCGTTTTCCTTGAAGACACTTCTCTTGCAAGCGTTAGGAAATAGTTTTCTGGCCAGGTGCTTTCCTCCACGCCTTGTATACAGGCTCTTAGTTTTCATGTGACCCCATCCTACTGGATCTAACCTCCTTTACCCTTCGATGGATTCCCTTTCTTGTTCCAAGATTCCATCTCTTCTTTGGTCGCGTGCTTTCTGTCTAGAGAAATCTAAACAGATTGTTTGTTTTGTTTTTTGTTTTTTTCCCTTTTTGTGCTTGTCCTGCAGTCGTGGTGTCTCCAGAAGACCACTTTATTTTTTGGATCATTTTTCCAATAGTTTGTTGGCCTCACGTTTTAGTTCCATATCTTCCTTACCTAGCTAGGAGGCACCTGTGTCTATTGTTTTCCAAGAAATGTGTTTCCTTGTGCTCCAGGGGATGTTCTTTACCTGTTTTTTTTTCTTCCTGTCCCATTTTGGATGCAGGCTGGGAGTAAGTTGTAAGGTTGTGGGGTTTGAATTTTCCCCTTCCTCCCACGTGTTCCTAGGCCTTCCCATTTTCCTTTTCATCTTGTGCTTTTACTACAGTCTTAACATTCCTTGAGACCATTTTTCCTTTCCACTTGATGAAGCTCATGGTTTTGGGAGCTCCCTGCCTGTGCCAACGTGGGATTGAGTGGAATGTTGGTGCCTTGCATGTTGTGGACATAGAGATTCAACTAGAGGGTTGTTACTGCTGGACGTTGAGGTGTTTGGGTGCCTCATCGAAGCTGGAGGAGCAGGTAAGATATTTCTACTCTTTGCTACTGTTGCTAGATTTAAAATATCGTGAAATCAAACCACCATTTCCTTGAATTGGTTTGTCTTTTAGATGCCTTACTGGGAGATCTCTCCTTTCCTCTTGATTTCTCATTTTAGCTATTATTGTTGTCAGTGTGTTAGTGGAAAGCATGCATGTGTCCTCTCCTCTGGGTGTTATGTTTTCTTTCCCGAGTGATCGACCTTCATCCTTTTTTTATATATTTCTTTTCTTCGATTGAGTCTCAAGTTTGTTATGCTGTTCTAGCTAGTAATTCTCTGTCGTTAAAGTAAGCCTGCGATAACTATGAAACTCTTTCTTATCACCCGATATTTTCATATTTTTTCATACTTTGTCTAACTCTCTCTCAATCCCTTTGATAACCTTTTTGATCTGGGGAAAGAAAGGTTGTAGGATTGGAGTGATCAATGCTTGGGCTAGCCGGGTTGGAGTTTTTGTATTAAAACTTTTAGAATGAATAAGTTTGTGTGCAAATTTTTTTGGACCTTGCATGTTTGAGACTATTGTTTATCATCAAGTCTTGTTCCTAGGATTTTAAAGCCTTCCTCAGGAAGTACCTTGACATGTCCCCATCAACTTGAACCATAACTAGTTTTCGGATCATCTAAGTTCGAGGTTACAATTGTGCAAATCTAGTACCTAGCTAATACTAGAATTGCTTTGGTCTAATTCCCTCTTAGGAAGATTGTTGGTGGCATATTCTATTTTTTTAATTTGTGTTTTTCTCTTTTATAATGATAATGTTGTTAATTAAGATTGGTCGGTTCTATGCACGTAAATACCTTAATGTTTTGTGATGGAAATTATCTTGAACATTATTAACCTTGGGGAAAACTAATCTTGCAATCGATAATCTTATGGATTTATAGTGGAAGGTGTTGTTTTGATAACAGAACTTAGTAATATATGTTAGTACCTATGTTTGAACGGTTGATTGTGTTATCAAGGGTTGCCTTAAAATATTTTGTTTTGGGAAAGAGATAATTTCTTTTAAATTAACCAAACTTTAGAATTATTGTGGAGGTTTGTAAATCCTTAGTGATATAAAACTTGGATGATGTTTTGCATACTCTTGTTTGACGGAACTCCCTTTTTCTCTCACTTGATTGTTACTAGCCTATAAGGGCATTGGCCCTTCTTGAATGATTGGGGAATCTCTTAGAGTTAATGGTCAAAACTAGTATATTATGCCTTCACTTCGAAATTTATGTTGTGTGGTGTCGTGTATTAGATTTCAATCATATAATCTATATGATTACATGATTGAAATCCTAATATACTTGGTTTTTCATGTTAATATTTGAACCCCGTGGTTCCTCTTTATTGGGTTGATCAACTCTTGTCATTTTAGAAATCTATTATCATAGCCTATGCTTTTGGTATCTATTGATAATTTTAGATGGTTGGTCTGAATATCAAATTTCAATCTGTAATTATTTAATTAATTGATGGGAATCCATGTTTCTGTTAGATTGTTTATTTCTTACTTATAGGGCCAAGGGCCCTTCTCGTACGATTGTTAAACTTCGTTGCTTTTGAAGTAATTGTTCATAACTGAAGTACAAGGTCTTTCTTCTTAGATTGGCATGGTAGAGACTTTATTATAACTTGAGGAGTAGTTAGTGTTTAGAGCATCGACCCAATTCTTGAAATAAAATGTTTCCTTTCATGGTATTGTTAGATAATAGTTATTGTGGCTTTGTGTAGCCTTATCTTGCTCAGTTCTCGCGAACTGACTCTTGTGGAATTTTTTTTGCAGATGGCTTATGCGAGTAGATGAGGGATAGACTTGTAGACTTTTGCATCAACCTCAGTTGTGAAGTTCTTTTGTCCGAACTCTTTTATGTTGTAAAACTATGGGATGGGGTCCCAGTGGAAAATTTAGAAGAGGGACAATACCTTAGTATCATGTCTTATTGTGAGAAATGTTGTCTTAACTACTGAAACCTTGACTTGTTTTGTCTATCATGGAAAATATAAGATTGATTACCGTATTGTTATGAGTACATTTTTGTTGATTATAACAATTCTAATAAAGCATTATTTTTATCAATTGTTGCTTACCTTTTATTCCCTGATCAAGTTCAATAGAATTGTTTTGTCCACCTATGGTTTGTGCATCGTGTTGGAAAGGATTGATGTAACCATGTTTAGTTTTCACAAATGAGTAATGGTAAACTTTTCTCTTGAGACAAAATGTTGTGTTGTAAACCCTTCTAAGACATAGCAACAATGTAATTTATGCATAATAAAATGGTTGGATAATCCTCATAAAAGTTATAAAAGTTAAAATAACATATTTATATATGAATAAATAAATGTAGATGTGAGCTTCTTGATAACTTTTGGGTCCATAGGTGATCAAAGAGGAAACTACCTTTTTGTAATAAAAATATATTTACCTTGTTTTTTCCCAAACTAAACTAATCAACATTATCCCTTTTATGGTGAATTTTAAATGATCTTAAGGTGAAATCAATGGTTAGATTTTAGAAGATAATAAGATTTAATAAGTAGGAGGAAATAGTTTAGAAACCATGCAATCTATCTCTCTCAATCGTTGAAATGTAAATTATTTTCCTTTGTCAATCTTAATCAAGCAAAGTCCAAATGAAACTTTTAACCAATCTTGATAAATTCTTGGCCTCAATAAAAGGCGGGTTAATAAGCAATGAGACCCTAAAGCTGAATTCTTTTTGACCTTTTCCATTAACCCTTGCCTTGATTCATTGTGATCTTTCTTAAGTAATGTAAAATATTTGATCCTTTAACAAAGGAAGATTTTTGTTCTGAACCTAAAATGGTACTTTCCTTAAAATCGGAGCTTGTGCTTATCACCTGTGCAATAGAGGTGTGGAACAAGTGTCAGTGGCTTGAGTAAGATTGATTAACCTTGTGAGAAATGGAAAATGTTCTTAAATCAAATGAATTAAAAAAGTTATTGACATATAATTGATGACCCTATCTTAGAAAGCTTGGCCTTAAGCTATTTAGTCAATAGTAGAAAAGAAAGAAGTTCTCCCTTGTGAAAAGATTTGTGCGAATAATTACATGAATTTTTATAAGAAATAAGTTAAGAATTAAGAGACGTCTTAGTAAACAAGAAAATTTAACAAGAATTTCCTCGTGGGATGCCCCTAAACGTAAGTGTGTCCTGTGGTTGGACTTGTATGTGATGTTCTGTCGAAATGGGGAGTGAATAGTTTCATGTTGACATCGTAGATTTCCTTGTACCCTGGTGGTCAGTGTTGTGTCAAGCATATCGTGAGTTGGTGGTATCCATTGTGATCCTTTGTTGTGTCATGTAAACTCCAAGTAAGTCAAAAAAAAAAATTGTCCTGTACTTTGCTATGTTGTCTTGTGTGTCTGTTTTAGTGGGTGTTACACTTGGTATCAGAGTGGAGGTTCATGCTCTCAAACCTCTGGGGATAGATTGTGATGGTGGTGATGGTGTTGCATGATGGTGGTTGATATTGGAAGAGTAATGTGGTATAAATGTGATGTGATCCATGTCGTAATTGTGATATTGTGAATGTCATGATGTGTATGACACTTAGTGCGTACATTGTTATCATGTTGATGTGCTGGGGATGAGAGTATTCTCTCTCCTTCTTGGATTCTATGAAGATTCACGTGTGAAGAACCTGGTGTGTGAAAGAAATGTGATTGTGGATGACAGAGTGTTGGATATTGTGGCATATTGTGATATGTAGGTGTTTCGATGTATTGTATGACAAGATTTATGTAAAGTGAATTGAGTTGTATAATGATGTCATTATCATTTTTATAGAAATGTGTGTGTTCCCATGTTATATGGTGATTACTGTATGTTGTTATTGTGCTCATCATAAGTATAATTCATGTAATATGTAATGATTCATGTTGTGATTTAGGGAAATATGGTGGGTATATGATCCCTATCGTACAGTGATTGCACTTTGGGTGCAGCATGTGGTGATGTGGTGTGTTGTAAGCCAGTGAATGTAATGTATGTGATATACCCTGTATTGGTGCCATGTGTGAGATGCTATGGTTAATGTGTGTGAACCACCATTTTGTTAGTGATGTAGTTGCATGTTATGTTGTGAACCTTACGCTAACCGACCCTGAGGGAAATTGGTAAAGGTGTATGTTTGGAGTGAGGGAATGGGTACCATGGGCCAGTAACTAGAGCTGACCTTAGGTTCAGTAGATGATGACATGTCCTTCTTTCCTCTCTCCCTATGTGGTTGTTGTATGGATGCAACCTAAGTGTAACTATGACTGTGTTTAGCCTTGTCGAAGTGGTGGTGGGATGATTCAGATAGAGATGATGATAGTTGTACTATTGATATGTTATTTTATGAGCTGAGGCTCGATGTTCTGAGTGCCAGCAACTCGTTGAGTACCCCCTTGGTGGCCAGATAAGGCCACATAGTCATCGTAATGTGTTATTCTTATATGTGTATTTTATTCGTAAATTGAACTTTTACTTTATTTTGCAAGGACTATAGTTTTCTTGATTGCCATGCTTTACATTTTGGGCATTTCCTTGGTTTGTGGTACTAACATGCAGATTTTGACACTAACTATGGCTATTTGGCCATTTGTTTTCTTGGTTTTGGATCTTCTTTTAAATTTTAAGATTTTACCGCCTTTCCCAAGGCTTGTACTTTGCCACTTGGCATTTGAATCAGATTGCTATGTTGGTTCTATTGTCATGATGTGTGGAATAGGGTCATGGGATGCACCATGGAATGGTTGGACCTATGGACCCACTTCATTGTATGGGGGTACGCCCCAAGGAGTTACAGATAACTAGCGGGTTGTTGAACCATGAGTTATTATGTCACTTGGGTTGGGGTGTCTTGACTCTATGTGCCTAGGGCCATAGGGAAACCGACCTCCTTGAGGGAGGCATAAGAGATTGAGGGAGGCATAAGAGATTAAGGGAGGCATAAGAGATTGAGGGAGGCATAAGAGATTTGAGGGAGGCATAAGAGACTATTGAGGGAGGCATACGAGATTGAGGGAGGCATAAGAGACTTGAGTGAGGCATGAGAGTGTGTTGTGTGTGTGTGTGTGTGTGTGATTGATTTTGGGAGGTATATAGAGTTATTATGATGTTTTGGTTGTGGTCTTAGGATGTATGTGTTACTCATGGTAGTTGGATATGTTTTATGATGTTGTGGATATGACATTGATGCCCTTGTTGACCCTATGTACATGTGGCTATTTCCTGAGTTATGTAAAATCTTCATATGTGAAATTGTGGAAAATTTCTGGTTGTTGTAGTACACTTTTGTTCGAGTATTCTATATGTCAGTCATAGATGTGTGACAAGTGCTATGTTATGTGGACTGTGTCTATTCTCTTCCATATTTGGTTAAGCTCTTGCGGTGTGGTACCATCATAAAAGTATGTAAAAGTATGCTTGTGAATTCAATAGTGTTGTGTATGACCCTAGTAGGGTGTTGTGATAGCAGTTCATGTTGGGCACCCACAAGAAGGAATAAACTAAGAGTCTAGCAAAATGAAATTTTAAAGAACTTGGGTTAGGAATAATGTAAATGGAAAGAGACTAATTAAATAATGAATAAGAGGAAACTGCCAATCTTCACAGAACCTTGAAAGTTAGTCATTTGCTAAATGTTTCTAAGGCCACTCCATAGCCTGTTTTAACGATCGAAATTTTAACCATAGGGTGTACTTTCATCTTTGTTCAGTATTCTTTTGCCTACCACTCTTCCTTCCTCCTATGTTATGTCACATCGAGGATGATGCTTTCTTAAGGGGAGGAGAATGTAATGCCCCATTCGACGTTTACCCCTGGTCCTTGTCTCAGTGACCCTGTTGCTAAGCGTTGAATGGTTGTGTGTGCTCCCATTGACTGTCAGTTGTCTTAGACCTTGTTGCAGTGGAGGATTAGCATCCTCCCTCTTCATCATTCCTTCCCATGTCCTTGTTGATGTTGCTAGTGGTCGGGCCTCCACAACACCCTTTTACGATTATCCTATTAAAGGAAAATCTTGTCCTCGTTTCCGAGCTTGTCTGTCAGTCATTATTAATATGACTTATAATTATTTTTTAAGTTGTAAAAATAATAATAATAATAATAATAAATAATAATTTTATTTAATTGTCGAATGACGATTATTTTATTTTAGTGTCGTTTTTTATCAATATTATTATTAATTATGCCTAAGCTATTTTATTTTATTTTTTTGATTGTTTCTGTAGCATGAGTATCTTTTTGTGCAAAGGAAGAACTTACCCTATGGTCGTGTTGTGGTTGGTCATTTTCCTAAGCTTCTGTCGAAAACTCCAACCCCTAGTCACTCCCCTTTGGTCATTTAGGCCCGGTTGCCATACATGCTTGTGTTTATCATTTAAATTGAAGGAGAGTTGGGTATTCTGACCTCCGACCTACCATTCTTAATGACACATTATCCTTCTTGTTAGCGTGAGGACTATTATTTTCCTTTCCTCTTGGTCTTCTAGCATGTGAGGTGTGGATATGCCTTGGAAGTGGGGATGCCTACCTCTTTATTTTCTTCTTTATGACCATTTATTGGCCTGCCTAGCGTGGGACAGAATGAAAATTTGTTTTTTCTTTTGTTTGGGGCCTTGTATCAGGCATGCTGAGTGGTTTTCTTCCCATTTTGTTATTGGCCATGTGGGGGATTGGTTATGGGTTTATGTAAAAGGGGATTTCTCTTCTGCAATGTTTGGCTGAAGGCTCCTCTCACGCATGTGTGGGTAGATGTCCATACCCATTCAAACTACCTTTTCTTTTTGACCTGGCTGCATGGGTTTGCTTAGAGATTCTAGTTGTTCAGACTAGACACATGGCGATGGTGGGAGGGGAAGTAAGGTTGAGTTCAATATTCCTATTTTTGTGCACTTATCTTATTGTGGATGTGTTTTCCTTGAAGACACTTCTCTTGCAAGGTTAGCAATGTTTTTGGAAAAGGAGAACTTTCCTCCATGCCTTGTATTCGGGCTCTTAGTTTTCTTACGACCCCATCTTACTGGATTTACCTCCTCTGCCTTTGATGGATTTGTTTCTTGTTCCAAGATTCCATCTCTTCCTTGGCCATGTGCTTTCTGTCTAGAGTGATCTGAACAGGTTGTTATTTGTTTTTTTTCCTTTTTGTGCTTATCCTGCGTCATGGTGTCCCCAGAAGACCACGTATTTTTTTGGAGCATTTTTCTAACAGTTTGTCGGCCTCACATTTTTTTCCATACCTTCCTTACCTGGCTAGGAGGCACCTGCGTCTATCTGTTGTCCAAGAAATGTGTTTCCTTGTGCTCTAGGGGATGTTCTTTCCCTGCTTTGTTTTTTTTCCTGTCCCATTTTGGACGCAGGCTGGGAGTAAGTTGTAAGGTTGTGGGGTTTGACTTTTCCCCTTCCTCCCACGTGTTCCTAGGCCTACCCATTTTCCTTTTCATCTTTTGCTTTTACTGCAGTATTAGCAGTTCTTGAGACCATTTTCCTTTCCACCTGATGAAGCTCATGGTTTTGGGAGCTCCCTACCTATGTCAATGAGGGATTGCATGGAATTGTTGGTGCCTTGCATGCTGTGGAAAGAGATTCAACTAGAGGGTTGTTGTTGCTAGACGTTGAGGTGTTTGGGTGCCTCGTCGAAGCTGGAGGAGAAGGCAAGATATTTCTACTCTTTGCTACTATTGCTAGATTTAAAATATCATGAAATTGAACCACCATTTCATTGAATTGGTTTGTCTTTTGGATGCCTTGCTGGGAGATCTCTCCTTTCCTCTTGATTTCTCCTTGTTTTAGCTATTATCATTGTCAAGTGTGTTAGTGGAAAGCATGCATGTGTCCTCTCCTCTAGGTGTTATGTTTTCTTTCCTGAGTGATTGACCTTCATCCCTTTTTTTATATCTTCTTTTCTTTGATTGAGTCTCAAGTTTTTTATGTTGTTCTAGCTAGTAATTCTCTGTCGTTAAAGTAAGCCTGCGATAACTATGAAACTCTTTCTTATCACCAAGATTTTTCATCTTTTTTGTACTTTTTTAACTCTCTCTCAAGCCCTTTTGATAACTTCTTTTTATCTCGGGAAATAAAGGTTGTAGGATTGGAGTGATCAATGCTTAGGGCTAGCCGGGTTGGAGTTTTGGTATTAAAATTTTTAGAAGGAATAAGTTTGTGTGCAACGTTTTTTGGACCTTGCATGTTTGAGACTACTGTTTATCATCATTCTTGTTCCTAGGATTTTAAAGCCTTCCTCAGGAAGTACCTTGATTGTCCCCATCAACTTGAACCATAACTAGTTTTCGGATCATCTAAGTTCAAGGTTACAATTGTGCAAATCTAGTACCTAGCTAATACTAGAATTGCTTTGGTCTAATTCCCTCTTGGGAAGATTGTTGGTGGCATATTCTATTTTCCTTAATTGTGTGTTTTTCTCTTTTATAATGATAATGTTGTTAATTAAGATTGGTCGGTTCTATGCACATAAATACCTTAATGTTTTGCAATGGAAATTGTCTTGAACGTTATTAACCTTGGGGAAAACTAATCTTGCAATCGATACTCTTATGGATTTATAGCGGAAGGTGTTGTTTTGATAACGAAACTTAGTAATATATGTTAGTACCTATGTTTGAATGGTTGATTGTGTTATCAAGGGTTACCTTAAAATATTTTGTTTTGGGAAAGAGATAATTTCTTTTAAATTAACCAAACTTTAGAATTATTGTGGAGGTTTGTAAATCCTTAGTGATATAAAACTTGGATGATGTTTTGCATACTCTTGTTTGATGGAACTCCCTTTTTCTCTCGCTTGATTGTTACTAGCCTATAAGGGCATTGGCCCTTCTTGAATGATTGGGGAATCTCTTAGAGTTAATGGTCAAAGCTAGTATATTATGCCTTCGCTTCCGAAATTTATGTTGTGTGGTGTCCATGTATTAGATTTCAATCATATAATCTATATGATTACATGATTGAAATCCTAATATACTTGGCTTTTCGTGTTAATATTTGAACCCCGTGGTTCCTCTTTGTTGGGTTGATCAACTCTTGTCATTTTAGAAATCTTATATCATAGCCTATGCTTTTGGTATCCTTTGATAATTTTAGATGGTTGGTATGAATATCAAATTTTAAATCATGAAATTATTTAATTATTTGATGGGAATCTCGTTTCCATTAGATTGTTTATTTTTTACTTATAGGTCCCTTCTCGTATGATTGTTAAACTTTCATTGACTTTTGAAGTAATTGTTCATAACTGAAGTACAAGGTCTTTCTTCTTAGATTGGCATGGTAGAGACTTTATTATAACTTGAGGAGTAGTTAGTGTTTAGAGCATCAACCCAATTCTGGAAATAAAATGTTTCCTTTCATGGTATTGTTAGATAATAGTTATTGTGGCTTTGTGTAGCCTTATCTTGCTTAGTTCTCATGAACTAACTCTTGTGGAAAAATTTTTTTGCAGATGGCTTATGCGAGTAGATGAGGGATAGACTTGTAGACTTTTACATCAACCTCAGTTGGGAAGTCCTTTTGCATGAACTCTTATTTGTTGTAAAACTCTGGGATGGGATTCAGTGTAAAATTCTAGAAGAGGGTCAATGTCTTAGTATAATGTATTATGGATTATGTTGTAATAATTATTGAAACCTTGACTTTTTTTGTCTATCGTGGAAAACATAAGATTGATCACCGTATTGTTGTTGAGTGATTTTTATTGTATTATAACAACCTTAGTATAGCATTGTTTCAATGATTGTGCTTACCTTCTTTCTCCTAATTCATGGTTCAATAGAATATTTTTCCACCTATGGGTTTGTATGTCGTGTTAGAAAGGATTGATGTAACCATGTTTAGTTTTCACAAGTGAGTAATGGTAAACTTTACTCTTGAGACAAAATGTTGTGTGGTAAACCCTTCTTCGACATAGTAACAATGTAATTCTATGCATAATAAAATGGTTGGATAGTCCTCATATAAGTTATAAAAGTTCTATATTTGAGTGAATAAATAAATGTAGATGTGAGCTTCTTGATAAATTTTGGGTCCATAGGTGATCAATGAGGAAACTAGCTTTTGTAATAAAAATTATTTACCTTGTTCTTCCGCAAACTAAACTAATCAACATTATCCCTTTTATGGTTAATTTTTAAACGATCTTAAGGTTGAAATCAATGGTTAGATTTTTTAAGATAATAAGATTTAATAAGTAGGAGGAAATAGTTTAGAAACCATGCAATCTATCTCTCAATCATTTGAAATGTAAATTGTTTTCCTTTGTCAATCTTAATCAAGAAAATTCCTAAATGAAACTTTTAACCAATCTTGATAAACTCTTAGCCTCAATAAAAGACTGGGTTAATAAGCAATGAGACCCTGAAGCTGAATTCTTTTTGACCTGTTCCATTAACCCTTGCCTTGATTCATGGTGATCTTTCTTAAGTAACGTAAAAATTTGATCCTTAAACAAAGAAGATTATTGTACTGAACCCTAAAATGGTACTTTCCTTAAAATTGGAGCTTGTGCTTATCACCTGTGCAATAGAGGTGTGGAACAAGTGTCAGTGGCTTGAGTAAGATTGATTAACCTTGTGAGAAATGGAAAATGTTCTAAAATCAAATGAATTAAACAATTTATTGACATATAATTGATGACCCTATCTTAGAAAGCTTGGCCTTAAGCTATTTAGTCAATAGTAGAAAAGAAAGAAGTTCTCCCTTGTGAAAAGAATTGTGTGAATAATTACATGATTTTTTATAAGAATGTAAGTTAAGAATTAAGAGACATCTTAGTAAACAAGAAACTTTAACAAGACTTTCCTCGTGGGATGCCCCTAAACGTAAGTGTGTTCTGTGGTTGGACCTGTATGTGATGTCCTGTCGAAATGGGGAGTGAACAATTTCATGTTGACAT
The DNA here is from genome assembly GCA_019776745.2 of Taxus chinensis. NCBI lineage: Eukaryota > Viridiplantae > Streptophyta > Pinopsida > Cupressales > Taxaceae > Taxus > Taxus chinensis. The sequence goes on from CM034146.1 coordinate 796,693,275, forward strand.
CGTAGATTTCCTTGTACCCTTGTGGTCAATGTTGTGTCAAGCCTATCGTGAGTTGGTGGTAGCCATTGTGATCCCTTGTTGTGTCGTGTAAACTCCAAGTAAGTCAAAAAAAAGAAATTGTCCTTTACTTTGCTATGTTGTCTTGTGTGTCTTTTTAGTGGTCGTTACAGTAGCATTCATAGTAACTTGGTGTAAATGAGATTTAATTCAGTATCCCATGATGACTCCATACTCACACAATTTCTACCTAGCTACTATGTGTCAGGTAAGGCCAAATTCCACATGATGCATCCATAAAGAAGTAGGATACCAACATAATGCTTATGATGATGTTGTATGCAGTTTGTGTTATGTGATAGATTGAGGAACACAAGTTGAGAATCTATATGGTACTATGTGAGGATTTTCAACTTAGTATGAGACATAATATTATGGAGAAAGATTATGAAGTGGGTAATTGGGATAACACTGTCTAGATTTAGATGAATACTCAAGTGCCACATATACTAGGAAGTGGTCAACTATGATGTCATTTAACATATTAAGCATCACAGATATCCACGAATTAATACCAAGAGAGTATGTTGAGTATCTCATGTGGAAGAAGAATATGATAGTTAATTTCCAAGTACATTCATACTATTATAGGTCCAACTGAAGGTTACTATAATCGTTATTCCCCCATGATATGGGTTTTTTCGTACTGCCAGTGTTTTGCCTTGAGAATGACACTATGGGCCAAATAATTTCTCAATGAAACCATAAAATGAGTCAAGAGATGTAAAAAGTTAACCATGTAATGTTTGGACTAGATCCTAAAAATGAACTTCAACCATAATAAATTTGGATTAGTTGAAAATTGACAATAGTGCACTGAAATGAGATAATCCTTGTCACATACCTAGTCTAATAATGATCACTCCTAAACAAGATTTAAAGTGGTCAGCAAATGTTACTTATTATATAATTTGGGTTACATGCATGATGTTAATCAATAAGGTTATCAAAATTATGCAAATAGGTTGGTAGACAGGGGTATATCCATGATAAGCCATATATACTTCATTTTTGGGTTATTGGTATCTGCATAGTCTTTAGGTCAATTCTAGAAGAGAGGTGTGGATAAATTTACTTCAAGCATTCAATTTCACAACTACTATTGTGTTAAACCTTAGGTGCATTTAGGTATCAAGTAGTGAAATCTTGTGTTGTCTAGAAATACGAATTAACTCTGACTTATTTTTACATAGGATATGAAAACATCTAATGGCATAGAACCACCCAATTTAATAGGACGAAATTTGCAAGACACTATTGTTGTTCAACCTTAGGTATTTTATTTGTGGTTTTGTCTAAATTGTCTAATGATGTGAATCCAGGTGTAAGTAGGTTGAAATACCTCAAGATGCACATCAAGGATTTTTCATAGAATAAATAAAAGGAGATTGTAGAAAATAGATTTCTTATCATTATGTGGGAGTTTTAACTAATATTGTTGCGGGTGCTAGTTGTGGTGCACCTTTAACTTTTCACATCTACTCTAAAAACCCTAAAATGCCAAAAAACCCTTAGTTGCCAAACTTTCTTTTATATGTCAGGGATTTAATTACTACTATCCTGAAGGTGTACTCTCATAAGTCAATATGTCAAACATGACCCCACATAGATTAGAAAACTCAGAGACTTTGACTCTATCCTTTTAACTCACAGTAAAATCCAATTGATTTGAAGTGCAAAAATGAGATTTTTTATTTTAGCTACGAGATAAGGTCTACAACGGATCAAACGATCTTGCACAGAAGGGTATTTCTAAGGGTATATAGTACATTGCACAAGACACCACACTTCAAGGCTAATGAAGGTGTTATAATAAGTGTGTCTAGTCTGGAACAACAAGGTCAGTGAAGATGAGGAACTTTGGTGGAAGAAAAGATAAGTTCTCAAAGGATAATTAAAAACATTAGAAGCGCTCGATGGGTTGTTAAGCTAACCCAATGGTAATCATAGTGAGCCCCAAAATTGGCTAAGTATGGAAAATTTTGCAGGAAGGGCTATTCATGTGTCTCAATGTCTTAGATCTTTAAAGGTTAAATACACAATCAGGAAGAGGTGTTTTGGCAATAGCTAAGCCTCAACGTGGTGCTAGAGCCCCATAAATGCTAGCAGGCCGATCATTGAATATATAGGAATAATATCTTTAAAGATAAATCCGATATAGTGCAGATTCCCCCATAGTTTGAACATCAAGTGTCGCCACGTAGTGGCAACCTAAATGTGGGGCAAAGAGATCCTATAGAATGTGGATTTAGTATTAGTTGAACCAGCGGATTAGCCTCTGATGTTTCCCACTATCTTGGTACTTTATGCACCTTGTTTTTTGTGGGATGCTAGTAGTATTGGGACAATATTATCGATGTCATGTGGTTTTGTTTTGAGGATTCGAGTAAATGTATCAGAGTCGGGGATTGTACATATTTTTTGGGATAATTTGTTCGTAGGCCGATGGATTAGTGACCCATGTTAGTCAACTTCATAGTTATTTACTGGTCGAAAATGACACATTTATTCTTTTTAGTGTGTGTAGGATTTACATGAACATAAAAATGTAACCCTCAATGTGTCCATTGGTGTAAGATGTCAATGGGCCCACCAGGTAAAATTAGCCTTGGTGATATGATTCATCCTTTTAGAATGGATAGAGGAAGCTAAAGGTATTTAGATGTAATCTACACAAGTGTCCACTTCAATTGAGCACTATGAAGACGTTAATCCAAAGGGTACTTCCAGATGATATAGCGCTAGGCCTAAATGTGTGACTATGCTCAGGCAAAGTTTCTCGGCCAGGGTTTTGGAAAAACCCTAAAGGAGGAATATTACAGTGAACAACGTAGAATGCCCGGTGGAATCTACCATATTTGAAATCCTATGGGATCAATTTTAGATGGAAACCATGGGTTTCATGTATAAATAAATCAAGTAGTTTCACAAAAAAACTAAATAAAAAATGTAGGGGTTTGACTCTAATTGAGATTAATTACTATATGTAAATGACCCTGATCTTCAGAATTAGACCATTAGAGTAAATGACTAGAAATTATAAACCATGTGGTGATAAGATGGACTTATAAAATATTAAGCATATAGATACCCTCAAAATTATGGTTAGGGCATAGAGAGGTAACATTGTTTTATAAAGTATGAAAATTGGTGTATAAAAAATTGGAAAACATCTTTTAGGACATTAATACAAAATCTGATTTCTTCAGCTACCCGATTAGATTTAATGTGATCCGTCGTTCTTCTTCCTTAGCATGCCAAAAAAACATAGGGGAACTAGAATTGATAGATCATAGGTGGATTTGAGATGGGAATTTATTGATAGTTGTTGATATTTCAAAGCAAGATTCAATGCATATCTCAAGGTGGTTGAAGTAGGATTCAAACTTTTCCCTCATCTCTCTCATTCTTCCTACATATTGTAATGAAATGGCATATTGAAAGTTATTGGTCATTGTTTCTCCTCTGCACCCCCTCTCTCTTTCTTCCTTAGGGTATAATGCGGAGTCTAAGCCTCCTCCCATGGCTCAAAAATGGAATTTTCTTTCCTCTTTCCCACTAATGATGTACCGTGTAACATTTTTGAGCAACAAAATTTGTTTCATGATGCATCTGTCCATCTTTGGCTTATTTTATTATCTCTTCTTAACTCTCATTTTTGTAGGGTATACTATGCATACTTTGATGTTTGTTGTAGGTTCTGGGAGCTATGCTTAATGGGTTTTGAAGTGGTGTTCTGTGTGAAATATTTCTCTAGTCTATGGTACATTCTGTCTGCCCTCTCCTCTACTCACCTCTCTCCACTTCAGGTAGTCAGAGCTATGATTCAACCACTTCCTTTTATTGTGTATCACTGCTTAGTGTAGGCCCTTTCACCCTCTCTTTTTCTCTCTAGTGCCTTGGAATGGTTCGATTATGATAGATTAGATCCTACCTACACTTGAGTAACTTGTGGCAAGTAGATTAGGAAGCAAGAACTGAATTTCTTCAGAGGTCCATCTCAAGTTTTTCAAATTCCACAGCTCGAGAGACGATTCCTTGTTTTGAAATCACACTGAATTCCCAACTCTCAATAAAGCCATTCAGGGGTGTTTTGATTCTACACTAACATTTTTGGCACACCTGTTGGGACAGGGCTGAAGAACCTTACCACTTCATCATAGCAGGGTTGGTTTTGTTCCTGTTAAGGTTCCACCTTTTGAGGCACATTCAAGGCACATATGGTGAATCCATTTGTTCAATAACCCATTCTCTTAAGTTGCAGACCTTTTCCATGTGTTTCCACTCATTTTCATCCATTTTCTTCTTCCATCTCTTTCATTTTCTCCTATCCCATGAAGTTATGCAATCATGGCTTCATTTCCTTCTTGGAACTCACATTTGCAGGAACAATAATACAATCCACCTCCAGTGCACTTCTAAACTCCTCTAGATCAGCATTATGATCAAATCTAGAAACATTATGCTTACCCATATTAGCAAGGTCAAAGTCAGTTTGGCCATGGATATTATCGATAATAAGGGGACGCATACAATGTTGATAACTATGTCGAGAATGTTGGTTTTTTGGAGAAGATTCAAAGAATGAAGGCTATCATGGTGCAATCTAGGGGTAGAGCACAGATGAAGGAATTCAAGATTTGTTTTAGGACACCTTATCCATGGGAAGGCCTTTTTCCAAGACATTATAGCCCTCAAGAGAAGCTTGACTTCGTGGTTGAAATTTTTCCTCAAATTACACAATGGACTGAGGAGATTGAGGCTTATGAGTTGGATACAAGACAACCTTTTTAGTGGATAAATCCACCATATCATAGCTTTTATTTTTCTCTTTTCTGAATAAACACCGTCTCAACCCAAGCTACAATTTCCAAGCTTCCCATCTGCTGCCCCAAGTGTTGATTTCCCTTCTCCATCTCCTAGTCTTCCACCTCATCTTAATTATTTTTCCCTTTTTCCTTCTAACCAGTCTTTCCCTCCAAAGAAACAAGAAGTTTTACTTCCCTCTTCACCACAAGCAACAAAAAAAATGGTTGAATCCCAACCTACCACCCCTCTTACATCCCCACATCCACGTTGGGGAGATGAAAATCAAACAATTAGCCAAAGGCAACAAGAAGAGGAACCCAACATAAAAGAAATTAAAAACAATATGAAGAGTTGGGATGCTAAATTTGGGATTAAAAATATTCCCTTAATGGTTAAGCCAAGAGAGGAGGTCAAGATTGAAGAACCTGTGGTGCCTGAGGCTGAGTTTGTAGTAGAGGAGGAGGACCATACAGTTTCAGATGGTCCAACTATGAAGCAGACTACAAAAGAACCTTCAGTACTTCCTCCCACTTCATCCCCTTAAAACCATAATGATGAAGAAGAGTTTGAGCTTTCAAACTTCATTTTTGAAGATGAGGGGGACCATGGTAAGCAATTTTCAAATCAAAAGGACACCATGGAGGACGTTAAGTACATGCAACAAGACAACATGGAGGCACGTTATCTGTCGTACTTGGAGGAACGCTTTGATGGAGAAAATCCCATGGAGATCACATCATTTTCTCCTCCATCATCCACCTTCCAAGTACATAAGCCTGTTGCCATGAAGGAGAGCATTCAAGTAAAACTGAGTTCATGGATGAATTAGATATGATATGGAAATGAAGTTAAAACCTATAACCTCAAAGCATGAAGGTAATCTACACTAAACCATCATGATAAGAGATAAACAAGACTAACATCTATCATTGTATGAACTAGATTAAATATAAACTAACATGATAAAGCTACTCTCTACTCTTTAGATCACTTAATTAAATATTGAACCTAAGAATATCAACTTAGAAATCAAAGGTGTGATTAGTTGTTTTATGGTTCTCAAGCTTTGAAGAATGGAGTCTCACCATTAATGGCTTTAAGGAAAATGGTTCTCTCTATTTACTCAAAACTTGGATTATGGATGCAAATGAAGGTTATTAGCTCAAGATCAATGAAGGAAGTAAGTTTAAGATCAAATGTCTTATAGCTTAAAGCTAATACAAATGGAATACAAAAACTAGGTGCTCTTAGTGTTAATAATATATTCTAGGTATGATGGTGAAAGTTGAATGGGTAGGCTTAGTATTGTATTTATAGTTTTTAGTTTGGAAGAATTTGGAATTTAGGTGCATGTGGGACGGAATCTCAAAAAGCACTTTTAGATTAGATTAGGATAACTATGGTTTAGGCTAGTTAAACTTGATTAGTAAGTGATTAGAGAATCGTTGAGAGTTAGGAGGGGTCTGGATAACCAATTGCAACTAATAGATAGCCTTTGAAGCCAATATAAGTGGTCTAGAGAGAACTAGGGAGGTTCTAAATGGTCGAAAGGAGGAATGTTTAGCTAATAAGAGATATATTAGCCAAATAAGATGATTATAGGAAGAATACGACCAAGAAGGTGTCGTGAATGGGCATCCTAGAGTGAATCAAAGAAGGGTTGATTAATGAAGTGTCATTAATTGGTTGAAGTTGAGAAAATGCTAAGTGTAAGCATGTTTTAGGTGTCTACATTTTCCCCTCTTTGAGGTGGTGTAAGCGACGTCACTTCAAAGAAATTAGGCAAGCATAAACAAGTAGAAATTTTTGAAGGGATAGAAGAAAAATGAGTAGAATGGAGGATGCCCCCTTGATTATTGATGGGGTGATAGAAGAACTTGATTAATGATTGATAAGATGATAGAAAGAGAACAAAAGAAAGAATAGTGTGAAGAAGAAGAAAAAGGATATAGAAGAAAAGGAGTATGAGGAAGGGGGAATGAGCTAACATCCATTCAATGCATTTTAAAAAACTTTGTTTGTCATCATATTGCTAAAGATCTTCATCATCGGTCATTATTAAAAAGAATGAACAAAATTGTAGTATGACATGAAAATCCATATACGAACAAATGTACATTGCTAAAAACACCAAATCCATGTAACATACAAAATGCAATGCAATACGAGAAAGTAAAATATTCCTAACTCCATGCAACATACATAATGTAATGTAATATGGGAAAGTAAACAAGCTAACCTAATAGAGAAAACACAACATAATGTTTTTTTTTATCGAGATTCAGTTCCGACCTATGTGAGTTAATGACAAGGGTTAATGACGGTGCCCCAAGTAAGGATACATGCGAGGAGAATAACGGAGGACACTTGGGCCCCTCTGAAAAAGAAATGTGCACTATGAAATAGTACTAGGCAACTCATTGTGTCCCAGAGTACAGACAAAGAAAGGAGCATAAATTTTGTTAATGAATATAGATCAAGATGATCCATGAGTCACACACATGAACAAGTGAGAACCAAAGAGCGACGTTTGGTAGAATGATTTTTAATTTTTAGAAGTTTTTTGAAACATATTTGAATGTTTTAATTTTATATTTTTTCTGAAACTATGTACAAGAAGACAAGGAAGTGTGGATGCCACTAGTGATAGATGGGATGTACAAGGGCATAAGGCCACATGCGTGTAAGAAAGGTGAAGATGTAAAAATTCCCCAGTGATTAGGTGGGAGTATTCAAAGGAAAACTCTTCATGTGTAGAAGTGGGATGCAAGGCCATTATGGATATGTTAAACATGATAATGAACATAAACAAATGAAGTTCTTAGAAGACGCAAGGATGCCCCCAGCGTAAGTTGGCCTAAAAGCACATGATAGAAAGGAAGAAGAGGATTAGTTTTGTGAAAAGGGACAAAGGTGTCCGAAAACATGGAAAAAAATTAATACTATACACATGGATGTTCTGAACGAAGTAGAAGAATGATGTGAATGATATGAATGTAGCTTAGAAGCCTTGTGATGAATAAGTGATTAGCTAAAGGCACAAATTGTGAGATGAGATAGGGAATAAAGTAAGAGTCTGAACAAGGTACAAAAAAATACACTTGGTAACATAATAATTGTGTTTACACATAGATATCTAGTGTGTGCACTTGGAAATTAATTACCTCTTGAAGGGAATATTTAATAGACAACAAGTGAAGACACCCTAGCCAATGTGTAGGAATGATTTATTTTGATAGATGATAGGTGATTTGTGACTGAACGGTGGAAGGATAGATGTAAATTTCTCTGTTGCCAGTCAAGGCATCCATAGCCCTAATAGAGATGTATTTGATTCTAATTGAAACATTGCTCTACTGCTAGTGAGGCCTCCATAGCGCTGATAGAGATTATTGGAAATACCTAAGACAGAGTTATATATGAATTTTCTTTTGGTTTTAGCTTTTAGCTTTTGATTTTTTTATTGATTTTGATTCTTTTGCTTTATGAAAACTTATTTCAGCCCTCTTGTTTGACAAGGGGTTAAGAACCACTAATGGCTTGATGGAATGAGGTGGAAGTGATTGTGATGATGACATTGGCTAGTGTAAAAAAATATGTCAAAAATTTCTTTGCAACAAGTTTATTAGATATTGAATGTGATAGGATCTCTAAGAGGTCAGTCGTTCTTTAATTTACCAAGGTGATAAAAGATCAAGGTCAAATGGATACCATAGAGATAAATGTCACAAAGTGGGTGCAAATAGGATAACCAAATTTAACCAAAAGGGATGAAAATGGTAGGAAGAATTGTAGAAGAAGAGAAAGAAAGGGAAGAAAGAAACTTCCATGTGTACGTAATACCTTATTGTAATGTCTGACCTTTGTACCTTTGATTTTTCTCGTGTTTTCTCAATGTTTTTTTGTATTTTTGAATTTTTTTCTATTTTTATATTTTTGATAGTTTTTGGAAAGGTGGGAACAAAAAAATCACTGTGTGTGATAGGATCCAACAATGATATTTGTGACTTCCTTGATAAGGGAGACTAGGTGTATTTGTTTATCAAGAGTTATGTTATCCCCTATCTCAATTATCATTGTGATCTTGTACTCAATAAATGACAGTGATTTATCCTGAAACATGGATTTTGTATGCTGGAGCTTGATTCCCCTATCTATAGGTTTATGCACTTTGCACCAAACATGATGGTTACATTGATATGCATTCTTGAATCATGCTTGATTTACAATTTTGAGATTGTTTGAGCTGTTGGGGGCTTTCGAGATCTTGGAAGTTTTGAAATGACCCTGATAATGAACCTGTTTGGGTTTCTTATAATCTGACGTGTGACTTATCTGATCCCGAGAAGGAGAAGAAGAGACCGTTGACATTTATAAATGATGTGAGAAATGACTGCAAGCTTTCCACAACCATCGATAGAAGAAATACGTGATGGATGAAAAGGATACGGTCCAATAATTAAAGAGGATGGGCTACTAGGAGGTGAGCCACTAATAGAAGATGATGAAGGGATACCAGGACATGGCCCTAAGATGGAAGAAAATGATGAAGGGCTGCTAGGACGTGGCCCAAGTATAGATGAGGAGAGACTCCTAAGAAGTATCCCATAGATAGAAGAGGATGAAGGGATATTAGGACGTGGCCCAAGAATAGAAGGGAATGGGCTAGCAGAAGGTGACCCGCAAGTAGAAAATGAAGGGCTACTAGGATGTGGCCCCATAATAGAAGAAGACAATGGGCTACTCACTAATGACCCAAGGAGAGATTTGGATTGAGGAATGGTGATAGATAATTTATGATTTGGTAACGAGAAGATAGCCCATGGATCAATGCTAGACCCCGACATCTCATCATGCTCAGAAGAAGGTGAAGATGGAATAGTAGAATAATCAAGTTCGATGACCTTAGGATTTTCCTCTATGTTATGATAAAAGGAATCAACTCTCTTTTCTCCAATACGCGAGCGTATCGAGTTCTATAAAAAATCCTTGTTTGCAATACTCTAAAGGGATATCATCATGTAGTCTGATTGTTCCTTCATCCTGAGAGAAATCAATCAGTAGAGGTTTTTTTTCATTATTCATAGAAGGTTGAATAGAATAAACAGGTCTGATAAGGAAGGAATATTGATTAATAGAAGAAGATGATTCAAGAGAGGAAGTAGGACTGGTGGCAAATGTCTCATGAATGGACAATTTCGACTTGGACCTAGATTTATTTTCTAGAAGATGATGTAATATAGGTTAGAAAGTAGGATTGCATAGCCATTCATTAAGTTGGAATGTAAGATTTGAAATAGATGATTGACTAGAGGTAACATGAGTCATGGAACTCTTCGACGGAGGAAAAGGTCATTGAGATGACTGATGAAGGTGGTCCTACAAAGAAAGGAAGGATCGTGACTCAAGACCTGAGTTATACATTCAATGGATAGAACTTGGAGTCACACAAGTCTTCAAAGGAGGAAGAAATCCTTAAGGTGATATGGAATAAAGGTCTTGCAAAGGAAGGGAGAACTGTGATTTCAGATTTGATATAGGAGTATCCGAACAATAGTTGGGATCCGAATCTTTAGAAGAAGATTGGGAATCTGAATGGTAGTTTGGATCTAAATCAGAAGAAGAAGAGTGGGGAGAACCTAAATAATAATTTGGATTAGAAGCATCCAAACCATACCATCGAGTATGAGCTGAAGGTGGGGAATAGGGTACCCGTATGGGTCCTTGCCATAAAGAACCAAATGATTTTTAGTTATAGTGGGAATATTTTGATTTGAATTACTAAATCTAGGTTCTGTATTGTGTTAAGTGTGAGAAACTATGTGATAGTCAGTCATATTGTTGGAATTGTTTTAAGAAAAAATTTATAGATCTATATAGTGTGATGGAACTCCTACAAAGGGAAGGAAGTGACATGTCGATTCGAGTAGCATAATGAGATCCAACTATACATTTTATAAGTATGGAGATGCGTGCGTGATTTTCTGAATAAGGTTTAAGGAAAATAAATATTATGATGATGTGATCTTGATGAGATAAAAAAGGATTGTCCTAAGAAATAAGTTTTTTAGATGAATAATCACAAGGAACAATCACGTAAGTGTGAAACACAAAGCCAATCAACAAGGAAATTCACCCTATGCAAATGTGTGTGCAAAGTAATAGTTCATTTCAAAAGATGATCAACACAATGTGAATATTTATGTCAAACTCAAAATGAACAAGGTGTAAATATTAACAAAGGGAGATCAAATGATGAATCAATCAGAACTATGATGATGATCTTGAAATCAAGATCAAGTCGCCATCAAATATATAAGGACGTATCCATGGAATTTAGACATTTAACACCTAAGCCACAAACATGGATGAGCTTAAATGGAGCAAAAAAGTGGTGAACACTATCTATGAAAAAACTCCCAAAATATTCCTTCTCTTGCCCCCAATGGGCAATAAGAATACAAAGGTGTAGATGAAAAATAAACTAAGTGCCACTTGGGCAGAGCTTCGCCTCATCTGAAGGAAGAAAGAAGCTAAGCTAAGTGAAACGTCATCTAATTTCTATGATGAAAGGCACTCAGATCCAACTTATTTGGATTCTTTACCTTGTTCGAAAAATAAGGTTTTGAATCCAAAAAAGTTATTGCTTTGTGATGGCCAAGATGCGACAGAGGACTAGTAAAGTGGGCCTCAACACAAAATGGCCTCCTTAATAAGATCTCTCAACTAGGTGTTACAAAGCCATCTAAGAGTGGGCACGATTTACCCAAAAAGTCACACTGAATAATTTGGGAGTATCTCAACTTTTCCCCCTTCAAGTAAAGTGGGCACTAAATTCATCCATCATGTACTCTTGCTAGGTCGCGACACAAACAATTTTGTAACACTAACTCACAAGGAAAACTGGTCAAGTGGGTAAGCGAGGAGCTTCTTGTTTCATCCACAAGGTTACTCAGTGGTGGATTACTTTAGGGTTCCTGGAACCACCCCCATTGCTGCAGCTTAAGGTGTTATGCCAAAGGGGTTATGTTCTAGTTGAATAGATAGGGACATATCCTTTTCCGAAACCTATAATATAGTGTGATGACAGTGGTGTGTTTTTTATCTTTCTTAACTTTTATGTGGTTTTAAGTAGCACAATGTTTGGTAACCTATAATAACACCTGTATCAGAAGTCTTTGTTTTTTTCCTTAGCTCCTCCTTTCTTTGACAATCGTTAGGTTATGTAGACAACAATTTTTTGGTAATTTTCTAGTTCATAGGTTGATGTCATGAAAGAGATTTTTTCACTTTGCTTTTTATTCCTAAGATCACCAAAAAAGGTGTGAAGGAAGAGCATACGCAACGTGAAAAATCCTACTGAAATCACATGAATGTTTTACTTCAAACTTTATAAAACAAGTGTTTCTTTGAACAATTTATATGAGTTTTGTATAAGTGTTTGTGATCTCCAATATCACCTTGGAAGACGTGAGGAGAGAGCATACACACTTCTACAAAGCTACTTGTAAGACAAGAACAAAATACTTTAACTATGCAAACTAAAATGTTTAAGAAAAAACAATGTTTTTTGAATTGTTAGTCCTAGAAACCTGCAGTAATGGATCAAAAAAAAAGATTTTTTAGACTGTAAAAATTTCAAAATTTTAAGATAGACACCTACACGTCTATATTGACACCAACGATTCCAAACTGACGAATACACACCCTACCTAATGAGTATGCCTATAGTAAAAAATTAATGAAACCTAATGTACTAACACACATACACTCACAACATGATAGAGACGCACCCATATTGACATGGATGCTCACGTTCTTACGTGTATGTGTTCAAGCCTAAAACAAGAAACTGTAATTTTTTTAATACATTCATACCATTTACGCATACGCGACTAGAGAGGTGGATACACACCCCAAATAACAGAGATGTATGCATGATTCTATAGAGAGAGAATATGCAAATGATGAAGTCCTCCTGATAAGTGTACACCTGATTTAATGGGTACGTTGGGGTTTTAATGTGTATGAGCCCCTTGTTTGACACCTACACGCACCCTGTAAAAAACCTGCAAAAAACATGGATTTTCAAATTTTCAAGAGCAAATGGGTTAGTTTTCAGTTAAAGTGTCCTTTTTTTATATCAAACCCACAAAATGTGTGTAAATGAAGGTCATTTATATAGGGTTAGAAACAAAAATGAGGAAATAACAAGTGATTTGACCCAAAAACTTGAAAATGAACATTAAAAAACCTAAAATACCTCCATTAATGGAGGATGGACATAAGTGTCCCACTAGGCATGCCACATGTGTTCATGGATAAATTAGATATGCTATGGAAATGAAGTTAAAACCTATAACCTCTAAGCATGAAACTAATCTACACTAAATCATCATGATAAGAGATAAACAAGACTAACATCTATTATTGTAAGAACTATATTAAATCTAAACTAACATGATAAACTACTCTCTACTCTTTAGATCACTTAATTAAACATTGAACCTAAGAAGATCAACTTAGCAATCAAAGGTGTGATTATTTGTTTTATGCTTCTCAAGATTTCAAGAATCAAGTTTCACCATTAATGGCTTCAAGGCCAATGGTTCTCTCTATTTACTCAAAACTTGGATTATGGATGCAAATGGAGGTTATTAGCTCAAGATCAATGAAGGGAGTAAATTTAAGATCAAATGTCTTATAGCTTAAAGCTAATAGAAATGGAATCCCAATCCTAGGTGTTCTTAGTGTTAATAAGATATCCTAGGTGTTAAGGTGTAAGTTAAATGGGTAGGCTTAGCCTTGTATTTATAGTTTTTGGTTTGGAAGAATTTGGAATTTGGTTGCACGTGGGACTAAATCTCAAAAAGAACTTTTATATTAGATTATGATAAACATGCTTTAGGCTAGTTAACTAGGGTTTAGGCTAGTTAAACATGATTAGCAAGTGATTAGAGACTCATTGAGAGTTGGCAGGTGTCTGGATAGCCAATTATGACTGATAGATAGCATATGAAGCCAATAGAAGAGGTCTAGAGAGAACTAGGGAGGTTCTGAATGGTCAAAAGGAGGAATGTTTAGCTAATAAGAGAGATATTAGCCAAATAAGATGATTATAAGAAGAATATGACCAAGAAGGTGTCATGAATGGGAATTTGAGAGTGGAGTGAAGAATGGTTGATTAGCGAAGTGTTGTTAATCAGTTGATTTTGAGGAAATGCTAAGTGTAAGCATGTTTTAGGTGTCTATAACAACATCCTACATTTCACAACATCCCTTTGGAACTAAGGTTGGAAGATATGAGTCTTCGATGTTCTTCACAGGAGAAGGAATAGAGAAGGTAGGAGGATGCAATCATCCCTCTCACACCATCCATCCAGTAAGGTCAGTAAGAATATTCCATTCTTGGAGTTGAAATTTAGAGCAAGGGGCACATCCAAAGGATCAGACTGTGCCCAATTAGGTACTTGGTTTCATTGGAGCCAAGGGAGAAGCCACAACCATTCATGCATACTTCTAAGCATGAGAGAGAGCCCCAAAGTGTCAAGGATCATGATCAATACCTCCAGAAGTCTAACGCAAATTAGATTGAGGAGGTATTTCCCATTAATGTTGATACCTTATTGGTTTTTGTGGAGGACTAGATTATTGTCAGTTTTTTTCTCATCCAAGTAGCCATATTACATGACAAACCATTTACATGGCTACCCCTTTTAAGAAAAGGAAGCTACATCTCGTTGCTAGTTGTAGGATTTTTTTGAGTCCCTCTTCTCTCTGGTTAGTGCAGGAGTAGGTTTAGGTTTGCTTTCAGTAGAAAAAGTCCTTTTGCACACTCTTCATGTATCATTTGAGGCATGTATGATTTTTTTCTTTGTAAATAAGTTTTATTCGTATTTCCCTGAACGTGTATGATGTCAGGACCTTTAGTATTCATGGCAGAAATACCCATAGATTTCAGTAACAGTTGTTAGTTCCGAAACAAAACATGTACAAAGAAACAAAAATCAAGTCTCAAGGCAGTCCGTTTCCATAACAGGTTTAGGGTCGCTAAGGAAGAAGTCGGGCTCACAGCGGATCAGGGAAAAAATTTTCAAATCTCATATTCAACCTTTATCAGGATATTATTCTTGACTCCATTCCCAATGGAAGATTCAAGGGCACTATCCATTCATCTAGAAAGCAGATGTCCCCCGCTAGTTACCAAATTGTTATCCCAATTTTTCTTCCCAATTAAAATTGGTCAAACATAAAACTACACAAAAGAAAACCATAGGGTTGGATCTATCCTGAGAACTCACAATTAAATCCAGTAGAGTCAGGAAATAGCGGGACTCTACAATGGAGGAGTAGGGTTTGCAAAGAATAAAATGACCACGCACAGAAGAAATCTAAGGGTCACTTCCATCGCACAAACCCACACTTCAAATACAATGAATAGGTTACAAGAAGGTTCTACAATGGAATAACAGGGTCGGGGAAGGAGGCAAATAGAAGGAAGAAACTAGAGGCTCAAAGGAAAATAAATAGATAAGGATCGAAGGATTTGAGATCTACAAATGTTTCAAAATGAACCCCAAAATTGGCTAAGTATGGAAGAATTAACGGAATCTACCAAGTGTCGCAACGACACATATTCAAAGTTTAAATCCAAAATGGAGACTCAAACAAGTGCCAAGCCTTCACGTGTCTAGAGCCCCAAAATTTACACCAGCCATTGAAAAGTCTTCGAATCAGGGAATGTTCTAAGTGTCCAAATGGTGTTACTTCAAAGATAAATCAAAACAACGGAGACCCAAATGAGTGTGGTTTCGCCACGTAGTCCAAATTAAATGTTAGACGGAGTGGGCCCAAAAATGACTAAGTATAGAGAACCAGCAAAATCCTCCACGTGTCTCAATGGCACGATTTTAAAAGGAAAGTATGGAGGTAGTCCCCAAATGAGCGTAGGCTCGCCATGTGTCTGAGGTAAAAAAAAGGGATAGAGTTAGGCGTTGAATAGTCAAAGCAGAGGTAGGTTGGTGGATGGAACCAAGTGTTTGCACATCCCTATTTCAAAAGTAAAATTTGGGGCGTGTTTCCAAACATGTACAAGCCTCCATGTGTCTAGGGTTAGATGTATGGCCCCGCTATGAAAAAGGAACTTATCCAAATGAAAATAAAAGAGCAAGGTAGTGGAAAGAGCCACGTGTCTCTTTGATGCACTTTCTAGAGGTGAATCCAAAAGGTAGTTCCCAAATGCATGCCAATCCTCCACGTGTCTTACGTTAGGCACAGTGTCTCTGTCAGATGGAAAGACTCTGGCAGAATACAAAGGAACACTATGGAGCCCATGGAAACTTCCACGTGTCAATCTGGTGTAATTTTATAAGTGAAAGGCAAGGGCCAAATCTTCAAGGTTCACGAGGCTGCCACATGGACCTGGTATGGAAAAACTCTTTCAAATATTATGCACCTATGACTCTAAACTTCATATGGCCATATCTTTTGACTGGAAAATCAGATTTGGGAGGGATAAAACTTTTTTGAAACATCTCAATACCCTCTACGCCATGGAAATATAAGATATCATTCTTAATAACCTTTTATGGGTAAAAAATAGGAAAACATCTTTCAAACCATTAATACATAATTCAAATTCTTCAACTACTAGATTAGATTTAATTTTCTCCTCCATTCTTCTTCCTTAACATGCCAAGTAGAGATAGGGAACCAACATCAACAAATTGTAAGAGGATTTGAGAGGGGAATTGATTGATAGTGGTTGAGCTTTCAAAGTAGGATTCAATGCATATCTTAAGGTGGTTGAAAAAGGAGTCGAATTCTTCCCTCATCTCTCTCATTCTTCCTATATATTGTAATGAAGGGGCATATTGAAAGTTTTTGGTCATTATTTCTCCTCTTCCCCCCCTCTCTCTTTCTTCCTTAGGTTAGAATGTGGAATCTATGCCTCATCCTGTGGCTCTGTAATAGCATTTTCCACCCTCTTGCTCACTGATGATGTGCCATGTAACATTTTGGAGCAATAATTTTTTTTTCATGATTCATATGTCCATCCTTGGATTATTTTGTTGTGTCTTCTTACCTCTCATCGTTACAGGGCATACTGTGCATACTATTATGTTTTTTGCAGGTTCTGGGAGTTGTTCTTAATGGGTTTTGAAGGGGTGTTCTATGTGAAATGTATCACTGGTCCATGGTGCATTTTGTCCACCCTCTCCTCTGCTCACCTCTCTCCACTTCAGGTAGTTCGGATCTATGATTCAACCACTTCTTTTTCTGGTGTATCACCACTTAGTGTAGGCTCTTTCACCTTCTCTCTCTTTCTGTCCCCTTGGAACAGTATAGATTAGGATTAGTTAGGTTCTTCCTACACTCGAGTAGCTTGTGGTAGTTATATTAGGAGGAAAGAATTATCTTTCTCTGGAGGTTCATCTAAATTTTTGAAAGTCCCACAGTTTAAGAGATGGTCCTATGTTGTGTAATCACACTGAATGCCCCACTCTCAATCAAGCCATTAAGGGGTGTTATGATTGTGCACTAACAATTACCTACTAGCAAAACAACTCAGATGGGCCCCAAAATTTGTGTGCCAAATATGCCTTCATAAATTCAGGCTAATGCAAAAATTTTACTTATTCTAACAAGCACAACCAAAGTTTCTAAAGTTCTAAGACCTAATCAAAAAATAAAAAACGTTCAGAGCCAATTTTAGGGAACTAGATGAAGGAATCCAGACCCAAAAAATGTGCCACAATGGTGAAAAACTTGCAATAACAATTGAACCTAGAATATTACTAATGTATATCTACCACCATGTAAAATTTCAAGATGATTCAATTTCTAGATCAAAAGTTATGGTCTCTTCAGGTTATACTCCCGTCGTTCTCCCCTTGTTAGAGAGAATTCAACTCCTACGAATTCAATTAGAGGAATTCATCTAATTTTTCACTTTCAATATTATTAAACTCCCACTCAAGAATCCAATTATTTTCCTACTATAAACCTTCCCATTGTTCCAAATATCTGTTGTAGCTCTCATGCCTAGTAGTGATTGTATTTTCATCCAAGACAAGCATTACCCTTTCCTTTTTCTTCTTTAGCATCTGCTACTCCCACTTTATTTCTTCCTTGTCAAAAATATTTTCGTCATGATCTGGAAACTTATATAAGTCACAAACATTAAAAAGTGGTGAGATAGCAAAGTTCTCAGGTATCTCCACCTTGTAGGCATTATCACTCATATTCTCCAGAATCCTACACGGCCCCAATCTTCTTATACTTGAGTTTACTATATGTTACTTTTGGAAACCTCTCCTTGCTAAGATTAACCGTCACCATATCTCCTTCTTTGAATACACTTACTCTCCTGCTGGTATCCTCATGTGCTTTGTATTTTACATCACTCACTTTCATCTTTTCCCTCACTTCATCTTGCAGTTATAGAATGTGTTCTGCAAATGCTTTTGTATCATAACTAGTTTTATATTCATTGGGTAGCACAATCATATCTAGGAACCACTTTGGATTCCTACCATATAAAATATGGAAAGGATACCTACATGCTGACCTATTTACCAAACTATTATAGGAAAAATCAGCTTGTTGTTAAGCCAAGTCCCATTGTTTTTTCTTTTCTCGAACTATGCAATGTAGGAGATTTCCCAAGTTTTTGTTCACTACTCCCATCTGCCCATCAATATGGGGGTGATATGCACTGCTTAATTATATATTTTTCCCCTGTTTCCTCCAAAGAGACTTACAAAAGTGACTTAAAAACTCCATGTCACAATCTAAAGTGATCGTTCTTGGAACTCTGTGTAACCTAACCACTTCTGGAAAAAACAAATCTGCAACTCTGGAAGCATAATTAGTTGTTTTACTAGAAATTGAATTTTCCATCTTAGAAAATCTATCAACCACAAAAAACATAGAATCATTCCCTCATTATGTGTTAGGAAGTCCTAATGTGTAATCCATACTCAAATCAATGAATGGCCTTGTAGGGATAGGTAATGGCATATACAACCCAATATTTTTTGAATGAACCTTAGCCATTTGTCACACTCTACATCTTGCTACAATCATACTTATGTCCCTCTTTACCTTTGGCCAATAATACTTTTCTACAAGAAGAGAAATTGTCTTACTTATAACAAAGTGTCCAGTCAACCCCCCACTATGTAATTCTCTTTTAATATGTTCTCTCATTGAACCAATAGGGATGCACAATTGTTTCCCCTAAGCAAAAACCATCCTTCATCAAATAATGAGAAGAACCACTATCTACTGAAGGGTCATTAAGTTATCTCACAACATCACCAAAATATGGATCAGCTTCATACAATTCCTTAACTTCCTCAAACCCTACTACTTAATTTTCCATTGTTGTCAAAAGTGCTACATGCCTACTGAAGGAATCAACAACTTGATTCTTTTTACATGACTTATGCTTTAATACAAAATTATATTCTTGAAAAAATGAAACCTATTTTGCATGTCTACTATTTAGTTTCTTCTGTGTGTTTACATACCTCAAGGCTTCATGGTCAGTGAAGAGTACAAATTATTTTTCTACCAAAGTAATGTCTCTAGTGCCTTAATGCGTGAACAATTTCATAAAATTTCACATCATAAGTATAATATTTTCTCCTCAATTTATTTAAATTTTCATTAATGAATGCCACAGGTTTTCCTTTTTGACTTAGTATAGCTCTAATCCCGACATGTGATTCATCACACTCAACCTTGAAGACCTTACTAAACTCTGAAAATACCAAAACATGTGCTTCTGGAAATTTCTTATTCATCAATTCAAAAATATATGTTCTTACCTTGGTCCATACAAACTCCCTCTCTTTTGTACACTCTGTTATGGGTGCAATAATGCTACTGAAATTCTTGATGAATATCCTATAAAATGTTTTCAATCCATGGTTCAAGCTACAAACCTCTATCACATTCCTTGTAATAGGCCATTCTAAAATTGCCTTTAAATTTTATTCATCCATCCTCACCCCATACTCTGATATGACAAAGGCCAAAAAAATCAATAATCTTATGAAGAAATATACACTTATTTAAGTTTTGATAGGGACTTTATTTACATAACAAGTCTAATACCAATTTCATATGTAACAGATGGTCTTCTATTTTTTTCCTATATATCATAATATCATCAAAATAGACAACAAAAAACTTATAATTATATTCTTTGAGTACTCTATTCATCAACCTTATGAATGTAGTAGGTGCATTAGATATCCCAAATGGCATCACCATCCACTCGTACAATCCTTCTTTTATTTGAAATTCATTTTCCATTCATCCCCTTCAAGGATCTCGATCTAGTAGTAGCCACTACACAGTTCAATCTTCCTAAAATATGGGCTCTAGCTAGCACATCCATCATATCATCCAATCTTGGAATTAGGAATTGATACTTAATAGTGATTTTATTTATGGTGCTGCTGTCTACACACAGTCTCTAGTCTCAATATTTTTTAGAAGTCAATACTGTTTTAGTTGTGTATGGAATCATGATTTCTCTCACTAACCCTTTCTATATTAGATCTGTCACTTGTCTATTCAAATCTTCACTCTATGTTGCACTCATCTAATAGGATTCCTAGTTTGGATGGGCCGATCTTGGGATCAAATCAATATGGTGTTGAATATCTCGGTTTTGATGTAAACCATTTGGTAGCTCATCTGGTATGACATATTTATATTCATTTAGTACCTTTGCCACATCATCAAGTATATTAAAATCCTCTATTTCCACCTTCTTTGATATCAATGCATAACATCAACCAACTTGTTCCATTTTTGTAATAAACTCTTTGGTAGCAAACAAGCCCTCACTCTTCTCTTTTTCCTTGAAGGGTAACAAGACCCCTTTACACCATCCTTCCAAAAATTATATGTTGTTTTCCCTCCATCATGTGTAACCTTTCTATCATATTTCCAAGGCCTCCTCAGTAATATGTGGCATGCATCCATTAGAATAACATCACACCACACCTCATCCTTGTAGGTATTCCCAATCAAAAAATTTATAAGGCATATTTTATCTATGGTTACCTCATTCCATTATCGAACCATGATATATGATAAGGATATGGGTTCTTCTCACATTTCAGATTGAGTTTATCAACCATAACAGTTGAAACCATATTTTCACAACTACCACCATCAATAATAATTTTACATACCTTTCCTCCAGAGGTGCATCTTGTTCAAAATAGATTTTTTTGCATCCACGAATCAACAACAAAAAAATCCCACTCTTTCTCCTTCCTTGGGGCAATCATCATCCTCCTTTTTATGAGCCTTTCACCCAAGTTTGCAACAACATCCAATTCTTATTCTTCTTAAGCTTCAACTAGATATAATCGTGGTTGTTCTCCTTGCCATCTATCTTGTGTAGGATATTGTAGACACTCAAAATATTTTTCCCCTCTTCACCACATCTGTAACATGTATATTTCCTTTGGGGACTATTCCATCCCCATCCTCAATTATAACCTCTTCCCTTCTAAAACTACTTACCTCTTTGGCAATTATAATGGCGTTGACCAGAATCTCTATGCCCTTCTACATTAGAAGATTCACCTTTTCTAGATTCAAATCTACCCCTGTCTTTCATTGAAGATGATGATGGCCCTCTCTTCACACCTATTCTAAAAATATTCCTCTTGTTATTTTATTCTTCATTTAATGTGAGTTGATAAACATTATCTAGGCTATGGATCTAGACCATACTTAGTTCATCTTGTATGGTGTAACTCAGCCCATTTATATATCGTGCAGCCTTCTGCTATTCAGACTCTCCCTAATCCACCTTGATTGACAACATGTAAAATTCATTCGTATACTCCTCAATGTTGAGATCATTTTGTCTTAGGTTTTAGAACCTTCAAAATAGTGTCTAAGCATAATCTATTGGAAGAAACTTTTCTTTGAGCTTATTTACTTTTTAATTCCAATTTTGGATCTTTCCCTTTCCATTCCTTTTTCTTTCATTTTGTAGGTGATCCTACCATATCAATGCATGTCCTGCCAACTTAGTGCATGCAAACTTAACCTTCTTCTCCTACGAAAGGGTTTTCCACTCAAAAAAAATTTCGATGACATTCAACTAGTCAAACAAATTCTCTGGTCATAATCCTCCACCACAATCAAGAACATCAATCTTAATGTCGTCATTCATTCCCTCTAAAGCCTCGATCAATCTCTCCTCAAATGGTCTCTCATTCACGGTTTCATCATCTCTCTCATTTTATTCTTCATATCCTCCTCATTCATTAATGGAGGTACTTCTTTAGTATCACTATCTGGGTCTACATCCCTATTTTCATGTATCCTTCTAAGTTGGGTAACTTCTCCTGTGAGCTCAGCAACTTGTTGATGTAGCTCCAACATATGCCTATTCATCTAGGCATAACCTCCCCTCCAATGTCTAGCCATAATGATATAAAATAGAGAAAAAACTACATAGAAAAATTTAATATGTTACCTTAACTACTTCTGCAAGATCTAAATCCGGATCCAATTCCAATTGATGTGAATCTAGCTACAAGAGGTTGAAATACCTCCAAAACACACAAAAACAACTTTGTAAATAAAAACAAAGGAGTTTTAAAATAGATTTCTTCTCATTTTGGAATCCACACTAATCTTTTACATCATTACCATCCACCTTTTATTACCCATCTAATCTAAAAACCCTAAAATACCAAAAAAATGCTAAATTGCCAAAAAAACCTAAATTATCAAAAAAACCATAAAATGAGAAAAATTACCTACTATAAAAAAAACTCATATAGGCCCAAAATTTTATTTTACAAATATGCCTTCATAAATTAAGGCTCATGCAAAATTTTGACTTATTCTAACAAGCAAAACACAAGTTATTAAATTTCAAAGATCTAGTAAAAACTTAAAAAAACATTCGAACCAAATTTTTGGCCACTAGATGAAGGAATCCAAACCCAAAATTATGCCAAAAGGGAAATAACCTTGCAAGAAAATTTTACCCCAACATAGTACTAATGTATATCCACCACCCTATAAAATTTCAATTTGATTCAACGGTCAGATCAGAAGTTATGGTCTCCACAAGTTATGCTCCCACATCAGCTCATAACGAGTTCGCTTGTAATCTCTTCATCTTGAGTTAATAATAGCTCGATATCCTTCACCTTTAATGTTTCCTTAAACACACATCTGGATTTTTACGACATAAATCTGGTGTTTGTATCTTACATATTTAATGTTTTATATATATATAGTCTTTAACTCTATGAACTATTATTCTATTCTTCAATTTTATACTTATTCATTTCTTAAAAACTCTATGGTTTCCTAACATATTACTCTATAGCAACAATATTATTAAACACAGAAACCCAAAAAGGATCAAACTTCAAAAGTAAATCTCCAATAAACTTTTATTTAATTAACTGCCTTAATGCAACAAATAGAACATGAAAGAGTAAAGGTAATTATGACAGCATGAGAATAGTGTATCAAGATCCAAATTTAATGACTATGAGAGGTATCTTAGATATTTAATAAGAAATATATTTGTGTTTTTTAAATCTAGTTATGATGTTATACTTATCCATTCCGTTGAGCTTCAGTTGACTAGAAAACCCCATCACATCGACGATAACAAAAATCACCATCAACAATAACAGTAGAGATTATTTATTTAATATTTTTATTGAAATTATAAGATTCCAATATAGAAAAGATTAGTGAAAAAGAGGAAAGAAGTAACTAGTTTACCATTTCATTATAGCATTGAATAGGTCTATGATAAAAATCCAAGTAACAAATTCTTTATAGATCTTAGAATCTAAAGAAAGCTTGTTTTATCAATTCCAATAAATAGACTTTCAAAATTTTGACTTAGCGAAAATATTTATCAAAATATTATACTTTTAAAGAATTAGGGATAATCTCATTTTATTTAAATTTCTACATATAAAAGTAACTTGGGAATTACGTTCACAATACACACATTACATTCCTGATTTAATCATCAAATTCATACTACTCACTGTACATTTTTCATAAAACTTAAGCAATTGATTATTTCCCTTAGCAAAAATGTTATGACGTAGATAAGATCCCATTTATAGGGTGCATTAATCAATCAATTACATGAGGAAAAATTATTGAAAATTAGTATGTATATTCCCTCAGCCACTATCCTTCGGTACCACTACATTGTCAAGTAATCATATTCATTGTATATTTAATCATTAAGTTAGGGCATAGGAGGTTTACTTGTACAAAAATGTTCAAAACATGGACATTCATGGGATTATAAATATTACCACTTTTTTATATATATACTACTACATCTTCTCATTATCTTGGCTGCATAGTCTACTACTACCCTTTTTTTAGTGCACATACCAACGTAAATGAAAAATTACCCTTTTAGAAATGCACATTTTATGTAGCACCATAATAAAGAAACATTGATGGGATGAAAATAAATAGTTACAAGAAAGTATAAATAAACTCCTATATCACAAAATAGTGTATATTTCTAACCTATTCCATAGTTTTCATTAATGTTGATTGAATAAAAAAATGAAATTTTTATTACAAAACATATTTCAAATTAAAAATTGTGGGCTATGTCCAATACAAACACATTACATAACTATTGTGATGGTTGAGCTATATGAGTAGAAGAATCATCAATAAAATCAAGGGGCAATGCCATCTTCAAATTTTCTTTTGAGAAAGAAAAATTGCTTACAAGAGAGAGGAAAACTTGCTCTATAGTGTAGAATCCTTAGAACAAACACACTGATCACTTCCACTAGTGGGAATCCATTTGGCCATACCCACGTCAACCATCAACTATGAAACATGATGGAAACCTTAGCATTGAACTAGATATAAACAAAAAACAAAAAACCCAAAGAAAATTAACAAGAACACTTTAAAAAGGATAACTGATTAATTAAACCATGACTTTATAGCTATCAACTTAACTAAAACTATGTAATTCAAACAAGAGAAAATTTAATGCTATGATGTAATGTGTATTGCCCACTTCCCTTCGACACCTTTTGTTATTGATTTCGATACTATCCACTATACTTATAGATATTATTGTAGATTTTTATTTAGCATGATGTTAGATGTTAGAGATACTAGATTTTTGTTGATTTCAATTCATATATTATGTGTGTGGATTATTAGAGACATTTAATATTGATGTTGATATGTTGTTAACATGGTGTTATATATATATATATATATATATTGTACATATGATATTTCGTCATATTGAGTAGACCTAGAAAATTGAACTAATCTCATGATCATATGGATATTGATGAAATGTAGAATCGAAATGTTGTTAGAAATTGTAAATGATATTGTTACATGTTTGGCTGATGTTTTGATTCATATATAGATGATTGTGGAGTTATATTATATATTTATTTTGGATGTTTTGATGTAGCCACAAGGCCGAAGGAGATGTTATGTGCTTTGCACGTAAACATGTAAGAACAAACATTAGGGGGATTGGAGACCAACTGCATTGGAATTATAGATGAATTTAACAAGGGTCACCATGGCACATGTATTTTGTTATGTGCATGTGTTTTAATTGTTGTTAGGAGGGTCCCCATGGGGGGAATCACCTCCAATTATGATCAAGGGGTTATGTGTTTTCTTTAATTTAGTTTCCTTTATTTAATTTTAGTATGTGATATTATAGTGATGTATCTCCCTTTCATTACTTTCTTGATTTATGTCTAGATTAGTAAATTAATTATTTTAAAAAATTAATTAATAATGGATTGAAAGAATTCATTTATATGAATTTATGGCTCTTGGTTTATGTGTTGTAAGTTGAGTTCTTGTTACCTTGAGTGTTGTACACTCTACCCCTTCATGAAAATTTGGATTTGGCCTTATGGGACAATTTTGGAGGCTTGTTGGATAAGTTAAACTTCTCCCACACATCTTAAATTGCTATACCAACCCTACTATGAGTTAGGGGGTCAAAAATAGACCCCATTATTTTTTTTGGGAAGATAAAAAGGTAAGATATTATTGCACTTTCTTTCTTGGAACTAAATTTTGTCCTTAGGCGGTGTGGGCTTGAATTCTGTGTGTAAGTAACTTTTCATTCCTCACACACACAAATTTATGGTGCATTAGAGTTGAGGTTTTACTTGTGAGGTGGAGTTAAGGATGAGTGATGTGGCATCCTACATGGAGCCACATCACCCTCCCCTCTCCCTTTTCTATTTTTTCAAATTCTTTTACTTGTTTGTGGGTTACTTCATTCATTGTGCTCTTGCATTTTTGGGAGTTAGAATATTTTTGAGTGTTTTATGGATTTTTTGGAGCTTCTTGGTGATTTTTTGGGACTTGAAGAAGCTTGGTGTGGTACTCTTGTATCAAGCTCTACCATGGTATATGTGTATGTTATTTTGAGTGTTTTGGTTTTCTTATTGGGTGCTTGGGTAGATTGCTTAACTGTGGTGTAGGAGGGGAATATAGGGATCTTACATGTGGGGAGGCATAAGAGCTCATTTAATGTTTTGGAGGGAGTTGGGTTGGGTGCCCCACCTTGGACAAAAAATTGCTTTCATTTCTTACTTGGTCTATTTTTATGAGGGAGCCATAAGAGATTTGTAGGGACGCATAAGATAATGTAGGAGACATAAGAGGTACTTGATGGAGGCATACGAGTGGGTACGGGTTTATAGGTTGGCACCCCATTTCCCATTAGGAGGCATAAGTGACCTCCCCATAGATCTTACTCATTTAGATTTTGCATGTTGAAGCCTTGTGTATTTTTTACTTCCTTCTTGTGATTGTAGTAGTATTGTTGTATTTTGGTATGTTTGTAAAATTGTGTATTGTGATGTGGATGCCTGTTTTGTTTCAATGAGTTGAATCCATTTTTCATTATAATGTGGTTGGGGCTCAGGAGGCAATGAGGAGGATGGATTCTCCTCCTCATTGGAATTTTTTGTTGGGTGGATATTATTGAATCTCCCCTCCTTTTTTGTTGTAATCAAATAAAGCTTGGTGGAGATCTATTGTTGGTGATGTGAAGCATTGAGCAATTGCTAGTATCCTCAAGAAAACATTCCTTGTGATAAGACCTTCTTGAATTTCCCACTTTAAGTGGAAGACATTGTATTAGTATTTGTGATGAAATGTTATTTTGATTTTTGGAGATTAAATTTATATTGAATGTGGAAAATGGGAAAGAAATATCTATTTTGTAAGTTACTTTTGGTGAACTTAAATTGAGTTATAAAGGGAATTATTTTATTTTATGGTAGATGTTTTTTGATGGATTAGAAAGTTAGTAGGTTCTTAATTTTAAAACTTATTTTAAATGTAGTAAAGTTTGGTTGTGAGAATGGTTATAAAAATAAAGGAAAATTGCTTATGTTGTATGAATTCAAGAGATATTAAAGT
This sequence comes from Taxus chinensis, assembly GCA_019776745.2. Taxonomy (NCBI): domain Eukaryota; kingdom Viridiplantae; phylum Streptophyta; class Pinopsida; order Cupressales; family Taxaceae; genus Taxus; species Taxus chinensis. Next base: position 796,720,620 of record CM034146.1, read on the forward strand.
TCATTGTATTACTCAAAGGCATGTAGTGAAATAAGCTACATTGGTTCAATTTCATATAGTAGATGAAATATATTTTAAACTCTATACAAGTAGGTGGAAAGAAATTAATGTTCCAAATAATTTTTCAATAGGCCTATGAAGTAATCTAAGTCCTAACTCTAGTATGTTATCCTCATTTAAAAGTTATTGTAAATCTACTACAATTAGTTAAGGGAAATGAAATGAAATGAAATTCTCTTTTACCTCCTATATAATGTTTACTAAATGGACTAAAAATAAATTATTAATGAAAGATTTTAACTTACCCATACTACTAGCTACATTTCACATTTATGTTGATAGTAATACTAATATCCTAAACATTATTAATAATAAAACATTACCAATAGTGAAATATTTACTAATAAGATAATATATTAATACCAATATACTATTAATACTAGTAGATTAAATATATAAAAAAAATCTATTATAAGCTATAGTCGAAAGAAACAATATTAATATTACAATATGATATATATATATATATATATATATATATATATATATATATATATATATATATATATAAACATATTTATATGTATTAAATAAAACAAGTTTCTATTAATTTTGAAAATTTTTAAAACAGGAGGCTGGTTTTGGTTGGTTGTGGCCTGCACTTACTAGTGCTTATGGAGAGGGGATTGGGGGGAGGGTCACCAACCCCACCCCCCACCCCATTAATAAATGGGATAGGGGGTGGGGTCGGTGACCCTCACCCAAATCCATTAACCATTCGACCTAATACTTATCCCCCACCCAAACATTTAAATCCTACACTAAGTAATGCGGCTCAAGTGAATTTGAAAACTTGTACATTATTTTATTGCAGCCTGTAACATGCTATTCGTGGCCGAGGGTTCTCTTTTATAAATTTTTTATATATATAATTTTAATTTCAGGTTTAAACCCATTATGTTTTAAATATATATATCTATATCTATATATCTGTGTGTGTGTGTGTGTGTGTGTGTGTGTGTGTGTGTGTGTGTGTGTGTGTGTGTGTGTGTGTGTGTGTGTGTGTGTGTATAAATACATATACACATATATATGTATATATCTACATACCCAAATGAAGATGCAAATCAAATATAGCTATAAAAATAAAATGTGGCAAAACCCACAAGCCCATTTGGGAAAATCAAAGAAAACTAAGTTAAACAAATTAAACAAATGCTTTTAAAACCCTAGGAGAGGGTGTGAACAAAATGAGAAATTAATAAAGCTTGTAAGCCTCTCCAAAAGCTTGGAAGGGCCTCCAATGGATTCTCTTCCTCCAACAACCTACAAAACAAAAGAGACACAATGATCCAAATGAAAGTAAGAAAGTAGTTTTCTTAAGCAAGCTTTAGGGTTATATGTCCTTTTTGCTCATCAAGGTCCCTAATTGAATCCATCCCAGGGATGAGATTCATCCCTAAAAAATTTAGGTGGAGAGTGGGTGAGTGGAAATTATCTTTTAATTTAAATATTTTAATTTCAAATACATGGGTTGATGTTTTTTAAGGGGTCACTTTATTGGGTAAGGGAATGTTTATTCTAACCCCATGTCAAATAGGGACCTTGTTAATTGTTTAAACCTTATGGAATTAAATACCTTGGGGTATTTATGTATTTTGGCCCCTTTAACCCTCCAAATTTAAATATGGAATATTTAACTATAGTAGTAATTAAATTGTTTATTAAAATAATACTTAGGGGGAGATTAACCATGCTTAGTACAATTAAAGTTATTAATGTTTAAATGTGGGTATCGATAGTTTGTTAATGGGAAAACTTTATTATTAAACATAACTGAATTAGAAACATTAATGTGCAACTATCATTTTTGAAACCTTTTGTGGGCATGTTTTTTTTAAAAAACCATATTTTTTCTAGTTTTTCCTACATTGTTCTTGGGTTTCATACTGGCATTTTAGTGGTGTTACATAATGTCATTTCAATATGTTGAAGTTAAATAATAGCTTGCACAAAAAGTAAAATTTTGGCATCTAAAAAACTACTATATTCCTTAACAAAATAATAACACCATAGATCAGGGTGAGGAGTACTCATCCTCAAAAAGGATCTCATATTTAAAAATCATGCCAGAAAGTAGAACACTCAATGAAATAGATATCACATGATCAATTGAGAGCACATTTCCCTAGAGAAACAAGAAAAAAGAGACTAAAATATTACATCGATTGATTTTTGTGTTTGGTAATGACATTCTTACCAAAAATTCTAAAACAATATATATAAATTCCTAAGATAAAACTACTTCAAATAAGTTTAAAACTATAATAAACAAATCCAAATAATTCTAATGATTTTGAACTTGACTTTCATATGGCTCATTCATTGTGCTCCTTAGCTTCTTATTGAATAACTATTTGTACCCTTTTATTGCATACTTATATTCATAATCAATCCACAACTATATTTATATTCTCCTCTGTTATCCTCTTCCTTACTTGCAAACCTTTTATTCTCCATATTCCTCTCCATCACCACAAATAGCCAATTTTTCATGCTTAGGATTTCATAAAAGAATACCCAAAATATATTTAACATAATGACCATATACTTAATTCATCATGACTATAATTTCTTGCTAGAAACCTTTTAATATATCCTTATATAATAGTTGTAATTTTACAAAATTACATTCCAACATAAATCCTAAACAATGATATGACACAGTCGATAACATTTTGATATAGATTTTACTTATCCACTTAAAAAATAAAATTTTCTAGAATAATAGACTAAATTACATGATCATGAGTGACGTTAGCGTAGAAAAAACACCAACCCAACTCAATTAGTTAGTAACCAATGATCATCTAAACACACATAGTTCAAGAATTCAAAATTTGATACAATGAAAAACTTACTAAGAAAGATTGATTCAAAGTTTTCACTCACTTGTTTCCACCTTAAATTCATCGCATAATCATGTTTATAGCCTACAATAAAAATAAAAACATCATTTCACATCATTAACCTATTTTTTGAGGCCATATGTCTAAAACACTTCAAAAGGAATAAAAAGTTACTTTTGTTGGGATGTGGTCCTATAGGTGTTGTCATTAATGCAAAAACCCATTAATGAAAAAGTGGATGATGGAATATGGTCAGATGATGATGTGGATGGTGTTAGTATGAGGATTCATATGTGTTCATGATGATACAATGAGATTCATTAAGGATTGCTTGTTCTTACATGCCCATTTAGGTTCCTAGGTGATATTGCATGGTTGTATGAGATTATTGGCTAGTTAGTAATCATGTTGGAATTCTGGATAGTAGGATTGTGGAGTGCTTGGGCACTCACATCAGTTTTAGGTTGCAGATCCAGGTGATTGGTTATGTTTCAGGTGCTCATTTGGAGGAGGTATTGATGCTAGGAGGTATGAAGATGAGTTTCAAAGCTATATAAGCTCATGGGTGCATTTATTCATGTATTAAATGGTGTAAAAGGTATTATTTGTCCATTTTGATTAGTTTTATGATGATTTTTAGTGTTATTCAAGTTGACCCTAGCTTCTACAATGTAAAACCCAAAGGGGTAGCTATGTAAGTCTTAGTTCCTAGAGAGTTTGAGGTATGGTGATAACATTATGATGATTAGAGAATTTATATTGATGTTTTAATGTTATTTGAAAAAATTTCAACATGTTATGATGACATTTTTTTAAGATATGTTAGTTTTGGTGAGACAAGGTCAAGAACTAGTGCATTTCCAGCTTGAATTGGATCTTCTGATGCTCACCCTTAATTGTGTGATTTGCATGAGACCTTATGGATTTTAGGTATGTTTATACATTTATTCTAGAAAATTTAAGTAATATAATGATTTCATTTCATCTTCAAGTTTTTATTAACGAATGTTAAGAAGGAAAACAACTATTTATGAGCTTGAAAGCTTAGCTTAAAAGTAGTATGGAAGAAATTATCCATAAGTGGCCATAATTGATTACTAGTGTATGGAACATGTTTGGAAATTGTATATTACTCCTTAATATTTCCAAAAATGTATGGTAGACATCATGGTGATGAGTGGATCCCACTCTAATAGGTCATTTTTTGAAGAAGAGTGTTTCGGGACAAGTTTGTCTAAAGGAGTTGCAGGATAAATTGATGTTGTGTGATGTATGGGAGATTTTATAGATATATAAAGAGCTGTTAGGACATTTTTATGTAGTTTAATTTTCAAATGAACTCCATTCTGATTGACTAGTCAAAGGGTAGTTTTAAGGCCATAAAAAGTGATTTTCAGTAAAATGAGCATAAATGGAGCTACATGTGGAATTATGAGGTGATTCAGGTTGTGTTGGAAATAGGATTAAGATAAATTTTCAGTTATATAATGTTGGTATCATAATGATGATTTTTCTAAGGTTTCCATGTCACCTTTCAAATAAGAATTATTTTTTCGTTACAGGACATGATAGGATCTGACAGAATTTTTGAGTTGATTGAAGCATGATATGGATATGTTTATGATTTATATCACATAGATAGTGAAGAGGGATAAATAAGGAATCCAATTAACTCTTTTTATGTATTTAATGTTTTTTGAAGGGTGTAAACCAGCTGATCTATGAAAATAACTTTTTGGGCATGTTGATTTGGTGAATACAAAAGTGGTTGAGGTTTACGTAGGTGATTTTGTCATGAATTATAAAGCTATTAAGTTTTTAAAAGGTTATTAAATATCAATTGACTTGTAACTTGACATATTTTTGATTTTTTAAATATATATAGCGGTATAAACAACTTTTCAAGGTCTTGAAGGGTGTAGGAAACAATTGTTTTGAGAAGTGTAAAGGACATTGGGCCCATTAAATGAAATAATATTATTTTTTGAGATAAATAGAACCATTTATGATGTTTAAATGTTAATTTAAACATGTCTAGTGAATTATGGGTCATGACTAAGTATTCTTTAGATGTTAGGGAATTTTTATCTTTGTGCCCATGGGGATTTGAGTTATTTTTGGAGCAAGAAATGTTGTTTTTGGTTAGGCCAGCCTACTTACGTCACTTTTGAATTTTTTAATTTGTATTTGGGATGTTTTTCTGTTACATAGGTAAACCCAAACGAGGTAAAAAAAATAATTTGGATTTTAAATGCTAGGGAGCTTATAAAAGCATTATTTTGGGTGCTCACTACAACAAACATGACCTTTTGCTACAATTTTTCAACATTAATTTTGTGGTTACATGGATTTTTAAAAACTAAAATTGTGGCGTTGGAATTGTTTCTAATCCACATTTTGATATATTATTGTAGTTTTTTCACAATTCGTTATACCATGTATAGTCCACAATTTATAAAATTTATAGCTAATCTCCATTTTTTAAACTATACATTTTCCACATTTCTTGATGTTTGTAACATTTCTACATTTCTTATATTTGTTAGTATTCCACAATGTTCACAAAAAATGTAGTTTTTCTATATATTCCATCGTTGTAGAAATTCGACAATTTACAATTTTATAGCTCTCATCAATGTTATATTGTAGTAATATCAACAATTTATTTCTACAATTTCTATTACCACATAAAAATTGTAGGTGGAAGCTACAATTTGATTGCCACAATAATTAATTGTGAAATTATCTATTATAAAAATGTAGAAATATTACTATTAACAACTAATTTGACATTCATTTAAATAATTATTTATGTGGATTGTCAACATTTGAAACACACAAATATATTTTTATTATTAAATGTAAATATTTTTTGAGAAAAAAATTAATTTCATTGATTCAACAAATATTATTTTTATGGGTTCAATAAAATTTTTCTAATTTTAAAATTATGAGATTTGTCACCATTTTAAAAGTCACTTATTTATAAATGAAAAAATTGTGAATATTTTAACATTTTATATAGTATTGTTGTTCTATTATTACAATTTTAATAATTCTATAAAAGTAATTTTCAATTTTATTGTTGTTAATAATGCAATTGTTTAATACTAAAATAAAATAAAGATAAAAATGTATTATATTTATGTTTATAAAATTAATTTACATTGTATGAAAATGTATTTTTAAAATTAAATCATATTTTAATTATTATTGTTTGATATGAGAGAAACTATTACATTTAAACTTTATATATATATATATATATATGAAAATTCTAAATTAATTTTTTTAATTACCGATGATATTTTAAAACATTTAAAATCCATGCATATATATGCACATGTGAAGACATGATAAGTTAAATAATTAATAATCTGCTAAAAATAGATCATTATTAAATATGACGTCATTATGTTTTAAAAGTATCTATCTCAAAACATTCCAAGCAAATAAAAATATATGATTTTATTAAAAAAAATTAAAGAGAAACCTAATAAAAAACATACAAAAGTTTTCAAAAATAAATATATGAAACATACTATTTTATAGTGACAGTTGAATACAAAATAAATTAAGCTAAAAAAGATATGTAAATAAACATCTAGCACTCAAAGGGATGATTAAAATATAATATTCTACTTGGTTAAATTTCCATAACAAAATTAAAAAAGATGAAATGCGTGGCACATAAAGATGTATAGTGTGAAGAAGCTCCTCCTGTACCTTTAATTTTATTTCTTAAATCAACCTGCAAGATCCTGGTTTTCAGATCCGTCATAGATTTGTGGAAGATTTAACCCCTATGCTTTGAGGCTTCGACTTTATCCCCTGATACTAGTTTTGGTCTAGAAGAAAGTTAAAAATGTTAAATAGATTTCAATGCATGATATGCCAAGTGAGGGACTTATTGCCATATTCATAGAACATTAGTTGAGAACATTATTTGTTCAATTTGTAGTCGGAATGAAAGAGATAAAAATAAAATATACAGTCAAACAGGGACTGCTTCACTGACATTCATTCATACAATTCCATTACATGACATCATTTTAATGCTTCATAAGAAAATGAAACCCCATATACGATGATAAAACAATTTTACAGAGTACCTAAAAAGCATCTTATTCACAGAGAGAATGATTACGGAAATAATGTAGCAAGGAACCCGAAATAACGCAACAAAAAACCCCAAATTAACGCTGAATCGGAAGCATAATGGAAAAGTTAACCCCGTGTGCAGTTCTGTTGTCAAACTAGGGGAGAAGTAGCATTACCACTTTATCCAAATCCCTAGTTACCTCCTCGAATTCTTCCAAACACTTCGAGATTTTACCCCACTCTTACTTTTCATGACCTTATACCTGAACATTACCAAACAAACAACTTGTTATATATATATATATATATATATATATATATATATATATATATATATATATATATATATATATATATATATATATATATATATATATATATATATATATATATATATATATATATATATATATATATATATATATATATATATATATATATATATATATATATATATATATATATATATATATATATATATATATATATATATATATATATATATATATATATATATATATATATATATATATATATATATATATATATATATATATATATATATATATATATATATATATATATATATATATATATATATATATATATATATATATATATATATATATATATATATATATATATATATATATATATATATATATATATATATATATATATATATATATATATATATATATATATATATATATATATATATATATATATATATATATATATATATATATATATATATATATATATATATATATATATATATATATATATATAACTAGAGTAAAAAATTTCCTTTCAATATTTAATTTCATGTGATGAAGAAGTTTATTATAAATAATAGCAGCCAATATTGGAAATATTAAAACATAAAAACACTAGTCATTTATAAATTACAAGCATATAGCAGTTACGGTTCTAAAGTATGCCCCAATACATTTAATTATAATTATTAATATAGAACTATGTATATTTTAAAATAGATCATTATTAAGTATGACGTCATTATGTTGTGAAATAGTATCTAATTTCAAGTAGATTTATGCAATTTTTAATATATTTTTTTATTAAAAAAAATTAAAGAGAAACCTAATAAAAAACATACAAAAGTTTTCAAAAATAAATATATGAAATATACTATTTTATAGTGACAGTTGAATACAAAATAAATTAAGCTAAAAAAAATATGTAAATAAAAATCTAGCACTCAAAGGGATGATTAAAATATAATATTCTACTTGGTTAAATTTCCATAACAAAATTTAAAAGATGAAATGCGTGGGCACATAAAGATGTATAGTGTGAAGAAGCTCCTCCTCTACCTTAATTTATTTCTTAAATCAACCTGCAAGATCCTGGTTTTTCAGATCCGTCATAGATTTGTGGAAGATTTAAACCCCTATGCTTTTGAGGCTTCGACTTTATCCCCCTTGCTACTAGTTTTGGTCCTAGAAGAAAGTAAAAATGTTAAATAGATTCAATGCATGATATGCCAAGTGAGGGACTTATTGCATATTCATAGACATTAGTGAGAACATTATTTGTTCAATTTGTAGTCGGAATGGAAAGAGATAAAAATTAATATACAGTCAACAGGACTGCTCATTGACATTCATTCATACAATTCCATTACATGACCTCACTTAATGCTTCATAAGAAACTGAACACCCCATATACGATGATAAAACAATTTTACAGAGTACCTAAAAGCATCTTATTCACACGAGAGAATGATTACAAACCCCAAATTAGAAACGCTGAATCGGAAGCATAATGGAACATACAACCTACCCAGCTATGGACCCAACGATCATTATTTTTTATTTGTGTCCTAGTCCCCATTTAGTAATCCTAGGAAAGAGGAATATGCTCGTCATGGTTAATGTAGACGCCTTCATAAACAAGACATGCAAGGCCACCTCCAATGAGATGATCCATCCATCATACCTAAAGGAATGTGCAGGATTTATGGCACCGCCAGAGAAGGGCCCAACCATCAAAATGTTTACACACACAATAAAACCAATGGAAATGGGTGCGACTATGAAAATCCTATCAGAAACCAATCGATTTACTAAAATGTCCTGCGTTGTAGACTTGCATTTGTCAGAAAGATATAATTTTTGTACTGAAAAAATTATTAAAAATAATAACAAAACTAGAAGAAAAGGTTAAACCCTTTGGCATGCAAATACCAGTCTTACCAAATACCCACATTTCAGTTGTGTAAAAACAATGGATTTGGAACAGGGTATTGATATTTATGAAAGTAACACATAGATCTAATGGGATTTCTATGTTTGAAGCATTTAAAATATTATCCTCTAACAATAATCTGCTTAATACCATAGACCTTGGTTTCCCCATGAAAGAACAATCATTGAGATCTCTAAATGTAAAACTTCTTCCCTGTCATTTAAAATTTTCTATAAACAAAACTCAGATCTCATTTCATCTGGTTTTAAACATGTAATGCCCAGCTGGGCATCGTAATTTTTTTGCTCTACCTGCCCCCTCCCAACCACCTGACCTACGGGTTGAAATGACCGCCATGTGTTCTGCTGTCCTTGCGTGAGGGAGACGGGAGTGGGTGGAGACGCATTTTTCTTCACCATGATCTCGTTCTAATCCTCCTTCAATGCATACAGGTGGGCGTGGGTCTCGAAAAATCACACTGTACAGGTAGAATCGGTGGGCCGTGAGGAAGCATTTGACTGTATCCAGTAGCTACAGGGTCGAGAAGGAAATGTGCCTCAGAAAATCAGTGGCCTCCAGGGAGAGAAAGTGTGACAGCTGCTGCAGGGCGATCCCAGGGAACCGTGTGTTGATCCTGGTTTTCTGGTTGCACGCGACCAGTCGTGTTCAGTTGTGCAAAATCTTGCAGCTGTAGCAGAAAAACAAGATAAAGTTTTAGTTGAGCTGTCTTTCCTTTTTATTTTGGAAAGTCACTTCTGTCCATGTGACGAATCTAACATGGAAGAAGCTCGGTCAAACCTTGAGGCAAGTTTTGCAGGCGAGGCTGAGATTTCGTTCTCTACTGTTTCTTTTTCTGACCGGAAGTTTTCTAGCACCTAGCCATGGGTTAGATATGGTGGTCATAGATGAAGCTGCAAGCTAGTGAGTAGGCGCGTTTTCCCCTCTTTCCTTGGGTGCTGTGAGGTGTGTTCTTGTCGAGGATCCACAGCAGTGCCTGCAACAGTAAATAGCTAGGCAACAGGCAAGCTGCAGTTCGGTAGAAGCCTTCGGGAGTGCCTCCAACAAGCAGTTCGTCCGATTATGTTGTTTTCTGTTCAGTTTAGAATGCATCCTCAATTCGGGATTTCTCCTTCAAGATATTTTTTCATCAAAATCGATTTAAGTGACAGTGTGAGTGTTACCAGGAGACCCGATGAAATTTATTACAGAGATCCTCTACTAAGACCTTACTGTTTTACGATGTAGCTCATTGGAGAGGGTCTGTTGGAGGCGGATCTGTTTCAGATCAGAACATTCATGAAGCATGTTTGCTTTGCCATAGTAATGGTGCGTGCTTTTTTTGTGTTGGTGACAGATCGCACCCGTGGGCACAGGAGATCTATGCAATGTTGGAGAAAATGTCTTGGGAGAGGAAGGTAGCAGGATATTTTTTCAGAGCCAGAGCAAACGAACTTTGAAGTGCATCCTGGGAGTTGAATAATTTTTTTGGTAACCATAATGTAAGTTATCTCCATGGCAGTAGCTGTAACAGTTGTTTTTATGCAAAAAGGAAACTCGAAGACAGTTTTAGGGTTTTGAGTAATCTTTCAAAGCTGCACCGGATTTTTGAAATCACAAAAGGAACTAAACTCTCGAAGTTCAGTGGAAAGGATGTTGAATACTTTTCTCAGTGGTTGAGCAAGCAGTATGAGTTGTCTTTTTTTTATGTGCAGAATTTATGTTTTGAGGTTTTCAACAAATTGGTTAATCAAACAAGAATGGAACTGTTGAGTAAGGCCACTCTTCCATCATTATGCATAATCAAACTTGAAGGAGGTCCTCGATGTGCTCAAGCCTTTTCAAAACATAAAAAAAAAAAAAAGAACCAGTAGCAGAGTTCTGTATCAGTTATTCAAGAAACCAGGTAAAAGTTGAGTCTATAATAGCGTAATGAAGATGTTAAAGCTCTGGAATCTTGCAGAATGGCAACATTATCTTCTTGAAGTTAGAATCACAGTCGGGTAGACACTAAAGACAGGTATATCTCAATAATGGGAAGCAAATGTTGTTCATGCTTCTAAATTCAAACTTGGGTCATTGTTAGAGAAGCTGATGAGTCTCTATTGAGCTCTAATCCCTCAAAAATGCTCCTAGCTCAATGAAGAAGTCCAAAAGACAGTTCTTGTCTTTTGACATTCCTGTCTCTTGAACTTGCTAGGAAAGGTGAACTAACCTTCTTGAGTTTTCAAGATTGAAAGGTCAACTTAGGAAGTTGAAGGGGTGGCTCAAGGTTCTTTTGAAGAGTGAGTTAGTGTTGTGTGGAATCATGAATAAATAGATAAGAAAGGTGTTTGAGAATTGGACTGAGTATTATAGAAAATACAAGAGTTGAGAGTGAATGTTTTCACTGAGAGTTTGATGTTGTCCTCGAACCTGATGGAGGAAAAAATTTATTTATCATTACGGTAAATGCCTTTCAGAGCCAGGAGCATGTGGTAATCATTATGTCTTGTGTCCGAGCTTCAAATCATGGGGTTGGCCTTGTAGCTTTTTTTTCACCGCATGAATGTGGCGATAGCTCGAGCTCGCAAAGCACTTTGGGTTAAGGGCAAGCAATGGCATTGAAGCAATCATATCCATATGGAGATGGTGTTTTAAACCAGGCATGTTAAATCTAATCCTTGTAATAGTTTTCTACCTTCTTTCAGTATCTTGGAATGAATATTCTTTCCTCTTGAATGACGCCTAGACTAGATGTTTTCGTGGTTGTTTATATCACTGCCTGATTGTGTTGTTGTTCCTTTAAATCTCGTTCCAATTTCACTGATTTTGCTTGGAATGTTCTTTCCTCTCCTATAGCTTACTCTATTTCATATTTGTCTAAATGGGTTACTGCAATAATGAGTGATGCAGTCTAGTTCGTAGGGAAGGAAACATTAATGAGTTTTGTTTGCTTATATGACTTTCTTTTAAAAATAATTCTGTGATGGTAATTATAATTGAAGGTTACTTAATGGAAGGTCAAGCCTACATACCTCTTTTGGTTGAATAAATACGTATTTCCTATTTAGGGCTCTCCTGTTTTGCTAAAAGGTACATTAATAGTGACATTGTGTTCTAAAACTTGTTTAAGCCTGTGGGCATTCCTTACTTTTTGTTTGATTAGAAATGGCATTAGGTTTTTGCTATAGAACTGTACATGGTCGACTTTTCTACCTAGTTCTAGAGGATGAATAACCTGACTCCTAATTTTGGCCTCGACGTGTTGAGAGAATTACTTTACCTTCTCCCTGGTTCAAACTCTTGTGTGTTTAAAGTAAGGGGGAAAACATTGTAAGTTTAATTGAATGAAATCTCTACCATTTTTATTAAGGGTTGCAAGCAAGCTGTTACTAGCTGGACTGAAACAAAAGTTGTAGGTGAACCCATGGTATTGTACTCACGAACTCGTTTCCTGTTAGATGACAGCTAATTTCAGTGATATATAATAGGTGGTTATTATGTTCATCTATTTGATATTGCTAGACATGTCCTTGATAAGCCCACATGGATAGGGTAAAATTTCCATCTTCTATACCTTTGGCAAGGAGTTCATAGAACTTCTAGGCCTGACTACTCTGCGTAACCTTCCTGATGGATATGTGTGTTGGTTCTTGTTTTGTGCTTGTACTTGTGTAGGATCTTTTGAGTCTCGGGCATCGTTGGTGTTTTACCCTCCGTGTATCGAATCCCTTTGCTTTAAAACTCAAATATCTTATTCTTCGAACGTGGTTACTAAAAGTCCCTTTTCGTGGCTTTGTTAAGAAAAATCAATTTTTATTTTTTATTTTAAAGTACTTATTGATATTGTCATAAATATATAAAAATTATTAACTACTTTTGGGTTTAGCTTTCCCTTATATTATGTAGAGAAGTTGACAATTAGGATAGGGTTTTTTGGTAGAATAATGGCCCATTCTGTGTCTCTTTTGTGCGCTTTTTGAAAAGTGGATTTGATTGGGTTAACTAGTACTATGTTTAAGAAATCCTATAAGAAGGTAGTGGTAAACTCCTTGGTTCAAACCGAAACTATTTTTGTGTTCTTTTAAGGGCGTCAAACCCATATTATCATTAAAGCCCCCCCCTGGGAGAATTGGATAACGTCGTTTTGCTTCGCGCCTACGATCATAATTAGTACGTTTTTTCTTATCTTGGACCCCTTTAGTTGGATGGAGTAAGTTTTGGATTCCAATCACGTAATCCATAGGATTACATGAAGGAGATATCAACACTCTTGACTTTCTTGTTCCTAACCCATAAGGTCTTGCCTTGTTTTATGTGATTTTGTTCTAACTGGTATTTTGACTTTCTCCTTGTTGGATGGTTTAGATTTCTTTCTCATGTGAATTATTTTAGAGTTGTGGGTTGTGTTATAATCCATTTTTGAATTAGAACATTCCTTTCTTGATATTGTTAAAATGTTAGCTTACTGTTGCAATGTGTAGTCTTAAACATGCTCAGTTCTTGTGAACTGAATTTAGTTAATATTTGTGCAGATGGATTATGGGAGTAGACTAGAGGAAAAGAGTGCTAAAGGTTCATTTGTACAACTTTTGAAGTACCTTGTAAAAATTTCGAATGTATTGTAGAGTATTGTTGTTGTAACTGTTGAAACTTTGGCTTGTTTGGTTATCATGTGAATGATGAAATTTGATTTCCACTTGGTTATGGAATATTCTAGTGAACTTTAACACTTAGTATAGTAGCGGGGAATGTCCCATGTTGTTACTACTCTTGCTCCCTAGTCATGGTTCAATAGAGATGGTATGTTCCTTTGATTTGTGCATCATGTTAGAATGAATTGATATAACCTTGTTTTGGTTCTGCAAACGAGTACTGTTAAACTTTTGCTCTTGAGTTAAAATGTTGAGTTGTAAATCCTCCTAAGGCTTAGTAGTAATGAGTTGTAAGCACTATGAAGTGAGCTGGATAGTCCTTATTAACATTAAACTAATAAACATTATCCTTTTACAGTGAAACCTTAAATGATCTCATGGTGAAATCAATGGTTAGATTTTTAGAAGATGATAGTATTTAATAAGTAGGAGGGAAATTGATTTTTTAAACTTCAAATCTCTCTCTATCGTTTGAAATGTTCTCCTTTGTCAAACTTAATGAAGTAAAGTCTAGATGGAACATTTAACCAATCTTGATAATCTCTTAACCTCAATCAAAGACTGATAGTAAACAATGTGACCCTGAAGCTAAATTCTATTGTCCTGTTCTGTTAACCCTTGCCTTGATTCATGGTGATATTCTTAATCAAGGTCAAAATTTAATCCTTAAACAAGAAGTCTATTGTTTTGAACCCTAAGCGGTACTTCCCTCAATCGGAACTTATGGCTTCACCTGTGTAACAGAGGTGTGGAACTTGTGTTAGTGGCTTGAATAGATTAATTAACCTTGTAAGAAATGGAAAATGTTCTAAAATCAAATGAATAAGAAAGATTTGGACATGAAATTGATGTTCCCAGTTTAGAAAGCTTGGCCTTAAGCTATTTAGTCAACCGTTGAAAAGAAAGAAGTTCTCCCTTGTGAAAAGAATTGTGTGAATCATTACGTGAAATTTTATAAGAATATAAGTTAAGTATTAAGAGACACTTTAGTAAACAAGAAAATTTAACAAGAAATTCCTCATGGGATGCCCTAGTTGTGAGTGTGTCATGTGGATTGGACTTCCATGTTGTCTTGTCAAAAGAAGAGTACATTGTCCTTGATAGGTGTGATTATTTCCGTGTTGACCTTGTGGTCTTCCACGTAACAAGTGGTTCCTAGTGTTGGTTGTTAACCTTGTGACGAAATGTTGCGTCGTGTTGTGTCAAAGTAAGTCAAAAAAAAAAAAAAAGTTATCCTGTATTTCACTGTGTTGTCCTTGTGTTGATATTTTTTTTAGTCGTTACAAAACACAGATCAGGTAAACTATTTTGTGCAGCTCTTGTATGCCTTTGAAAAAACCTTCTACTATTTTATCCAATGACCTGTAGGAAAGTCAAACACAAAATGCGCAGCTTAAGAAGGGAAAGTACATTTATGTTTTCATATCAGGGGCTAACACTTCCCTACCTTTGTATCGATTTCTCTAATCAACGGCCCACAAACATTCTAGATCAATCCCTATGAATAGAAATTTTTGATTTTAAAATATATTAAATTATAAAGTTGTTGACACGTAGGTTAAACTGTATCGGTCTTGATTAATTAATTATAATAAATAAAGGAGATATACGAATTTTAATAAGTAAGGAAGATATATGTCATGATTAATGGTTTGGACTTTTAGGCTAGGATTTTATTTTTTATACTCAAATATGCTTTTTAATGGTTAGAATTATATGATGAACGATTACATTCTTGATATTTAATTTGTGTACTAATTATATAAGGATTGAAATATATTAATATATAAATGGTGGTAAAATTATTTTTGCTGTGATTTATATTATACTATTTATTTACTTTAAATTGTGGATGATTCCTAATCTATATATTTTTAATTTAATTAATATTATGAATAAAATTAATAGTGTGATTTATCAACAAAAAAATGTGAAATTGATTGCATTTTTTTTTAATTTTATATATAATATATAATCAAATTTTTAGTGGTGCATAAATTATTTAAATATTACGTTTTTAACCATAGAAATAGTGTAGAAAATAATTATAATGATATCTTATCTTTCGATTTTGCAAACTCTTGAAAATTCTAGTTTCAAAAACTTAATTTCTTAAATATTTCCACATTCAAACTTCGTGGATCTACATATTCTATAAGTAAAATTTTGAACTATACTAAATCATGATATTTTTCTACTTTTATTTTTTATCAATATTAAATTTTAAAAGTATATTATTCATAACAAGAACTCAATATATTGAATTATATTATAAAAGTTGGAGTATATATAATATATATCATTAAAATGTTAAATGATAGTGTGGAGAAATTACAAAAATGTTTGAATAATATGTAAAATAAAAACATACTATTTTTTGTTGGGGTTGTGTAAACTATCCATAATTTTATATTAAAATGGAGAGATCGTGATTTTTCCTTGAAAATGAAAAAATGCAAATTTTCCACAATAAGATTTGAATCTTCAATGTAGATATTTTACATGGTTAAAAGGGGATTTTATAAAATTGTGGAAAACATTGTATTTTATAGAATATATCCATTTAATGTTAATGATTCACATTTTTTTTACAAAATGATATTTTTAAAAATAACAATGTGATTAAATGAAGTGGTCTTATAAAAATATGCCTAAAATAGTAATAAAAGGTTTCCACACAATTATTATTTTAAATTAATTTAGTTTATATATGTTACAAATACAAATACAATAAATTCTACACATTTTTTTCAAATTTTGGATGATGTGGCATTTTAGGGCTATTTAATGTGGTATTTCCACACTGGTATATTTTTTTATTTGTACTCTAAAAATATATTCAAATAAATATAACATTTGGTTAATATAAGATTTCCACACTATTCTAATTATTTTTTAGTTTTCTTAAAGTATGTAAAAATGTAAAATTTGAAGTCAATTACATTTATCTAAAATCGTGTAATGTGTAATTTCCATAATATTTAATGTGGCTTGTTTACATTATTTGTATATTTTAATACATGTATGTTTGGTGTAATGTAGCATTTCCACACTTTATATTAATCTTTTTAAATTAAAAAAAAAATCTAAAATATTTAATGTGGCATTTCAACAATGTTAGTGTTTTTTAAATATTTAAAAATTCAAAAGATCTAAATTATTTACTTGCCACAATATTATAATTTTATACCAATCTTTAGAAAACATGTCAAAGTGTAAGCTTGGTGGGTAATATTTATAAAAAATTACAATATAACTATCTTAACAATGTGGAATTTCCATAATAAAGGTTCGAAGCATGGGTTTTCTACAAATATTAACAATATAAATATACTATGGAAAATCCACAATAATTGAAAACCAATAACTAAATTATCATAGAGATGCCACAAATATTCTACAATTATATCAAATTGTGGAATGATTGTGGAATAATTGTGGTAAAAGTTACTTGTTTGTTGTAGTGGCTTTTTGAAGCTGGTGGTGTGTGTGCAAGAAGCTCGACCTAGGTGAAGATATTTTAAAAGTGTGTGACCATGAATTGGGATGATATAAGGTTATTGAAAATTCAAGGAAGATCAAAAAGCATGTGTGCATATGTTTCAAGTCTTGAGAAGTGTACGAAGACATAGTTTGTAAAGGATCTGATATCATGAGTTTGAGTGAAGGTTTGAAGAAGTACGAGATGAATCATTTAGTCTCTATCAGTTATGGTAGAAATATATCAGATATTATAACATCATAAATGTGGTTTAGTGGGTGTTTAATCATCTTTGGGGTTTTTTTTCCTCCTTTGTGTAGTTAGTGCTTCACCAAATTAGGGGTTGGTGCTCCTTGTAGAGTTGTAGCTCTCCTAAAGTAGGGGTTGGTACTCTCTTATAGGGTTGGTGCACTTCGATAAATTTGAAACATATCAATATAAGAATTTTTTTTCAGTGGTTTTTCTTCCCCTTTATGGTTTCCCACTACATATCATGTGTCTTGTGTTAACTATATTTTTTATGGCTTCATTGCATATATGGTATTTAATGGTGGTGCACAAATATAATTAATAGTTGAAGTGATTTGTGATTAATTTGAATAAGTAAGCATATGAAATATGAATTTAATATTATTGTAAGTACTAATTCACCCTCTCATCTCATTCCATTGTGCTTGTAACAACTGGTAACAGAATGGATCTATTTTAGAGAAGTTTCATCTACTTTCATTTACATGCTTTTGCAAGGTATAGTTATGGATACCATTCGAAAGATTCAGCTAGAAAATATACCACCATTAGTGTAGTTTATTGAGGAATTATTTGAATTCAAGATGTTTTGATAAAATTGATAAAGTGGCCCATGTAAAGTGCCAATAAGAAATGAGAGCACATTGTAACAAAACTATATATTGAATGGTATCTATGATCAATACTTTATTGACTAGAAGGTTCCCTTTAATATGACATATGGATGTGTTAGTGATAGCAATTTGAGAGGTTTTTAATCACATACTGATGAATCACAAAATATAATGTGAAAGACAGAAATTTTATAACATTATTGAAGTATATGAGAGATGTGTTGGTGACAATTCTTCCACATACACTCTAAGAAGAGGAACTATCATCACTGACCTATTGATCAAACTATCATTTACAGATGTCTTATATGTTAATCATGAGTTGAATGACAATCTACTCAGTGATAAATCGACATGGTTAATAGAAGGGTATATATGCTTAGCTGGTTGATGTTATTTAAATAATTTCAGTTTACCATTTTAGTATATAATATTTTAGGGAGTACATCTATTTTAAGCTGGATGTAAAGTCCTAAAAGGAGGTGGAATCCTTAGCACAATGTCTTATTCTATAAATAGAGTCATCTAGAAGGATACTGTCTGTAAATCATAAAAATGAATGATTATTTGTTAATGGCATAGACGTTTCTATTTACATGTGATAGATGGAGAAATCTTGTTAAGAAAGTGGGAGATCTAATTATTATGTAATTGGTAGTACATGCCTAGACTCATCAAACAAGAGGGAATTTTAAGGGAAGTATATGAAGGGATATTCAATCGACATAATGGAGGAGATTAAACTGGAAAGAGAAAGTATTATTGGATGGTATATTGTGGCATATAATCCATTTCAAATATATTAATAAGTATGAACTATGTGGGCCTATGTAGACTTTATGCCAACATAGGTGAATACTACCAAATGTAAGATAATGATGATTCCCATGAGACTAGTGTTGGGCATTGGCCCCAGTTCAAGAAACAGGGTCAGTATGCATTAGTCAAGTTGATTAAAGCCTTTTGACATACCATTCACAATGAGAAGAATTCCATAATCAGCAAATGACCAGTAGATATGATAATGGAGGATAACTTTGGGCGGAAGCTATACCCACAAAATATTATACCATGAAGACATTATGATGAAAGTTTATCAGTATCTAGAATATCATCACACAGATTTGGTTCTTTTCTCAATTTAACAATATGACTGATCAAGAGATGGAAAGGACAATTTTTGAATAAGTACCAATTACAAGATGGTTGTTGGAATGAAGTAATTTTCAATAAATTCTAATAATAGTTTTCCTTATCACATGCTACACAAATAGAATGGTGATAGGGATTCAATAATGAGCTATGATTAAGGAATATCTTACTAATATTTATACATTTATACCAGACTTTAGATGGGTAGTTTTGAGATTGAATACTTATGGTTTTGAAAGGGAGTACTGTCACAACATACAAATGAACTAAGTATTTTCCATTTGAAATATTTTACTAAGGACAACTTAGAGATCATGGTCCCTATTGACTTTATTATTCTAATTTTTAAAATGGCTATGATCATTGTTTCATCAATAGAAGAATAGGATAATTATCCATGAAAGATATTGATACCGAGGCTCCTAGGAAAAGTTAGGATGGAAAACGTCATTATAGTCTGCATATAAATAGGACTCAAGAAATATGTTAGAGACAAAAGGTATTAGAATGAATACCATTGTAAACATAATATATTTCATCAAGGGAGATAAGGTAATATTTTATTTCAAAATTGATACAGAAACCATGCCCTAGTAGAAACTAGCAAATAGGAATATTGATGGCTAAGGCTCATGATATAGTGGATGATATTCCATTACATCTCAAGAGAATCAAAGTTAGGAATTTTTTTTTAGGAACTGGATTGGTAAGATTGTACATTAATGGAGCTAAATTGGTGTTTAGAGGCAAAATAAATGATAGTTGTGAAGTTATTAGAAACAAAAAAAAATTGTTTGTAATGGATATGATAAAGTTGAGGGAATTGAATTTAATGAGACATTTTCTCTTGTAGCTTAAATGGAAGCAATTAGATTATTCTAATCATATTAAGGGTTCTAAGGGTTTAAATTTTATCAAATGGATGTAAAATCTACTTTCTTGAATAGATATATCAATGGGGAAGTTTATATGGAGTAGCATGATATTTTTATTTGACTAATAAAGTTGATTATGTGGACAAATTGAACAAGTCTTTTTATGGTTTAACAGAAACCCCTAGAGCTTGTAAGAAAGGATTCGATAAATAATTCATTGAGTAAGGTTTCAAGGAAGGTGTAGCTGATAGAATTTTTATATCAAAAAAATAAGGAAATCATATACTGATTGTTGTAGTCTATGTGGATGATATTATATTTGGTGGAGATAGTGATCAAACGAATCACAATGTTGCTGAAGCTATGAAGAAAGAATTTAGTATTTCTATGTTCGGAGATCTTTATTTCTTCCTTTGACTTCAAGAAATTCAATATAACAAAGGTATATTCATATCCTAATCCAAGTATATCAAGGAAATGCTTAAGATTTTTCAAATGGATGAATGCAAACCTCTTGGAATTCTTATGATTATATGATGCAAGATTTACAAGGGAGATGATTCTTGTAAGGTAAATCAATCTAAATATAGATACATGATTGGAAACCCACTTTATACAACTGCTTCAAGAACTAATATTGTGCAAGATGTCAGTATAGTTTGAAGATTTCAATAGGATCCTAGAGAGTCACATCTACAACTAGTGAAAAGACTCTTTTAGATTCCTTAAAGGCACTATTTGGTCTAGTTTTTGGTATCTAATAAGTGAGAAATTTTTATTGAAGGCTTCTTCTAATGTTCATTGGGAAGGTGAGTATCGATAATAGGTGTGGTTCATATTTTTTTGGATAATTTCTTGTTTCTTAGTCAAGTAAG
Organism: Taxus chinensis; assembly: GCA_019776745.2. Classification (NCBI taxonomy): domain Eukaryota; kingdom Viridiplantae; phylum Streptophyta; class Pinopsida; order Cupressales; family Taxaceae; genus Taxus; species Taxus chinensis. Next base: position 796,741,722 of record CM034146.1, read on the forward strand.
AAACAATCACTTGTTTAACTTTGAATGTGTGAAACTAAATGTGTTGCTCCTCATTATTTCTCTCAAGTTGTGTAGATGAGGAAAACCTTTGAACATTATAAGATCAAGAATGATGGGTCTACAAATATTTTTGTGTGATAGCACTAGTTCAATCATTTTATCAAAGAATATAATATTATATTATAAGACAAAGCACATTCCTATCAAGCATCACTATCAAAGAGATCTTATAAGAAAAGGTTGCATATTTTTGAGCATGTGTCTACAAAGGAGGAATTGTCTGATATACTGACAAAACCTCTTCAAAATCCTACCTTTAAGTACTTAATAATTATGTTGGGAGTGGTATTAGGTCCCTAATAAACCTTGATTGGTATAAAAATGTGTTAGGGAGAAACAAATGAGATACATCTTCTCCAAACAAGTTTGTAACTGTTGTGTGTTTGTGAGATGTATTTTCCATCCTATAAGAGGCATGTGTTACATCATGTATAAAAGGTCATTAGTGATTCAATTGTGACTACTAATTAATGTAGTTGTTTTTAATTCATCTTACGGTGTGTAATCAAATTATAAGTGAACATAATGAGTTTAATCTATGAATTTTCTTGGTGACTATACCATGTATTTTTAGGTGTCATTAATGGTGAAGAAAGTATTAAGCATAGCTTTGTATCCACGATGTGTGTATTCCTATCAAGTGTCTCAGTACATTAATTTTTCTTCTCAAAGGTACATTTTTTCACTGTAAGTTGTGTGGGAATAGGTTCTGTTATGTGTCTCATTGAGTCATGTGTCTTTAGTTTTAAAAAGTTCATATTGGCATCTGAATGTGTTTGAGGGGTTATTTTATGATATCATGAATAATTTTTTGATCATATAAACATGAAGGTGAAGTTCTATGAAGTTCTTTCAAGGGTGTAAGAAGTAAAACTAATAATACTTCAGGTAAGTTGATAACACAGGTTTTCCCCAAATCATGGTAAAAGGTGCTTAGAGAGTTTGAAGGGTCAAATAGAGTCGTGGATGATCATTTTAGAGGTCAAGAGAGAAAATTAGTGCACTGTTGGTTACTTCTTTGCCCAGATTGGGATGTCATTGTATATAGTGAGTGTTATGATTGGAAAGTGAGGTTTGAAGGTCATAATGATGGAGTTTAGGAATAAATTTTAGAAAAAATCCTCTAGACATGATTGGCTATAGGATTACAGTAGTTTAAATCTCTATGCATGACCACATTCATGGGAATTTGTGACAGAGTTTAGGATTGACAAAACTTCGTGTAAAAAAGTCCTAATTGAGAATAAGTGATTTACAAAGTGGAGGTTAGTCAGCTAAATGGGTTTCTACATCAGAAAATAAATCATCATGAAATCCTATATATCAAAATTCTTGCGATCATTTGAGGAAATTAGGACTTGAAGACTATAATAGAGTAAGGTTAATGGTAAAAAGAAGGCACTCTGAATTTTTATTTTGATTCTCAAAGTTTTATTGAGAAATGAAGGTGTCTTGAAGTCTTCTTATGGAAATTTTATGGTCAAGAGAATGATAAGGTAGATTTATACTTTTCTATAAGTTATGGAACCCCATTATTTTGTTGAAGAAAGTTTTTAAAAGATATAAGTTACAGTGAACTGAGAGTGAATGTAATCTCCTTAAATTATGTTATTGGCATTTTTTGTATTTTTTAGAAGCCTAATATCTTATGAGAAGGGTTTATGGTTACATGAAAATGTTTTAAGGTCTTAATGAAATACAAGAAAGTAGATTTTTTGTTCTGGTTCCATAATGAGTAGAAATGATGAGCTACAGGTGTGGAAGACATAATTTATAATCATCCACAGGTATGTGTGTCTAAAGATGTATCTAAAATCTTGTAACTTCTCTTGAAGGTATGAAATAGACATTTCAAGGTGAATGGAGTTTTGAATTGCTAATGTCAATTGTGGAAGAATTGCTCAACTAAGATAAAATGGTAGTATGATACAACGATGTGTGAAAGGGCCATGACATTTATAGATTAGAAAGGTAAGAGATATTTGTCTAAATTTCATTTTTGTTTCTCATTTTGTGGTATTAGTTGGATACAGGTTCAATCATTGCACAAGGCAGAGTGTTATTGTTTGTCAGACTTATAGGTTCCTAACGAAGTGTGATAGAAGACCTAGTGAAGAGACTCATATTTTTCTTAGATTCATAAAGGACAAACAATATGATTAATGTATGGATAAATTTTCTCTTAACATGGTAAATCATGATTGAGTCAAATGAAGGGTAAATAACCAAATTATACTACTACAGTACTAGATTGGTCTATATGATTGCATCTACAAGTCAAAATGTTGCTCTTAGAGGTGTGTAAAGTCTCTTCATGATACGGGGAGCTTGAATAATATTTCTAGAAGGAGAAAATGGTGGCCTCAAGGAATTAGAGGTAATTATTAGGGACCTGATCAATGAATTGGAAAATTTTATTCATTATATACATGATCTAGGTTAATTATGATAGTTAAGAACTAAAGAAATGGTTTTAAAACCTGTCAAAAATGTTCATGGTGAATTCTAGCTAGGATTGGAAAGTAAGTCGATAAATGTTTTTATTTAGAGATAGATATAGTGGTTTTGAGTCTTAGTGGAGTGTTTTTTTTATCAGTCAAAGCATAAAATAACCTATTGCAGTGTTACAAATTTGATGTAAAACTCACTAAGAAGACAAGTTAGGGATTTTAGTCTTAAGTATAGTATGCAGAGAAATAAAGTGCATTATAAAGAAATTAGTTTTCCTATACAAGATGATGAATTCTCAAGAATTAAGGTATGATATTTTGGTACACTCTTTCATGAAATTGTTTTCATGTTCTCAGTATGTATATTACAAATGTTAGGTTTCTACAGTGAGATCATAAAGGCTAAAATAAGGATAAGGTGAAAATTACAACTTTTGTATGCCTAAAATGTTGAATATGGCGTTCTTAGCTCAAACCAAGGTATGATAATGATTCTTCATGCTTTACTAATAATGTTCATATGTTTTAGATGCTTTTCCCAGGAGGAGCATGGTGTGTGTATGTTTGAAAAGAATCTAAAAATTAGGTTTGGGTGATTTTTTTCAAGGTTTTCAGCTTTTTAAATATATTTTGTTGATGTTTATATCCAATAGATGATGCTATGAAGCTGAAAAAGATGAAGATTATGCAGGGTAGCATTATTCCTTTTTCATTCATGTAAAAAAGGGGGAGAAGTTAAGATTTTTTTTCCATTAATGAAAAAGGGGATATTGTTGGCATGTGTTTCTTATAGGTTTTTTAATTGATGCAAAACGACATCAATTAAAAATTTGATGATGGTGTAGGGTCATATGATGATGTGGATGGTGTTAGAACAAGGGTTAAGATGTGTTCATGATGATAATAGGACATTTAGTGAGGATTGTTTTCTCTCTCAAGCCCATTTAGGTTCCTAGGTGATATTGTATGGTGGTATGAGACTCTTGGTTTCATGACAATAATGTTGGCATGATGGATATAAGGGTTGGAAAGTTCTTGGGCACTTACATCAGTTATAGGGTGCAGATACAGGTAACTGACTATGATTTAGGTGCTCATTTAGAGAGGGTATGGATGTTATGAGCTATGGTGATGAGTTTTTGAGCTACATAAGCTCGTGGATCCCAGTATTTCGGTATATGATTGTGTACTAGGTATGTTTGGTTCATTTTTAGTAGTTTCATGACGAGTTATAGTGTTATTCCAATTGACCCTAGCTTGTACAACATAATACCCTAAGGGGGTAGCTACGCAAGTCTTAGTGCCTGGAGAGTTTTATGTATGGTGAGAAAATTATGACTATTGGATAAGTTAATGTAATGTGTTATGGTGATTCAAGAAACATTTTAGGATGTTAAGATGATATTTTTCAAGATATATTAGTTTTAGTGAGATAGGGTCAAGAAATAGTACATATCCATCTCAAATTAGATCTTTTGATGCTCACTGTGAATTCATTTCTTTTCATGGGGCCTTATTGATTTCAGGTATGTTTTATACATTGAGTCTAGGAAGGTTTCATAAAAATATTTTGGTCATTTCATCATCAGGTTTTAATGAATGAATGTTAAGAAGGAAAATAACTATTTATGAGCTTGAAAGGGGTTTGGAAGAGTTAATTCCTAAGTGGAAAAAATTCCTTCCTAGTGCATAAAATTATGATTGGAATATGTGAATGAATCCTTAATATTTCAATAAAGGTATGGTGGAGGTCATGGAAATGAGTGGGCCCCACTCAAACAAGTTAGTTTTTTAAAGAAGGGTTTTTTGAACAAGGTTATCCAAAGGAGTTGTAGGTTAAATTTATGTTTTTTGATGTATCAAATTTTTTATAGATGTCAAAAGAGGCTTCAAAATATTTTGATAAAATTTCGTTATAAAATGAGCTCCTCACTAAATTTCATGATGATAATAGGACATTTAGTGAGGATTGTTTTCTCTCTCAAGCCCATTTAGGTTCCTAGGTGATGTTTTATGGTGGTATGAGATTCTTGGATTCATGAAAATAATGTTGACATGATGGATAGAAGGGTTGGAAAGTTCTTGGGCACTTACATCAGTTATAGGGTGCAGATACAAGTAATTGACTATGATTTAGGTGCTCATTTAGAGAGGGTATGGATGTTATGAGCTACGGTGATGAGTTTTTGAGCTACATAAGCTCGTGGATCCAAGTATTTATGTATATGATTGTGTACTAGGTATGTTTGGGTCATTTCTTAGTAGTTTCATGACGAGTTATAGTGTTATTCCAATTGACCCTAGCTTGTACAACATAATACCCTAAGGGGTAGCTATGCAAGTCTTAGTGCCTAGAGAGTTTTATGTATGGTGAGAAAATTATGACTATTGGATAGTTTAATGTAATGTGTTATGGTGATTGAAGAAACATTTTAGGATGTTAAGATGATATTTTTCAGGATATATTAGTTTTAGTGAGATAGGGTCAAGAAATAGTACATATCCACCTCAAATTAGATCTTTTGATGCTCACTGTGAATTGATTTCTTTTCATGGGGCCTTTTTGATTTCAGGTATGTTTATACATTGAGTCTAGAAGGTTTCATAAAAATAATCTGGTCATTTCATCATCAGGTTTTAATGAATGAATGTTAAGAAGGAAAATAACTATTTATGAGCTTGAAAGGGGTTTGGAAGAGTTAATTCCTAAGTGGAAAAAATTGCTTCCTAGTGCTTAAATTATGATTGGAATATGTGAAGCAATCCTTAATATTTCAATAAAGGTATGGTGGAGGTCATGGAAATGAGTGGGCCCCACTCAAACAAGTTAGTTTTTAAAGAAGGGTTTTTGGAACAACGTTATCCAAAGGAGTTGTAGGTTAAATTTATGTTTTTTGATGTATCAAAGTTTTTATAGATGTCCAAAGAGGGCTTCAAAATATTTTGATAAAATTTCGTTATAAAATGAGCTCCTCACTAAATTTTCATGATGATAATAGGACATTTAGTGAGGATTGTTTTCTCTCTCAAGCCCATTTAGGTTCATAGGTGATGTTGTATGCTGGTATGAGATTCTTGGTTTCATGAAAATAATTTTGACATGATGGATATAGGGGTTGGAAAGTTCTTGTGCACTTCCATCAGTTATAGGGTGCAGATACATGTAGTTGACTATGATTTAGGTGCTCATTTAGAGAGGGTATGGATGTTATGAGCTATGGTTATGATTTTTTGAACTACATAAGCTCATGGATCCAAGTATTTAGGTATATGATTGTGTACTAGGTATGATTGGGTCATTTTTAGTAGTTTCATGATGAGTTATAGTGTTATTCGAATTGACCCTAGCTTGTACAACATAAAACCCTAAGGGGTAGCTATGCAAGTCTAAGTGCCTGGAGAGTTTTATGTATGGTAAGAAAATTATGATAAGTTAATGTAATGTGTCATGGTGATTCAAGAAATTTTTTAGGATGTTAACATGATCTTTTTTCATGATATATTAGTTTCGGTGAGATAGGGTTAAGAACTAGGACATATCCATCTCAAATTAGATCTTTTGATGCTCACTGTGAATTGATTTCTTTTCATGGGGCCTTTTTGATTTCAGGTATGTTTATACATTGAGTCTAGAAGGTTTCATAAAAATAATTTTGTCATTTCATCATTAGGTTTTCATGAATGAATGTTAAGAAGGAAAACAACTATTTATGAGCTTGAAAGGGGTTTGGAATAATTAATTCCTAAGTGGAAAAAATTTCTTCCTAGTGCATAAATTACGATTGGAACATGTGAAGGAATCCTTAATATTTCAATAAAGGTACGGTGGAGGTCATGGTGATGAGTGGGGCCCACTCAAACAAGTTAGTTTTTAAAGAAGTGTTTTTGGAACAAGGTTATCCAAAGGAGTTGTAGGTTAAATTTATGTTTTTTGATGTATCAGAGTTTTTTATAGATGTCCAAAAGAGGTTTCAAAATATTTTGATAAAATTTCATGGTAAAATGAACTCCATTCATGGTAACTTGTTAAAGGGTAATTTTGAGGCCATAAAAATAAGTATTTAGTAAAATGGTTATAATATGATCTACAAGTGGAATTATGTGGTGATTAAAGTTGTGTTGGAAAAAGGATTTCGAGATTGGTCAAGTGATATAAGTTTTGTCTCATTATAATGAGTTCTTATAAGGTTTCCATGTCAGGTTTTTGAAAGGATGTTTTTTGCTAGTAAAGCATTAGACATGATCTGATAGATGTTTTGAGTTGATTAAAGCATGAGATGGATTATGTGATGCTTATTATCACTTGTAGAGTTATTAGGGATTAATTTTTCATCAAATGAATCTTTTTTAGGTATTGAATAATTCTATAATTTAAAACAACTGATGTTTGCAAACATATTTTGTGGCAAGTTGATTTGTTGGAGACAAAAGTGACCGGGGATTTCTTATGTGATTCTTCCATGACTTACAAATTGATTAGAAGAATTCTAAACATTTTAAAATTTCCATTTGAGTGGTCACATGGAGTATTTTGGATGTTTGTAGGTAATATAGTGGCATACATAATTTTTCAGGATCCTTAAGGGTATATGAAACAACTCTTTTCAAAAGTACAAAGGACACTAGGCCCATTAAATGAAATAATTTGAATGGTTGAGATAAATTGAAAGCATGTATGATTTTTTGTCTGTGGTGGTGAACCAATGTATTATGTCAACAATATAATACATCAAGGGTTCTTTCCAAAATGGTTTTCATGATACTTGATCAAATGCTTCATATAATCTTACATCTACACTCATTTCATCATCGATCGCAACCATTCTATGTCTCTTGTAGGTAAAACTGTTGCAAATTCCAAGAGTAATATTCCCTCCATATTTTATTCATCGATCGTAAAAGATTTGATTAGACACCATTTAATACCGTCAACTAACCTCACATATATGTTATCAACAAAATAATCTAACCTCCTCCATCTCTTTTGTAGATTAGGCAATATGAAATCAAATGACGATGGATGATTTTGTATTTTTTCTTCATCTACACTTTCTATTATTTTTACAACATCTATCATTGTTTGATCTTCCATCCCATCGTGTATGTAAAATTACTTAAGACAAATTCTATGTGATACATCTCCATATGTTTTTGGGAGATTGTGTAACTCTACGTAGTATATATCCACATTCCTATAATACCTGACATTCTAGGTCTTATAACACAAATCATCAAGCACACGTGATAGATTAACAACACATTCCTATTCCCTATTTTCAATTTTCTTCATTTGAACTATAAGAATATCTAAATCCTTGAGACGATGTGGAATAAGTCTTGAGGGAAGTAAATTCTGTTTCCGTTATATTTATATTGTCCACCAAATACATGAGGCACGTGGAATACGGGATTCACACATGCTATAAGCATTTCCTCCACCTATTTCAGTATACGTAAAATATTCAGCTGTTCCCCGGAATCCATATTGGTCTACTTCAAAAACCAATGACGTCTGTATTCACCCTTTCATATCTTACAAATACGCCCTTCGATTAAGACAGTTACGATTGTTCCATGGTTTATTTATTTGCCTATACAACACGTCTGAATAATAAAGAGTTCATCAATTACTTTTCCAAAATTTCCAAAGGGACACGAACATTTGATTAAACCAGACCATAACCAAATGATTAGAAATGTGTTTAAGTTACATTCACCTATCGAAAATTAGGTCTTCATTTGAAAAAAATATTTCCGAGTCACATTCACACATACTATCTCTAAGATAGTCACAGTTGTTATTCTACACTAAAATTCTTACGTGGCATTCAATAATTTCTCCATTCACATATGTCTTAGCTTTAGTGTTCACATACATAGATTGCATGTTATCCATTTCCCCACTAAAATTTTCATAGAATTCAATGACATTATTTTTGGGAATTTTCAAATGATTCACTTCATATTCTCGTATTCAATCCATATCTACGTGATCATTTTGCATGGATTCTCTTTCTCACACAGGGTTCATTATAATACCCCCCCTCGTAAAAAAAACATCCTATAAATTCCTTGGATAATCTCTGAAAACAAATTTCAAAATGTTGGAAAGTTTGAAGAAACTGGGTTACCGAAAGTTTAATATTTGTGTCAGTCGGTAGTAATTTTCGACTAACACTATATGTTGTTAACCGATAGCATATGATGTCCGACAATCAAATATTGAAAATTGTATTTTAAAGGACTGACTTGATGATAATTTTTTTCCTCACAAAATATGGCGCAAAGAAAACAAAAATAAAAAAGGTTATTTTTTGTGGAAAAAGTAAAACTTTATCTAATTTTGTATGGAATTTTTAAAAAAAAAATTATGTTAGCAGTTTAAATAATCATCTGAATGATAGATCTATCCTCCCAAAATATGTAGTAAGATATGATAAATTCTCATACTCATTTTTTCCCTGTCTAATCACATCACTAAAAAATGTGACGGGTCAATAGCATGGAAAAACATTATTGGGGTGGCGGCGTGCTGGAATGCTACCCGTATCGTCATCGAAAGATATTACCATTTAGTGAAGACATAATGTTGACTTGTAGTACCCTCATGGAGGTGTTATCCCAAATTTTCCCCCCAAAAAAATTGATCAAACACGACCACACACAGAAGAAAACCTAAGGCTCAGCTCTCTCATGTGAGCTCACATTTAAATTCAACAGTCAGGTTACAGGCGGACTTGGAAATGGATAAAACCATAGACTCTCAGGAGAGAAGCATGGAAATACTCAAAGTCTTCGAGCTTCAAAAACTATTCAGAGCGGGCTCAAATTGGCTAAGTATGGAAGAACCGGTGGAAGCTGCCATGCGTCAGCTCGGCGCATCTTCAAAGTTAAATCCAAAAGAGGGTCTTCCAAATGAGCGCAAGGATTCAATGTGTCTCGGGTCCGAAAAGGGGATAGAATCCGGACATTTAAATCAACTAAGTATAAGAGTACTAGTAGAAGCCTTCATGTGTCTTGATGGCGCAACACTAAGGCTGGGTCCGAAGTGTGGAGACTCAAATGAGTGCAAACTTTCCATGTGTCTAGGGTCCAACAAAGTCAACCGAGGGAGACAGAGAAGGCACAACATTGACTAAGTATAGAGAACTAGTGGATGAAACCATGTGTTGCATCAGTGCAAATTCAGAGGCGCAACCCAAAGTGGAGACTCAGAGGAGCGCAGGCCTTCCACGTGTCCTAGGTCCAAAAGGGGATAGAATTGGCCGTTAAAAATTCAAAATAGGGAAAAGGCCAATGGAAGGAGTCAAGTGTCAGCACAATGCTAGTTCAAAAATAAAATTCAGAGTAGTTTCCGAAACAAGCACGAAGCCTCCACGTGTCTAGGGTCAGATGCATGGACCTGCCAAGCAAAAACGACTTAGCCAAATGCAAAGAAAAGAGCAAGCCAATAGAAAGAGCCACGTGTCTCTTTGACACACTTTCAAGAGGCGAATATAGAGGTGGTCCATAAACATGCGCTAGCTCGCCACATGTCTCATCGGTGCAATTTCAAAGGCACACCCCAAAAGGCAATTCCCAAATAAGCGTAAGGCCTCGACATGTCTTAGGTTAGGAACAACATCTCCACTAGCAAGAGAGACTCAAGAGGAATAAAGAAGACATAGGGGAGCCCGTAGATGACACCACATGTCTAAATCCGGTGCAATGGCAAAGGGGGAAAATATCAAACGATCATGGTGCTTCCACGTGGCCCCTATATGAATAGACCCTTGCATATTGCAATTTTTGGTTAACTCCCTAACCTAAGGAACTTCAGATGGCCATATCATTTGATTAGGAACTCAGATTTGGGGAGGAGAAGAAATTTTGGAAAGGTCTTGAAATCCTCTACACCATGGAGTCTTGAAATTTTTATTTTGATAGGATCAGGTGGGTGAGAAGTAGGAAAATGTCTTACAAGATATTAATGAAGGATCTGATTGCTTCAACCACCCAGATTTTTTTTTTATCCAATGTTATTCCTTCTTCAACACACTGAACAAACATAAAGTGGAAGAATTGACAGATTGTGGGTGGATCTATATTGGGAATTGACGGTTGGTGATTGAGCTTTTCAGAGAAGAATTCAATGCGTCACAGGGGTGGTTGAAATAGAGTTCAATTTGTCATCTCTTTCTCTCTCATTATTCTATATATTGTAGAAGAGGGGCATATTTGAATTTTGGCCATTGTTTCTACTATGCCCCCTCTCTCTTTCTTCCTTAGGGTAGAATGCAGAGTTTAAGCCTCCTCTCATGGTTTTGTAATTGCATTTTCTTGTCACTTTCCCACTGATGATGTATCGTGTAACATTTTGGATCAATAAAATATATTTCAGTGATGCAACTATCCATCCTTGTCTTGTTTTGTTGTCTCTTCTTACCTCTCAATGTTGTAGGGTACATTGTGCATAATTTGATGTTTTTTGTAGGTTCTGGGAATTGTGCTTAATGGCTTTTGAAGTGGTGTTCCATATGAAATCTATCTATGGTTTGTGGTGCATTCTGTCCACCCTCTCCTATGCTCAGCTCCCTCCACTTGAGGCAGTCGGATATGTGATTCAACCCCTTCCTTTTCTAATGTATCACCACTTAGTGTAGGATATTTCATCCTCTCTCTGTCTTTCCCCCTTGGAATGGGTAGATTAGGATAGAATAGGTTCTTCCTGCATTATTATAGCTGGTGGCAGGGTAGATTAGGAAGCAAGAACCAACTTTCGCTGGAGGTCCATCTCAAGTATTGCAAGTACCAACATCTTGAGATATGGTCCGATGTTGTGTCATCACACTGAATGCCCCACTTCACACCTAGGACATTTGGGGGTGATGTTATTCTGCACTAACAAGATGTTCCTACCCAATTTTTATTGCGTTTCTACACACTAGTTTTTTTTTATACTGTAGCACGGTAGCATTTCCATGTTGCTGCAAAGTATAATTTCTATGTTTCTATTAAGTAGCATTTTTTACGTTGCCACATGGTAGCATTTGTTTATTATCATCAGGTATAATTTTTGGGAATCCACATGGTAGCATTTTTTTGTTGCCATATGGTAGCATTTTTATGTTTCCATATCGTATCATTTTTTAGTTTCCACACAACTTTTAATTTCATATTTTTCATAGGATTATTTTATTTTACCTTTGGCTTCGACTTCAGAACTCAAAATAAAGGAATTTTTGAATTATATTGAATTTCTAAATTAAAAATAATTATTAATATATATAATTGAAACACAGAGCCCATAATAAAATATCTGAGGTTATAAATCAATATGGCTTCATGACTTTGAATCCTAACTCCATCAAGGAAGAAGTTGTTAATTTTTACAAAAACCTGTTGAATGGTAGTCCTCCTTTGTCTCAGGAACCTACGAACAAGCCTCTGGACTCTATTCCAAACAACCTGGCTAGGTCTGAAGAGTTTTTTGATCTTGCTATACTAGCTATAATAAAAGAAATGCATTTGGAAGTTTTCTCCATGGCAGGTGAGAAAATCCCCGAGCCCAGATGGCTTCTATACTTTATTTTTTCAAAAAACCTAAGAAAATTTGTATGGACGACATCCTCAAAGTTGTTAATGAATTCTTCAGAATAAGAAGAATTCTCCTCAAAGTTGTTAATGAATTCTTCAGAATAAGAAGAATTCTCAAGAAAATAGATAGTACTTTCATTGTCCTAATTCTAAAAAATTTTGGGGTGAAGGAATTCAAGCATTTCAGAACCATAAGTCACTCAAATGTGTTTAATAAAATCTTCACTAAAATTCTAACCTTAAGGATATGACCACTTCTTCCAAAATTAATCTCTAGCTAGCAAAAAGGATTTGTAAAATGAAGACTTATCCAAGATGGATTAATTATGGTTCATGAGACAATACACTCAATGGAGAAAATTAAAAGGCAGGTATGATTTTAAAACTAGACATGAAAAAATATTTTCACAAAGTTTCTTGGTTATTTCTCAACCAAGTACTAATTTTTTTTGTTATTGATGAGAGGTTTAGAAAAATCATATGGAAGTACATTTCATCACCAATATTCTTGGTGATTGTCAATGGCAGCCCAATGGGTTTCTTGTAACACACCAAAAATACCCAAAACAAGGACAACACAGTGAAATACAGGATAACTTTTTTTTTGACTTGCTTTGACACAACACGACACAACATGTCGTCACAAGGTTACAACCAACACTAGGAACCACTTGTTACGAGGGAGACCACAAGGTCAGCACGGAAACGTTCACACCAGTCAAGGACAATGTACTCTTCTTTTGACAAGACAACAAGGAAGTCCACTCCACATGACACACTCACAGCTAGGGCATCCCATGAGGAATTTCTTGTTAAATTTTCTTGTTTACCAAGGTGTCTCTTAATTCTTAACTTACGTTCTTATAAAATTTCATGTAATGATTCACACAATTCTTTTCACAAGGGAGAACTTCTTTCTTTTCAACGGTTGACTAAATAGCTTAATGCCAAGCTTTCTAAACTGGGAACATCAATTTGATGTCCAAATATTTCTTATTCATTTGATTTTAGAACATTTTCCATTTCTTACAAGGTTAATTAATCTATTCAAGCCACTAACACAAGTTCCACACCTCTATTACATAGGTGAAGGCATAAGTTCTGATTAAGGGAAGTACCGCTTAGGGTTCAAAACAATAGCCTTCTTGTTTAACGATCAAATTTTGACCTTGCTTAAGAAATATCACCATGAATCAAGGAAAGGATTAACAGAATAGGATCACAAAATTTAGCTTCAGGGTCACATTGTTTACTGTCAGTCTTTTATTGAGGTTAAGGGTTTATCAAGATTGGTTAAATGCTCCATCTAGACTTTACTTAATTAAGTTTGACAAAGGAGGACATTTCAAACGATAGAGATATATTTAAGGTTTTATTAATCAATTTCCTTCCTACTTATTAAATCCTATCATCTTCTAAAATCTAACCATTGCTTTCACCATGAGGTCATTTAAGATTTCACCATAAAAGGATAATGTTTATTAGCTTGGCTCGAATAATTAAAAAAAAACAATAATAAGTTATCATATTTCGTTACAAAAGATAGTTCCCTCTTGATTGTTCCAAGTCTCAAAGGTTATCCAGTAGATCACATCTACATAATATGTTCATATATATAAATTTTTAGTTTAACTTTTATCAGGATTATCCAGCTCACTTTATAGTGCTTACAAACTCATTGCTACTAAGTCTTAGGAGGATTTACAACTCAACATTTTAACTCAAGAGCAAAGTTTAACAGTACTCGTTTGCGGAAACAAAACAAGGTTATATCAATTCATTCCAACATGATGCACAAATCAAAGGGACATACTATCTCTATTTAACCAAGACTAGGGAGCAAGAGAGTAATAACATGGGAGCTATCTCACTACTATACTAAGGGTTAAAAATTCAGTAGAATATCCCATAACCAAGCAGTAATCAAAATTTCATCTTTCACATGATAACCAAACAAGCCAAAGTTTCAACCGTTACAACAACAACACTCTACAATACATCTACTAGGCACTAACCCTTCTTGTAAAATGTCCAAAGGCCCTTTCCAAATTTTATAACATAGTACAAATTTGTACAAAGGAACATCATAACCAAGATTGATGCAATAATCTACAAGTCTTTCCATCACCTAACCACGTAAGCCATCTGCAAGAAATTTTCTACAAGAGTCAGTTCACGAGAACTGAGCAAGATAAGACTATACATAGCAACAATAAGCTACTAGCTAACAATACCATGAAAGGAAACATTCCGTCTTAGGAAAAGGATCAAAGTTCTACCCTGTAACAACCTTTTGAAACAAGATATAATTTTCAACATATCAACTAAAAAGAAAACCATAAGTTTTAGTTATGAAGATACCTCTAAAACTACAAAAGTTTGACAACCAAATACGCAAGACTATGAAATTTAAATGATTAGACACAAGAGTTGAGAGCATTAGGATTTCAATCATTTAATCCTGTAGATTACATGATTGAAATATAATATGTAACCCATCAATCCACATTCTCAAGGTGAAGTCAAAAGATAAAAACCAAACCTGATCTTAGCTGCCAAAAGAATATAGTTTGGAATCGTTCCGTAGGGCCATAGGCCTAATAGGCTATAAACGAAAAACGAGGGTAAAATTTTTTTTCCATCATGTAAACAAAAAGGTTTAAAGCATGAAAATATTATATTCAAACCCACAACCATTATATCTTATGTAATAAGTGACTTCATAGCTAATAAGGATGAGTGGAAAGGACAATAACAATGTCTGGAGTAGGTATTGCCTAACATCTTACCTACTGAACATAACCAGGGCCAGAATAGTGACAAGCCTCATTAATACCCAAGTTGAGTAGGCAATCTAGCATTCTAAACACATCCTTGCAATTTTCATAATACCTTAGATTTATAATCCTCCCGTTTTAGAGGAACATAGCCATGAATCTAGACTTGGTTGAAATTTTCCGACATCAACTCACTTCCTAATATCATAAACGATGCATACAAAGGAAAAATGTCTCTCAACTCTCCTTAATTTACATCTCATCACTAAGTTTATGGTAACCTATGCAGAGATTAAACACATAACATACCATTAAAGATAGATATCCTCCAATAACGAACTTCTATAACGATGTAATCACAATTATTACGTGCGACACATAAACAAACTATTCCATAACTTCTTTTCCCTTTTGACAACAAAAATATATTCATGACCTTCCATCACAATCATTCTAAATTTGCAATGAAAGGTCACTCATCAAGAAGGAAGTACAAAACATGTTTTACTAAATTAAGGAACTTCATGTTACCTTAAGCAGTTGATGAAAACCTTAACTTTCACGAACCGTGAAAGATATTACCTTACTCCATCAAGGCATTATGTCGATACATGATTAATTTGATCACACAAGAAATCATCAACATAACATATCTTAACACCATAAAGGTCATTAATTTTATCAAATTTTACTCATCGAAAGAGTAGAATCGAAATGGGGTTCTATCAATAATTTATGCCCTTCTATCAACCCAGGACATATTTTCGGCCAAAAACTTCCTTCTTATCAAGCATATAAATATTGAACTTCTAATTTCCAAAAGCCCTAATAATTTTCACAATACACGAAGTGCATAATCACGCTTATCTTAAAAATAATAATAATAATTTAACTGTATGTTTTCCTCTAGGGAAACAACATAACAGGAAACTAATACTAGTCAACGCTACAATGTTCTAGGGGTGATTACATACCCAGGCTCACAAAAAAAACAGCGACATTTTTGTAGAAGGAAGTAACTTTAAGATTATATATTTCATAAGATCAATCAAAGCATACACTGAGAACCTTTGTTTTTTTTATATATAAAAGGGTTTGATCACGTCAACAAGAACAACCAACAGAGGAAAAACCAGAAGTAACAAACTGATAACCATGTACTGAACGCAAATCCACAAAATCATAGATTTAAACCAATTTCTAGAAAGATAAAGTTTCATTTCAAGAGGTTATTAGATACTAGCATATTATGTATATGGTTAGTCTATCTTGCCTGTTTTAACGTGTCCAACAGGGACTGCTTCAGCCACACGCCCTCTGCTTTATCCTCTGCTTCACTGATCTTTTCTTGCAATATACCACACTAGGATTCCCTTTTGAAGGCATGACTAGAAGGATGCAATAGGTGGCTTTCCAAACACTAGATTGCTTCAATGCAACTGCTTTGGGAGGGGGTGAGAGTCGAACTGCTTACCACTCAGTCCGAGAGCGCTTGCGCTAGAAAGCTACACACCGACCATGGTTTGAAGCTCAGACACAAGACATAATGATAACATCACTCCTGGCTCTGAAAGGCATCTACCGTATTGATACACAATCCTTTTCCTTCATCAGATTTGAGGACAGCATCAAACTCTCGGTGCAAACATTTCAGCTATAGCTTGTAAGGTGTGATAATTCCAATATAAACCTTTATTCCTACCAACATAGATCAAGGGCACTAAAAAAGACCCCAACGCCCTTCCACTTAACAAGGACACTCCCCTGATGATTTTCCCATTACCCAAAAATAATGTTTGCAGGGAAATCCCTGTCTAAGGTCCTCGCCCCATCTGTTGTCACCCATTGCAATACTATCTAGATAATATAGCATAGCATCCCCCCCCACAGAAATAGAGAAATCACATCCACACCATCTTCAGCAGTAGTATCAAATGCAGGAAGAATGTCAGAATGATAGCAACCAGACATCCAACATATCTTATATGTTGCAAGCCGAGATTTGGGTGCCATTCCTTTCTGTGTGCAACTTTGATATGAAACAGATCCACCTCTATGAGGTCCTCTCCCATGGGTTACATCGTAGAACAAGCAAGGTCTCAGTAGGGAGTCTTTGTAAATAAATTTCATCAAGTCTGTAGGAAGCATTCTCATTGTCACACAGTCGATTTGGAGATACACACTCAGTGTATGTTCTGGATATGAGAAATATTCTGCTACCTTCATCTCCCAAGACATTTTCTCAAACATTGCAGAGATCTCCCGTGCCTGTGGGTGTGATTTGTCACCTACACAAAAGCATGCATCATTTTATTGCCTGTCAATATAGTGACTCGTTGATGAAGCTCATATAATTACAAATCAAAACGTGTTTCATGAATATTATGATATGAAACAGATCCACACCTATGGGATTCTCTCCCATGAGTTACATCGAATAGCAAGAAGGTCTCAACAGAGAATCTCTGTAATAAATTTCATCGGGTCTCCTAGTACACTCACACTGTCACTTAATCAATTTTGATAAAAACTATCTTGAAGGAGAGTCCCGAACTTGAAGTTGCAGTTGACACTGAACAGATAACATCATAGTTGGACAACCTGCTTGTTGGAGGCACTCGCAAAGTCTTCCACTATACTGTAGCGTGCCTGCAGCTAGGCTGGAAACAGTGGTAGGTCTTTGCTATGGATCCCCAACAAGAACACATCCCCCAGCGCCCAGGAAGAGGAGGAAACACACCCACTGCTCTTGCTGGTAGCTGTGCGCGGCCAGGAGAAGGGAAATAGGACTCCATTTCACCCGAACGCCTCAGGAAACAACAAGGAAAATCCATCTAGTCTCCTCATGCGGCCAGACCGAAAGAAAACCATGGGTAAACCAAACAATCCTCCTTGTTCACGCGGCCAGGGAAGACAAAAAAAAATGCACCCAGGAGGAACAGGAAGGAAATGTCTCAGACACGCCTGCTACACTGGCTTGAAGTCCATATAATCCATCACGTCAACCAAACTGCACCCAACACCCACCCAAACGCATTGAAGGAGAATCTTGAAGAGATCACGGCAAAGAAAAAAAAACGTGACTCCAACACGTCGAACAATAAAAGCTCCACCTTCCACGCCAAGGGGATGACACTGACTGAGCCCAGGTAGGTTTGGGGGGGGGGCATTACATTCTCCTCCCCTTAAGAAAGCATCGTCCTCGATGCGACATTACACAGAGGAAAGGAAATGGTATGCAACAAGGGATAGATATCGAGGAAAACACACCCTATGGTTTGAAATTTTGGTTGATTAAAGCACAGTCACAAGGTAGCCTTAGGAACATTTGGTAGAAGTTTTAACTTTCAATGTTCTGTGAAGATTGGCAGTTCTTTATTGTTTATCATTTCATTAGTCTCTTTCCATTATCATTATTTCTAGTTTTAGTCTCTTTTAAAAAAGTATCATCATTAAAGAGTTTTGGTTTATTCTTTATTGTGGGTGCCCAACATGAACTGCTAACACAACACCCTAATGATTCACAAGACACTACAAATTCACAAGTACACAAGTATATACTTCAAGATTGTATTACACCACAAAAGGTTACACAATTACGGAATAGAATAGGCACACTCCACATGACATAGTACATGTCACACATCTATGGATGACGTATAGAATACTCAAACAAAAGAGTACTACAATCCACCAGACATTTCCTCAATTTGCATGAATGAAAAACTCACATAACACCAACCCATGCTACAGGTACATAGTGTCCACAAGGGGAAACAATGACATAACCACAACATCACAACACAACCATTAGACATGAGTAACACATACATCAAAAGAACACTACCAAACATCACAATAACTCAACATATATCCTGGAACATCAACCATATAAACAAATATCATAAGCCTCCCTCAAACTCTTATGCCTCCCTCAAACTCTTATGCCTCCCTCATGTCTCTTATGCCTCCCTCAAACTCTTATGCCTCCCTCAAGTCTCTTATGCCTCCTTCAAACTCTTATGCCTCCCTCAAGTCTCTTATGCCTCCCTCAAACTCTTATGCCTCCCTCAAGGAGGCCGGTTGTCCCTATGGTCCAAGACACATAGAATTTGGACACTCCTAACCCAAGTGACATAATAACATGTGGTTCAACAACCCGCTAGTTATATGTACCCCTTGGGGCGTACCCCCATACAACAAAGTGGGTCCATAGGTCCAACCATTCCATGGTGCATCCCATGACCCTATTCCACACATCACGACATTAGAACCAGCAAAACAATCCAATCAAAGTGCCAAGTGGCAAAGTACAAGCCTTGGGCAAGGCGGTAAAAATTCCAAATTTAAAAGAAGACCCCAAATCAAGCTAAAATAAATGGCCAAGTAACCAAAGTTAGTATCAAAATCCCCCTGTTAGTGCCACAAACCAAGGAAATGCCCAAAATTGTAAAGCATTGCAATCAAGAAAAGATGCTGGTCCTTGCGAAATAAAGAAAAAGAATCAATTTACGAATAAAATCAACTTATAATAACCTCACATTACGATAACTGTGTGGCTTATCTAGCCACCAAGGGGGTACTCAACGAGTTGCTGGCACTCGGAACATCGAGCCTCAGCTCGTAAAATATATATCAATCCCGCCACCCTTCGACAAGGCTAAACATAGTCATAGATACACTAAGGTTGCATACATACAACCACATAGGGAGAGAGGAAAGAGTCACATGTAATCTACTAAACCGAGTTTTGACTCGAGTTATGACCCATGGTACACCATTCCTCACCCTCAACATACACTTCTACCGATCTCCCTCAGGGTCGGTTAGTGTAAGGCTCACAACATAACATGTAACTACATCACTAACACCATGGTGGTACACACATAGCTACCATAACGTCTCACGTATGGTATGTATACGGGGTAGATCAAAATCATACATTCCCAGGGCGCAATACATCACTTTACCACATTCTGCACCCAAAGTGCAATCACAATACGATAGGGTTCATACACTCACCGTATGACCCTAATTCACGACATGAAGCATTACATATTACACAACTCATATATGCGATGAACATAATAACATCACAACATAACAATAATTGCTTCATAACAAGGTAGTACACACATTTCTTCAAAACATGGTAAAAACATCAATCTAGTCATACGACACATTGATACACTTACATATCACAATATGTCACAATGTTCCAACACTATGTCATCCACATTATAATTCTTTTCACACGCCACAAATAGTAATTCACACGTGAACTCTTCATAGAATCCACAAGAAGGAGAGAGAATACTCTCATCCCCACACATCAACATGATGACAAATACGCACTGAGTGACATACACATCACGTGTGTTCACAATATCACAATTATGACATTAATCACATCACGCTTAAAGCACATTACTCTTCCAATATAAATCATCATCATGCAACATCATCATCATCATCAGTATCATCATGTAACACCACCACCACCATGCAACATCACCATACAACACCAATCCGGCCCATAGGTTCGAGAGCATGAACCTACGCTCTGATACCAAAGTGTAACACACCAAAAATACCCAACACAAGGACAACACAGTGAAATACAGGATAACTTTTTTTTTGACTTGCTTTGACACAACACGACACAACATGTCATCACAAGGTTATAAACCAACACTAGGAGCCACTTGTTACGAGGGAGACCACAAGGTCAGCACGGAAACATTCACACCAGTCAAGGACAATGTACTCTTCTTTTGACAAGACAACAAGGAAGTCCACTCCACATGACACACTCACAGCTAGGGCATCCCATGAGGAATTTCTTGTTAAATTTTCTTGCTTACCAAGGTGTCTCTTAATTCTTAACTTACATTCTTATAAAATTTCATGTAATGATTCGCACAATTCTTTTCACAAGGGAGAACTTCTTTCTTTTCAATGGTTGACTGAATAGCTTAAGGCCAAGCTTTCTAAACTGGGAACATCAATTTGATGTCCAAATATTTCTTATTCATTTGATTTTAGAACATTTTCCATTTCTTACAAGGTTAATTAATCTATTCAAGCCACTAACACAAGTTCCACACCTCTGTTACACAGGTGAAGGCATAAGTTTTGATTGAGGGAAGTACCGCTTAGGGTTCAAAACAATAGCCTTCTTGTTTAAGGATCAAATTTTGACCTTGCTTAAGAAATATCACCATGAATCAAGGCAAGGATTAACAAAATAGGATCACAAAATTTAGCTTTAGGGTCACATTGTTTACTATCAATCTTTTATTGAGGTTAAGGGTTTATCAAGATTGGTTAAATGCTCCATCTAGACTTTACTTAATTATGTTTGACAAAGGAGGACATTTCAAATGATAGAGAGATATTTAAGGTTTTATTAATCAATTTTCTTCCTACTTATTAAATCCTATCATCTTCTAAAATCTAACCATTGCTTTCACCATGAGGTCATTTAAGATTTCACCATAAAAGGATAATGTTTATTAGCTTGGCTTGAATAATTAAAAAAAAAACAATAATAAGTTATCATATTTCGTTACAAAAGATAGTTCCCTCTTGATTGTTCCAAGTCTCAAAGGTTATCCAGTAGATCACATCTACATAATATGTTCATATATATAAATTTTTAGTTTAACTTTTATCAAGATTATCTAGCTCACTTTATAGTGCTTACAAACTCATTGCTACTAAGTCTTAGGAGGATTTACAACTCAACATTTTAACTCAAGAGCAAAGTTTAACAGTACTCGTTTGCGGAAACAAAACAAGGTTATATCAATTCATTCCAACATGATGCACAAATCAAAGGGGCATACTATCTCTATTGAACCAAGACTAGGGAGCAAGAGAGTAATAACATGGGACTTGTCCCGCTACTATACTAAGGGTTAAAAATTCACTAGAATATCCCATAACCAAGCAGTAATCAAAATTTCATCTTTCACATGATAACCAAACAAGCCAAAGTTTTAACCGTTGCAATAACAATACTCTACAATACATCTACTAGGCACTGACCCTTCTTGTAAAATGTCCAAAGGCCCTTTCCAAATTTTATAACATAGTACACATTCGTACAAAGGAACATCATAACCAAGATTGATGCAATAATCTACAAGTATTTCCATCACCTAACCACGTAAGCCATCTGCAACAAATTTCTTACAAGAGTCAGTTCACGAGAACCAAGCAAGATAAGACTATCCATAGCAACAATAAGCTACTAGCTAACAATACCGTGAAAGGAAACATTCTGTCTCAGGAAAAGGATCAAACTTCTACCCTCTAACAACCTTTTGAAACAAGATATAATTTTCAACATATCAACTAAGAAGAAAACCATAAGTTTTAGTTATGAAGATACCTCTAAAACTACAAAAGTTTGACAACCAAATACGCAAGACTATGAAATTTAAATGATTAGACACAAGAGTTGAGAGTATTAGGATTTCAATCATTTAATCCTGTAGATTACATGATTGAAATCTAATATGTAACCCATCAATCCACATTCTGAAGGTGAAGTCAAAAGATAAAAACCAAACCTGATCTTAGCTGCCAAAAGAATATAGTTTGGAATCGTTCCATAGGGCCATAGGCCTAACAGGCTATAAACAAACAATGAGGGTAAAAAAAAAGTTCTGTCATGTAAACAAAAAGGTTTAAAGGATGAAAATCTTATATTCAAACCCACAACCAATATATCTTAGGTAATAAGTGACTTCACAGCTAATAAGGATGAGTGGAAAGGACAGTAAGAATGTCTAGAATAGGTATTTCCTAACATCTTACCTACTGAACATAACCAGGGTCGGAATAGCGACAAGCCTCATTAATACCCAAGTTGAGTAGGCAATCTAGCATTCTAAACACATCCTTGCAATTTTCATAATACCTTAGATTTATAATCCTCCTGTTTTAGAGGAACATAGCCATGAATCTAGACTTGGTTGAAATTTTCCGACATCAACTCACTTCCTAATATCATAAACGATGCATACAAAGGAAAAAGGTCTCTCAACTCTCCTTAATTTACATCTCATCACTAAGTTTATGGTAACCTATGCAGAGATTAAACACATAACATACCATTGAAGATAGATATGCTGCAATAACAAACTTCTATAACGATGTAATCACAATTATTACATTCGACACATAAACAAACTATTCCATAACTTCTTTTCCCATTTGACAACAAAAATATATTCATGACCTTCCATCACAATCATTCTAAATTTGCAATGAAAGGTCACTCATCAAGAAGGAAGTACAAAACAAGTTTGACTAAATTAAGGAACTTCATGTTACCTTAAGCAGTTGATGAAAACCTTAACTTTCACGAACCGTGAAAGATATTACCTTACTCCATCAAGGTATTATGTCGATACATGATTAAATCGATCACACAAGGAATCATCAACATACCATATCTTAACACCATAAAGGTCATTAATTTTATCAAATTTTACTCATCGAAAGAGTAGAATCGAAATGGGGTTCTATCAATAATTTATGCCCTTCTATCAACCCAGGACATATTTTGAGCCCAAAACTTCCTTCTTATCAAGCATATAAATATTGAACTTCTAATTTCCAAAAGCCCTAATAATTTGCACAATACACGAAGTGCATAATCACGCTTATCATAAAAATAATAATAATAATTTAACTGTATATTTTCCTCTAGGGCAACAACATAACAGGAAACCAATACTAGTCAACACTACAACGTTCTAGGGGTGATTACATACCCAAGCTCACAAAAGAAACAGCGACATTTTCGCAGAAGGAAGTAACTTTAAGATTATATACATATATATAATATATATTTCATAAGATCAATCAAAGCATACAATGAGAACCTTTGTTTGTTTTATATATAAAAGGGTTTGATCATGTCAACAAGAACAACCAACAGAGGCAAAACCAGAAGTAAAAAACTGATAACCATGTACTGAACGTAAATCCACAAAATCACATATTTAAACCAATTTCTAGAAAGATAAAGTTTCGTTTCAAGAGGTTATTAGATACTAGCATATTATGTATATGGTTAGTCTATCTTGCCTGTTTTAACGTGTCCAACAGGGACTGCTTCAGCCACATGCCCTCCGCTTTATCCTCTGCTTCACTGATCTTTTCTTGCAATATACCACACCATAATTCCCTTTTGAAGGCATGACTAGAAGGATGCAATAGATGGATGTCCAAACACTAGATTGCTTCAATGCAGCTGCTTTGTGGGGGGGGTGAGAGTCGAACTGCTTACCACTCAGTCCGAGAGCACTTGCGCTAGAAAGCTACACACCGACCATGGTTTGAAGCTTAGACATAAGACATAATGATAACATAACTCCTAGCTCTGAAAGGCATCTACCATATTGATACACAATCCTTTTCCTTCATCAAATTTGAGGACAACATCAAACTCTCGGTGCAAACATTTCAGCTGTAGCTTGTAAGGTGTGATAATTCCAATATAAACCTTTATTCCTGCCAACATAGATCAAGGGCACTAAAACAGACCCCAACGCCCTTCCACTGAACAAGGACACTCCCCTGATGATTTTCCCATTACCCAAAAATAATGTTTGAAGGGAAATCCCTGTCTAAGGTCCTCGCCCCATCTGTTGTCACCCATTGCAATACTATCTAGATAATATAGGATAGCATCCCCCCCCACAGAAATAGAGAAATCACATCCACACCATCTTCAACAGCAGTATCAAACGCAGGAAGAATGTCAGAATGATAGCAACCAGACATCCCGCATATCTTAAATGTTGCAAGCAAAGATTTGGGTGCCATTCCTTTCTGTGTGCAACTTTGATATGAAAAAAATCCGCCTCTATGAGGTCCTCTCCCATGGGTTACATCGTAGAACAAGCAAGGTCTCAGTAGGGAGTCTTTGTAAATAAATTTCATCAAGTCTGTTGGAAGCATTCTCACTGTCACACAGTCAATTTGAAGATACACGCTCAGTGTATGTTTTGGATCTGAGAAATATTCTGCTACCTTCATCTCCCAAGACATTTTCTCCAACATTGCAGAGATCTCCCGTGCCTGTGGGTGTGATCTGTCAGCTACACAAAAGCATGCATCATTTTATTGCCTGCCAATATAGTGACTCGTTGACAAAGCTCATATAATTGCAAAGCAAAACGTGCTTCATGAATATTCTGATATGAAACAGATCCACGCCTATGGGATTCTCTCCCATGAGTTACATCGAACAACAAGAAGGTCTCAACAGAGAATCTCTGTAATAAATTTCATTGGGTCTCCTAGTACACTCACACTGTCACTTAATCGATTTTGATAAAAACTATCTTGAAGGAGAGTCCCGAACTTGAAGTTACAGTTGACACTGAACGGATAACATCATAGTTGGAAAACCTGCTTATTGGAGGCACTCCCGAAGGCTTCCACTATACTATAACGTGCCAGCAGCCAGGCTAGAAACAGCGGTAGGTCTTTGCTATGGATCCCCAACAAGAACACATCCCCCAGCACCCAGGAAGAGGAGGGAAACACGCCCACTGCTCTTGCTGGTAGCTGTGCGCGGCCAGGATAAGGGATACAAGCCTCCATTTCATCCGAACACCTCAGGAAACAACAAGGAAAATCCATCTAGTCTCATCACGCAGCCAGACCGAAAGAAAAACCGTGGGCAAACCAAACAATCCTCCTTGTTCACAGCGGCCAGGGAAGACCAAAAAACCGTGCCCAGGAGGAACAGGAAGGAAACGTCTCATACACGCCTGCTACACTGGCTTAAAGCTCCATCTAATCCATCACGTTAACCAAACTACACCCAACACCCACCCAAATGCATTGAAGGAGAATCCTGAAGAGATCACAGCAAAGAAAAGAAAACGTGACTCCAACACGTCAAACAATAAAAGCTCCACCTTCCACGCCAAGGGGATGACGCTGACCCAGCCCAGGTAGGTTAGGGTGGGGGGCATTACATTTCTTCCCAAGAATTCATGGCATCATACAAGGTGATCCCATCTCTCTTATTCTCTTCATCATCATGGAAGAAATCCTTAACCACACTATTAATAGAGTTATTTCCATGGTCTATCTCAATACTTTCAAACCCTCCACCTTTGATTTAACAGTCTCCCATCAGCAGTTTATAGATGACACCATCTTTCTTCTCTTGGCCTCTATCATTGAAGCCAAAACTATGAAGCATATTTTGTAGCTTTATGAAGATGCTTATGGGTAACAAATCAATTTTTATTAAAGCTCATTATACTTCTTCAAAAATTCTCTTGCAAGACAAAGGAAAATTGCACAAATCTTGGGTTGTGAAATCAACACTCTACCTACTACATACCTATGTATACATACCTCTTGGTAAGAAAAAGGTCAAAATGAGTGTGTAGTATACCCTGCTAGATAGGTTTCAACGAAAGCTTGCTGGTTGGAAGGGTTCTATTCTTTCAAGTGCTAGGAAATGCCTTCTTATTAGGAGCATGCTTCAAAACTTGCTGATTTATATCATGTTCTTGTTCTTTATTCCTGTAACTATTATGCAAAAAATAGAAAGAATCCAAAGAAAATTTCTCTGGACATGAACTGAAGATAAGAATAGGATGCACTTGGTAGCTTTGGAAAAAGCCTTGCAACAACAAAAAAGTTGGAGGTGTGGTCATCAAAAAAATTTTAGACCATGAATGTTGCTTTTGTTTCTAAAATGGGGGTGGCAAATGGTGAAGGAGGAACAACTGTGGAAAAATATCATTAAAGCCAAATATCTAAACTAAGGCATCATCATCGACTACTTCAATAATGAAAATCACCCGTTTGGATATCTGTTCTGAAACAAAATCAACAGGATCAAGAAAGAGATAGCTGTAGGATGCAAATGGAATTTTTCCACGGGTGAGAAATAAAATTTCTAGGACAACTTGGCTGATTTTAGCACTCTGTCAAACATTGAACATTGGGAGCATCTCAGAGACAACCTTTCTACAACATTGAGAGAACAGGTTTGTAACTACATTCAAAACAATGAGGGAAAATGGAACTAAAAAAACTAAAGGCATTGACATCAAACAACATGGAGGTCCATGAAGAACTCCAAACCACCTTAAAACTCATACCCAAAATCAAAAGGATTTTAGTTGGGTTTCTTAATTTTATGGTAACTACATAGTGAGATTAGGCTATCAGTTTATTTCCCATGAACCCATCAACAACTTCTGTTTGGATAAGAATTGTTTCAAAGATCTTACTATGAAAATCAATCAGTTTCTATGGTATGTGCTCAACAAAGAGATACTCACCATAGACAACCTCATCAAAATAGGATCAACCATGCAAAACATATGCTATCATTATAAGATGGAAAATGAAACAATCCAACATTTGTTCATCCACTGTCTAACTATTAATTCTCTTTGCCAACTCATCTTTAAAATATTTGATATTAAGTGGTCTCTCCCTGATGATATCACATAGGCTTGGCTGCAGTAAAATCCTCCATTTAAACATAATTTTCTTCATATTCTATGGAAAATCATATTCCCTCACACCATCTGAAGAATCTGGAAAGCTAGGAACTCAATCATTTTTATAGATAGTAGCAAGAGAATAAAAAAACCTCAATGAAATCATAGTGGCTGTGAAGGAAAACAAATTCAATTTTAAACTGAAAAAAAATCCATATATCCTCAAGAGGACATCCGATTTCTTAAGGCAAGGAATATTATTCTTAATCAGTGCATTGTCCCCATCCAAATAATTGATAGTTCTACTATGTAATCGATTCCCCACTCTAAAGGTTTGTTTAAGCTAAATTTTGATGGTGCCTCTAAAGGAAACCTTGGTCAAGATGGTGAAGGTGGTTTTATCATCAATCACAAAGGTCATCTTATTACAACATATGTGGGTCCCATGTGCAAGAAAACTAATAACTTCTTTGAGGCTCTAGCTACACTCTAGGGAATAAGAATTTCTAAGAAACTCATCATGAGAAACATCATCATCGAAGGTGACTTTATGAATATCATCAAAATTCTCAATAATTCCTTAACTCCAAGTTGGAGCATCAGGGATTTGATTAATGAAGCTCACAACTTATGGAATGGTCTAAATATTATTTTCAAGCACATGTACAAAGAGTGAAACAAATATGTGGATTTACTTTCTAATGTGGCAGTTAGTAGCAATGATTACATAGATTGGTATGATATCAATGAAACTCCTACTGAAGTCCAAAACACCATTTCAAATGAAGTGAGATCACCCATTAGTACACCCCACTCAATGGTCCAAATACGTGTACAATCCCAAGGCTATATTGCTTTGGAATTTTGGGCATGACTAAATTTACTGTTTCATGAAAATTTAATATCATAATTGCATAAAGTAAATTCAAAATCTTACTCTTCATTTTTGTTATAACATAGGAATAATTACACACATATAGATAGGAGAGGTAGTTCCTATATTTAAGGAGAGATATTATCCATAAGTATCTCCACACACAACTGCTAAAACAACTTCATGTTATTTTACGTGAGATTTTTTTGTCTCACAAAACTAATATTGTTAATGAGTTGTTTACTCAACAACTCATAACAATATTTACTCACCCACTCATAATTACATTTACAATAATGTAATTAATTATAAAAACAAATATTATATTATCCTAGATAATATAATCAATCACATAATATTCTATGTTCACACTACAACATAGATATTCCTAACATTCACCCCCTTAGTGTGAACATGGGGCAAGAGCACCTGAAAACATGAGTATGAGAGAGTTCCACAGTTGCTCCTAGATCTTACTGCATATGACCACCTCTCTAGCTCACCAGCTAATCACGATCACCTCTCTGTGTGAATCTACTCACCGACTGATCATCTTCCAATGAAGTACGGTAGTCAGAGGATCCTACTTAGAGGCTTCCCTCCTGTAAACAAATGTTTTCAGCATTCAAAATTCATATCCTCCTCTTTTCAATATTTGACAAGGAACATGTTGTATATCTTCACACATCACTCAAAACAAATAACTGAAAAATATTATTAAAATGTACCACCAATGCTATATACAACCTCATCGTTGGTGACTGACGAAAGGCCCTAAAATTCATCCTTTTTCATGTTCCTCCTTCCTCTAAAAAGTGAACTATTTACCATAAGAATTCCTCATCACTAAGACAAGAAAGTTCCTCGTCTTTAGAGTATTCCTCCCAATCAATTTCTTCATCAACCAAAATATCTTTTTGATCTATTTTGTCATCAAGTAGATATTTTTCCCTTTTTTTACAGTTAAGGCTACATGTCCCAATTCATTACAGTAATAGCATTTCATTTTACCTTTATAAGGGAAAGGTTTTGGTTAGAAATTTCCTTTCTTAGATGAAGTACTTGGTTTATTCTATACATACATTACTTCTTCATATTATTAAAAATTACTTTGATCAAGTAATGTGGAGATTACTCCATCTAAGCTAATTGTTACCTTGCTTAAATTAAACACAATATTTGAATAACTTTTAAGCATACTATTTTGGAGTATTGCTTTAGCATCATCATCTTTTATTGACTTTTTAATTCTAGCTAGTTGATTTAGCAAAGAGTAAAACTTACTTATATGATCTACCATTTTTGAGTTCTCTACCATTTTCAATGTGTACAAGTGTTTCTTAAGTGTAGTCTTTGTTTTTTCAGCTTCAGAGCCAAACAATTTGTTAAGAGACTCCCAAATTTCTTTTGCAGATTTTGTGAAATCCACATGATGAAGATAAGCTTTTGATAAACCTAGACCAATGGTACCCAAAGCTCTATGATCTTTTTCATTCCATTTAGATAAATCATTTGTAGTTTTTGCTGGAACTGCATTATCTTTAACTACATCCCATAAGTCCTTTTCTATTAAATGTAATTGCATCTGTAGTTGCCATGTATGGAAATATTATCCTTCAAACTTTTCAATCAAATTTAATTTTGTAATTATTTTGTACAATACTGATAAAAAAATATAGAATTGAATCAGGTAATTTAAAAATTTATATAGAATACCTTTTAACCTCCAAGAAAGCCAAGACTCTGTATTAACAATTCCACATTATTGGAAATTGGAGAAAACTTTCAGTAGAAGAATGGATGTGCTGAATTTGATAGCTGCATAGTGAAATCTGTATTTCTTCAAATATAAAAATTGGGTTCTGCCGAACTTTCTTCTATAGTTTCCTGACAAACACATGATTCCATGCGCACAATTTTAGAAAAACCTAATTCTAGAAACGAAAAATAGATGGACGATTCATTGAGATAGAATTTCAAGAAAACACTAAAATTTCCCACATAAGACCTACTCTGGTACCAAATGAAAATTTAATATCATAATTGCATAAAGTAAATTCAAAATATTACTCTTGATTATTTTTATAACATAGCAAGTACTACACCCTTATATATAGGAGAGGTAGTTACTATATTTAAGGATAGATAATCTCCATATATATCTACACACACAACTCCTAAAACAACTTCATGTTATTTTACATGAGATTTTGTTTTATCACAAAATTAATATTGTTGATGAGTTTTTTATTCAACAACGCATAACAATATTTACTCACCCACTCATAATTATAGTTACATCAATGTAATTAAATATTACAACACATATTATATTATCCTAGATAATATAATCACTCACATAATATTATATGTTCACACTATAACATAGATATTCCTAACATTTCAGACCCTCGAAATTTGGTCACACCAAGTTTTTCAGGGGGAAAGAAGCGTATTTTTTCTCTACCTCACAAAAACTTACAAATTTCCTAAGGGCTCCTGGGAAGCTTAATCCTCACAATTTTCAGTTTAATCCGGAAAATTCTAAGGGGTTTCTTAGAATGGGTGGTGCCCCTTGCTATGTTTAACAAAAATTTGATCCCCAATGGAAGGAACAAGTTGAGCTATGGGAGACAATCAATATGGAAGTCTTCACTGATTTTATCCAACACATAAAATGGCATGACCACTATATCTCAATACAGTTCATGGAGAATTGGAAAGACTGTAATGTCTCCTTTGGAGACAAGATATTTAAAATTAATAAGAAATTCATTTCTTTTATTACCATTCTTAACATGGAAGGGAATACATTTGTCAAGAAAAAAATGGACAAGGAAGCAAAATAAAAATTGTTCTTGGATGAGGGACAAATGCTCAACATCAAGGAGGGAATCCCATTTTCTTCTATCCCACACCCATATCATGAGGTGACAATGGTGATTGTATGCTATGTCACTCTAGAAGGGAGTTTCTCCACAATACCATAGTACCATCTTATTCTGCTCAACTACTTTACATACAAGGTGAAGGTAAGCCTCTTATACTTCATTCTGAAATGAATGGAAAAGTCAATCCTAGAAGTTCAGGGCCATAAGAGGACTAACCCCCTCCACCAAGGTGTCATATATCTCATTAGTCAATACTTTTCTAGTTTTTTTGGAAATGACCCATGCTCTGTTGTGATTTCTCCCCTCCCAAATAAAAGTCATATCAGTTTTAAAAATCCTATGTATAGAGACCCTTTCTATGAAAAACTCCCTAAACAGGTTCTCCTTAGCAGCAAAAAGGTAAGGAAGTTGTGGGCTCTAGTTCAAAGGGAAAATAAATTATGGTTGATGATAGTGCCCCCTCTTCTTTCCCTGATATTGTTGTTAGTACAAGTTTAGAGAATAAATTTAAAATGTAGGCTAGTGTGTTTAAAAACTTTGAAGAAAATGTGGATTTTTCTGCTTAAATCTACTATCAAAGAGATAGCCTCGGATCCCAATGTAGGCCTCAAAGATGAAATCAATACCTTGGAAAGAAAGTTTAAGGCTCTGGAGGACAAATGCAACATCTGTTTAGCTATGCACAATGCTATAATTGACCTTATGCATGTACACATCTGGAAAATCTGTGACTCTAGTGGCATCTCAGACATGGCTTAGAAGAACTGAAATATCACAAGGAATTTCAAAGCTTCTAGCTGGGACCCACCATCGTCATTGCATTGAAACTCTATTAGGCGTTTAGATTGGTTACCAAGTTGTTTAGAAAGTTTGTTGGATAATGTCGTTTGCTCCCTGTATTCAGTGATGTAGTTTTTTGTGTTGTTGTA
Organism: Taxus chinensis; assembly: GCA_019776745.2. Lineage (NCBI taxonomy): Eukaryota > Viridiplantae > Streptophyta > Pinopsida > Cupressales > Taxaceae > Taxus > Taxus chinensis. The sequence continues at coordinate 796,773,776 of CM034146.1, forward strand.
TGGAATGCCCACATTTTCTAGCCTCAATTATCTGCTGACTTCTTAACATAGTTTTTATTTTATGGGGATTTTGACATATTTTGGACATTAGTTTATTTTATCTTCATGGACATGTATAGTGATTTGGGTGTATAGCATCAATTTAGCATTGATTAGTATGATTGACACATTTTATTAGATGTTGTGGATACTAGCATATTGTTATGTATTTGAGCCTTTAATTGATATATGATGGATACATAGTTTAGTCGCATGTCTTGATAATATAGTTTATTCGGTTATTGATGAGAACACATGATAGCATAGATATATGTCATTTATATAAAATGTGATGGCTAACCCATGGTGAGTTGGTGTGAAATTGTGCATGTTTTCTCAATTGTGACTCCATGTGGATGTTGTGATATCATAGATTACATCTTTATACTTTATCATTTACTGAGTGGTTGGTTTACACTCGTATTGGGAAGATGCATTTAATGTGTGCATTGAGTGTGCATGTTACATGGTACAATAGAATGTGGGTATTAGGGTGGCTATGGAAATTGTGCACAAGTGGCCCATGGGGCTAAGTCCTAACCATGTTAGCTATATGAGGAATTATTGTTTTGTTTTGTTATTTGGGCACCATGAGTGACCCTTATTTGTAATTTTTTATATCATATAGAATTAATTGTGATTAGGTTGTTTATTTTTTTAAGTAAACTAGTTTGGGGGCCTTAATGGTCCCCACTTGCATTAATTTCTGTATTTGTGTAAGTGTGTGTTAATTAAGGAGGATTGGGGTCTCATGAGTGCACTTGAGTGGGCCCCATATCCTCTACATATGTGCCCAAATGTGCCAAACCCGAAATTGGGATATTTATGGCATTTTAAATGACCTCTTTATATTTGGGAGTTCACTTAGCACTAAAATAATCCCTTAGAACCTACGTATTAGGTAGGGGGGCCAAACCTCAAGGAATAGAGGGAGTTTCCCTCCCATTTAGCCTCTATTTTTTCAGCATCCACATAAGATAGATTGGAATATATGTTTTGTAAAAATTTACAAAACATTGTATCATTTTATTTTTGGGTAATATGGGAGAAGGGTGTTTAAAAGTTATTTTATCGTTTCTTCATTTTATTATGGGAATGTTTGACTTATATGGAAGAGAGGGGTGACACATGTCACTCACCCTCTCATTTGGTGATGGAATTTTTTTACTTCTATTCAAATACTCCCTCATGTAGTAAAATGAGAACCCTTGTTTTTGGTTTGGCTTTTTCTTGGTGTTTGGAGGCTTTGAAAGTTATAGTTTCCCTGGACAAGGAATTGGGGAAGAGCTTAAAGATTTGGAGAGCTTGTGAAGTTAGGATATTTGATCTCCTTTTTATGTTATCTTGCATGTTATATCGTAAATTTATTATGGATGAAATTTGTATTTTTTTGCATGGGTTGTTCTTTGTTTGGGAATGTAATTTAATACTTTCTCCATCCGTCATATGGCTTGATGAATTTTTTAGTTTTATTGGGGAAGAGGGAGGCATTTTCCCTCTTAAACCTCATGGCTTGCTGAGAAAGCCATGTTGGTTCTTTTATTCCCATCATATGGTTTGAGGTAGGGAATGTGGATCATATGGATTGAAACCCCCCTTTCCTATCCATAGAGAGGAAACCCAATGGGTTTGAAAATCCTCCCAAGTAGGATTTTAGGTGAGTGGGTGGAGCAGTAAGGAGGATTTTTGTCTTGGAGCAATAAGAAGGTTTTGTGAAGATTCTTGTAATTGTGCATCTTATGGTTGGATCACACTCTTTAGAATTTTGGATGTCTCGTCAATTATTTCCCATTTTTAAGGATGAATATGGTTTTATCCTATTTTCTTTTGGTTGGTAAATGTTGTGTTTTTTTAATGTATGTATTTTTCTTATATGTGAATGTGTTTGTTGTTCATCTCCCCCTAAATATTTTACACATTTATGGAAGATATGTCTCTCTCCCATGGGCTTAGGGGATGATAACCTGTCTTCCAACTTTTGGAAAGGCATGAAATTATTCCTATAGATTTGGTGGTAAAACAAGCCTTTCTCTATGTGTCAGTTTCTTTGTAAAGCACTCAAAGTGGGAGCTCAAGTTTGGAAGATGGTTGGAGTTTCTTCTCATCATGGATATCATTGTTTATCAATTTTTCTAAGCACTAATCTCATTTTAATCTTATGGATATGGATATGTGGGATGTTTTCTTTGTTCTTTAAAGTTCTCATTTGGTGATTTGGGATTTCTTGTACACTAGTTTTGCATTAGTTTGTGTAGTCCTCTTTCAATCTTGCAAATAAGCTTTGTAATGCGGTTTCTTGAGTATTTAAGTATTTAGAAATATGTTGTATTTGTGAGCTTTAAGCTCCTTAGAAAATAAATATTGTAAAATAGTTATTTCCTGTAATATGGATTGTTGGAACTCCATTTTGAGAAGAAAGATTGTTTACTGTAAATATGTTTTCCACACAAAAAAATGCAAAATGTGATGTTAAGAGCACTAAAAGAGAATGAGTTTTTTCCTTGTTGGTTGTCCCTCTTGTCTAAATTTGTAGTATATATTTAGTATTACATTTGAAAAGAAAGATAATGTAACATGGAGCTTTAGGATTAACATTGAATGTAAATATTATCTTTCTTGCAATATATCTCCTTCTTGTACATTTTTGGGTAACATTATTGAATGGAATGAAATTATTTTTTCTTCCTTTCCATGTGAAAATTAAGAATTTATCTTATTAGGAAATCAAATGTGAATTAGTTTTCTTCCTTGCTAATTTTCAAGCATATTTCAAAACCCTGTCATCTATTGGAAGTACTTGGCTACAAGCCCTTTTATGACATAAATAAGTAAATCATCTTAATATAGATATATTGAAAAAATATTATTGAGTTTCATAGTTCACAAGAATAACAAAACAAAATCTATTATTGTACAAGTTGAAATAATTTTTAACATTGTATATAATATACTTATATTAAAAATAGATTTAATATAGTTATATTATATGCATAACTATATTTTATTCATACATAATTATATATTAATATACATATTAATATCATTATATATTGTACTATAATATATTAATATATATTTAATTATATATATATACATAATATATATTAACAAGTTTTTTAAATCACATAACATAAATGTAATATTAAAGAGCTACGGTGGGATTTTGTATGTTTAAAACAAATAATGTGGGGACGGCCGAGCCCTCCCCAAACCTATGACCCAAACGCCTCACCACCGCCACTCCACCATCTCCCCACTTCACTGCACCCTTCCCCGAGGCACCACTCCCTAAACCCCCTTACACGGCTCCCAACCCCACTCCCATGCTGCAACCAAAACTTCCTCCACTCTTCCACCGTAGATCCCTTACCAAAAACCCACGAGTTTTGATAGTACGTCGCCTATTACTTATAAAAACACTGCGTTGTTTTTTATTATTTGAAGGGTGTTTAAATCGGTTTTCAATATTATAGTATGTATGTATGTATGTATGTATGTATGTATGTATGTATGTATGTATGTATGTATGTACAATATACCTAATAAGATATTTATTTGGTGAATGAAACAATGAGTGGAAAATATGAAATCCTGGGTATCCAAATAAAAAAATGGGGGGGAATCTAGCATGGAAATTAAATGGGGAAAAAGAAATTTCTCCATCAACACCCACAAACAAAATCTCTTCATGGCCATCCATGTCCTCATCCCAAAACTTGCAAATAAAAAAACAAAACTAAATGAGAAAAAAAAAGAACATAAAGATAACGAAGGATTAAGGAAACTTTAAGGAAAGTTTGAAATCAAGGGAAAAGATTATATTGATTCTAGGATCCACGTGAAACACTACACAACTTGTAAGTCATGGGAATTTGGATGGGAATATGAGATAAACTAAAAGAAGGGTGTGTGGGGGTTAATTAAATTAAAAGAGGGTGTAAAATTTCCAATGTTACCCTAGAAAATGTTTAGTACAGTAACCATGATAAGAAATAAATAATGAATTTGGAAGTAGATAAGTAGCTATCGTATTGGGTAAATTAAATGGGTATGAAATAATTTAATAACAGAATCAGGTAACGATAGTAATTGCGTATACTTTTAAAAAAAAATTACCCAAATTTTGACTACAATTTGGTGTGATTTTCTATATTCTGAGGCATGGCATTACATTTAGTATCAAAGTGATGGTTCACACACAAGGACCCTAAGGGTAGAATATTTAATTGGTTGTTAATTTTTTCATAACATTAAATGAAAAAAATTAAAAATGTTTCCGCTAAACCATTCTTTCGATCAAAACATCTCTCAATTAACCACATGGGAGAAAAACGTCTGCTAACACAATAGGTGGTACACAAATTTTGGTCAATTATTTTGTTTAAAACATTTGGTAAAAGTTAAGAAAAAGTCGTTATTAAATATCGTGCAAAATGGCTCCTTGGATACCATAGTGGTGATTGATTTGGAAGTTCATGTTCTCTAGTGACATGGAAGTCACAACAACATTTAAACACAACTCATAAGATCATTTGATCATATAGTTAAAAGCATTTTGAACTCAGTTGATCACATTGTCGTTTGGGACTGTAACCTAAATTTTAAGAAAGTTTGTTTCAATTTGGACTTGTAGTTTAGGGAGATTTAGTAGGAAATTAAAATATAAGACTTCTAAAATTTAGTATTTCTACATGTCCATTGTCTGTAGCAATTATATTTAAGAAAAAATATTGGGGAGTTAGTTTTTCAAGCGTGTTTAGGAGGAATCTAGTCGTTTTGGAAACAAAACATAAACTTGTCAGTAACATTAATTAACTCTAGACATTAGGTAATAAATAGAGTTTTGGTTATTAGTTTTTCATTTTGTAAGATGCATCATATATATATCTATAATAATATATTTGAGTTGATAGAACTCACTTTCAATTTGAGGTCGTTTGTTTTCAAGAACCATTTTGTAGCCAATTGTTGAAATGCAGTAGCTAAACTTTAATAGTTGGCTCCGAGAACGTGCTTACAGTTCAAGATTTATTCACTAGTTTTGAGATATATGTGTCTTGGTTGATTCTTTATATAATAGAAAATTTACTGGAAGCATTGTTTTGCAATTTGGGTATTTGGTACTTATTTGGTAGGTCCCTTTTGATATCCTTTTTTGCTAGATCATAGAACAAGAGAACAAGGTCTAAATAAATTGTTACACTTCTTAGGTAAATTTTGGAGGATGAAAGATTTTATAATATGGATATCTTGTTGTCTTACATTGTTTAATATTACAAACTTGACAAATTTTGTGCTACAAGACATTTTTGAATGTTAACGACCTTGGTATGGTTGGTCTTTTTGGACACTACAAAAAGTTTAATTGTTGATTTTGGAAATAATTTTTGTTTATATGTATGAGTATAAATTTGTTACCTTGGTCTTAAGAATAGGTTTAAGGGTGTGTGGTTAGTTAAATTCATCTTCTAGTGATACATTTTTTCTTGGGAATCTCAACCACAATGTTAGGGGCACCACTTTTAAACGTAATAAAACCCTTTTGGAATGGGTGTTAAATAAATAGTTGTATCTTATATAGAACTACCCAATATGTTAAAATACTCTTCCATGTCTTGAAATTTGATTATTATGAAATTCGAATAATTTCTGCTCCTCATGTTATGTTAGTAATCTTAATTTTATAACCCATTTTTATAAGGAAATTTACCAAATGACCTTTTCATCTTATTGTTTCCTTTTCAAAATTTTAAATTTAAATTATGTATTATTGGATGAAAAATTTTGCTAACATAAACTCTACTAAATTTCCTCTAAACAATAAATGATAAGGGTAAAGAAAAGTTAGTGTCTCATATTATATGATGGTGTTTCTCGAAGTAATATTTCATAGCTATTTTATCCTTTTCACGTAACGTAAGAAAAAATTTTGCTATTATAAAATGAATCGAGTTTTCACAACTTTAAATTCTCATCAAAGCTCACAATATAACATTTAGGGTTAACTTCATTAATGATCTAGTTATTTTAATCCTTCTTGGACTCAATAAACCTATTTTCATAACAAAACCACTCACTAAGTATTTGTTGCAGTGTAACTTGTTTACAACATTTTACCTTAGTAAGTACACGTGTGATTATAAACCTCCTCAAATTAATTAAAATTTTTTGAGTTAATCATGCTTATAACACTAATACTTATATGGAGAAATCGTTGAATCACCCACTTTCCAGCCTCTACTCATGGACTTAGAAGAACAATGATTAGGAATATATATATGTATATGTATATGTATGATATGTATGTATGTATGTATGTATGTATGTATGTATAAACAAGAATGGTCTTTCGTCATATCTCTCTCTCTCTCTCTGCAAGAATGAAATAAAATAAATTAGTGTTGATTACTCTTTTGGTTGGGAATTATGGTGTAACAATGTTAGTGTTGACCTTGAAATAACAAGTAATATGATCCAGTAATGGTGAATGTAATGTTTCATAATCCAAATATATATATATATATATATATATATATAATCACAATTGTGTACATATACCTTTATAAACAACAATATAAACATGTAATTATATGTAATTTAGAAAAATCGTCGAATAGGTAACTAAGCAATGTTGGTTGGACAATAATGTTATCATTGTTACGCCTTAAAAAGATAAAATTGAGGTGATCATGAAATATTGCTTCAAATGGAATAATTATTGATGTCTTTCCTAAGTTCTAGGTGAAAAAATAATGTTGAATAATCGAATGATTGTGATGGTTTCTCAAATTAGACATGTCTTTGGCTATTTGACTCTTAGGAAGCCTTTTCATAAGATTTCTTTCACATTAGAAAACTCGTAGTAACTTATTATAAGAAAAATGATGTAAATCCTTATTATAAGGATTAAGAATAATAATTAAATAATATTTCCACCTATCTTGGGTGAAAGTCTCCTTTGTAATCAGTATAAACACTAATTAAGAAATGTAAATATATAATTGTTTTGGGTTACTCTTAAAAAGTTGGCCCCATTTGTTGTACCACTCAAAAGACTAGCGAAATTTAAAGTTCTTTTTTTAAAATCGAATTCACCCTCTACTTAATGAGTGTATATATATATATATTTCTAGCAACCCAATGGGCCAATTTCAACCGAATAATTGTTAAGAAAAAGTTAACATAAGTTCCATATCTTGAGAAGCATTAGACTTATACCTGTACTTAAAGGAGAATGTGTGATGATCTCTTGTACTCTTGAAGAATGTATACATAGACAAGTTGTATTCTGTCCAAATTATAATTAGCTAGTATTTTGATAGGTTAGGGAAACATTCACGTTAAATGGATTTTGTTTTTCCTAATTCATTCATGTTTTCTCTTGATTATAGTATTTAAGAAACGATAAAATTTAAGTAAATCTTCTCATATATCTTATCAAATTGAAAATTGGTTGTTTATTGTTTTCAATAAGTAGTTATGGCTTGTTTGGGGTGTAGAAAGTCTTAAAGTTTCTTTTTCATGCTGAAAATTTTATCAAAAATTTTAAACAATAATCAATTAAACTAGCTCTTATGAGCTTTCTAAACCAAATTTCCAACAAAAAATTAGATGTTCTAAAAAAGAGTACATTATATAGAACCTTGAAAACAAACTAGACAAAAAACCCTAACTCGGTGATTGGATATATATATTTAAATCAAAATGTATCAGTAATATCAGTATGTGAACATAATAATAATGGCCAAATTAAGTCAACATCCTTAATTATGCTCGGTATTATGTCAATCTTCATCCTTCACCTTAATGAATAATGTAGATACTAGAATCATTATTGGAGAGACTCGTGAACCATTTATTTCAAAATTTAAATTAATGATGAGCTAGGAGATGAAACCAGTGCCACGAACTTGGATTTTCTCTCTTATTGTGTGGTATTTTGTGATACCTTAGATAGTTTTCTTGAGTGCACTCATATGAAACTAGTATGAAAAATTTGTTAACCCATTTTAAAAAAAACATTTATGTTCTCTTGGCCCACCCATAATTATTTTCCTTTAAATATAGACCTTATGTTGTACATCCTCCTATTTGGACCCTTACAAGAAGGTTATATGTTGAAGAAAATGAATTAGGTTTGGAAGCTACCAACTTTACTTGATTAATATTCTCTTAACTAAAAAATATAATTGACCTTGAACCATGTTATATTAGATAACACATGTTTATAAAAAAATACTAATAAAAATTTGGTCCCCGTAAAGAGTCCCTGACATTGGACATACACTACATGTGACCAATTAGAGGTTTTAGACAAGAATGTTTAACGATTTCCTTGGAAGATATAACTTCCTTTAATTAAATTGATCTAAGTAAGAGAAACAATTATTACTTTACGAAGTTCGAATTTGTGGGACATGCTTGTTGTGACCAACAACTACATGATACAACATGATACTTCATGAGGTCATATCCCTATCTTGTCAGTGACGTTGAGAAGGATATCTAATTTTAGGAGATGGGGATGTAGTGCAAACATTTTCTATCCATAGTTACAATTTGACAGGGATTTTTTCATATTTTGGAAATTTTGTTGTTTGATCTTCATGAACATGTATGGTGATTTGGGTGCGTAGCATCAATTTAGATTTTATTAGTATGAATGGCACATTTTAATAAATGTTGTGGATACTGATATATTGTTATGTATTTGGGCCTAATTCATATATGATGGATACATATTTTAGTCACACGTCTTGATGATATAGTTTATTCAATTATTAATAAGAACACATGATATCATAGATATATATCGTTTATATCAAATGATATGCTTAATCCATGGTGAATTAGTGTGAAATTGTGCATTTTTCCTTAGTTATGACTCGATGTGGATGTTGTTATATCATAGATTGCATGTTTATACTTAATCATTTGATGACTGGTTGATTTACACTTGTATTGGGTAGATGCATTTAATGTGTGCATTGAGTGAGAAGGTTATAGGTAACATGAGAATGTGGGTTTCATAGAGGCTACACAAATTTTGAGAAAGTGTCCCATGGGGATAAGTAATAAACATGTTAGTTTTATGAGGCCTAATTGTTTGGTTGTATTATTTGCACACCATGAGTGACCCTTATTTGTAATGGTGTATGTCATGTAGAATTAATTGTGATTAGATTGTTTATTTTGCTAAGTAAAATATTTTGGGGGACATAATGATCCCCACTTGCTTTAATTTTTTGTATTTTTCTAAGTCTGTGTTAATTAAGGAGGTTTGGGGTCACGTGACCACACTTGAGTGGTCCCCACATCCTCTACATATGTTCCCAAATGTGCCAGATCCAAAATTGATCTATTTATGGCATTTTAAGTGACCCCTTTTAGTTTTGGGGAGTTCACTTAGCATGAAAATAATCCCTTAGAGCCTACCTATTAGGTAGTGGGGATTAATTTCAATGCATAGACGGAGTTTCCCTCATATTTTGCCTCTCTTTTTTCACCATCCATGTAAGATGGATTAGAATATGTGTGTTGTAAAAAATTTGCACAAACTTGTCTCATTTTATTTTTAGGTAATATGGGAGAAGGGTGTTAAAAAGTGAGTTTATCTTTTCTTCATTATTTTGGGAATATTTGACTTGGAGGGAAGAGAGGGTTGACACATGTCACCCTTAATTTGGTGAAGAATTCTTTCTTCTTTTCTTCAAATACTTCATCATATAGGAGAATGGGATCCTTTTTTTTATTTGGGTTTTGCTCAGTGCTAGGAGGATTTGGAAGTTAGATTTTACTTAGATAAGGATTTGGGAAAGAGCTTAGAGATTTGGAGAGCTTGTGGAGGTAGGATCTTTGATATCATTTTTGTGTTATCTTGCATGTTAGATATTAAATTTCTTGTGGTTGAAATTTGTATTTTAATGCATGTGTTGTTCTTTGTTTAGGTATGTAATTTGTTATATTCTCCATCCATTATCTGGCTTAATGGATTTTTGAGTTTTATTGGGGGAAGAGGGAGGGATATTCCCTCTTAAACCTAATGGTTTGATGGGAAAGCCATGTTGGTTCTTTTATTCCCCTCATATGGTTTGAGGTGCAAAAGGTGGGTCATATTATTCGAAACCCCCCTTTCCTATCCTTGAAGAGGAATCCCAATGGACTTGAAAATCCACCAAAAGAGGATTTTAGGTGAATGGGTGGAGCAATAAGGAGGTTTTTGTGAAGAATCTTGTAAGTGTTCATCTTATGGCTGGATCACACTCTTTGGAATTTTGGATGTCTCATCTACTCTTCCCCATTTTTGAGGATGAATATGGTTTTCCCCCTTTTTTTCTTTTGGTTGGTAAATGGTGTGTGTTTATTTATTATATGGATTTATCTTGTATGTGAATTTGTTTGTTGTTTATGTCTCCCTAAATATTGTGCACATTAGTGGAAGTTAGATCTCTCTCCCATGGGCTTTGGGGAGGATAAAATGTCCTCAAACATTTATAAATGCATGTAATGATGCATATAGGTTAGGTGGTAAAACAAGCCCTTCTCTATGTGTCAGTTTCTTTGGAAAGAACTCAAAATTGTAGCTCAATTTTGAAATATGATTGGAGTTTCTTGTCATCATGGCTTCTCATTGTTTCTAAATTTTTTGTGTGCACTACTCTCATTGTAATTTTAAGGATATGGATATGTGGGATGTTTATTTTTCTTGTAAAGTTCTCATTTTGTGATTTGGGATTGCTTGTAAACTAGTGTTGAATTTGTTTGTGTAATCCTCTTTCAATCTTGAAAACAAGCCTTGTAATGTGGTTTCTTTAGTATTTTATGTATTTGAAAATAATTTTTATTTGATATCTTAAGCTCCTTGGAAAATAAATCCTGTAAAATAGTTATTTCTTTTAATATGGATGATTGGAACTCCATTTTAATAAGAAATATTGTTTGTTGCAAATATGCTTTCCATAAAAAAATGCAAAATGTGATGTTAAGAGCACAAAAAGAAAATGTGATATCTCATTTTTGATTCTCCCTCTTGTAGAAATCTGTAATATTTATTTAGTATTGCATTTGACAAGAAAGATAGTGTAACATGGAGCTTAAGGATTAACATTGAATGGAAATATTATATTTCTTTCCATATATCTCCTTCTTGTAAATTTTTGGTAACATTATTGAATGGAATGAAATTATTTTTTCTTCCTTTCCATGTGAAACTTAATAATTTATCTCATTAGGAAATCAGATGTGAATTAGATTTCTCCCTTTCTTGTTTTTAAGCATATTCCAAAACCCTCTCCTCTATTTTAAATATTTGCATATAATCCCTTTTATCACATAAATAAGTAAATCATCTTAATATAGATATATTGAAAAATGATTATTGAGTTTCATACTTCACAACAATGACATAACAAAACATATTATTTTACAACTTGAAATAATTTTAACATTGTATATTATAGAAATAGAAATAATTTAGTTATATTATATAATATAAGTATATTATATTCATACATAGGGGTCAAAGCATATAACTGTGTCCCACTTTTTTGTAGTTTTTGTACTTTCAGCAAACTATGTCTGACAACCAAAACATGACCAAACACATAAAATGACCAAACATGCATTTTTAAGAGGTTATAAATACCAACGTGCAGGGCATCCAAAATTTACCTGATTTTTTAAATTTTTATAATATTTTTAAATTATTTATTTACTAGTCATATATATTACGTAATATATTTATTGGCCACAAAGTGGGACACACTTGTTATTATAGTTAGATATTATGTAACATATTGATATATATTATAGTATATAATTTTTTACTATATATATATTACGTAATATATATTAACAAGTTTTTTTTAAAAAAAAATTGTAATATTAAAGAGTAACGATGGGAGTTTATATGTTTAAAACAAAGAATCTGGGGAAGTCCAAGCCCTCCCCAAAACTATAACCCAAACCCCTCACTAACGCCACTCCTCACATCACTGCACCCTTCCCCCCACACATGACTCCACACCCCCCTTACGCGGCTCCCAATCCCACTCCACGCTGCAACCAAAACCCATCCACCCTTCCATCATGGATTTCCCTATCCCTTCCACTACATATCCCCTTACCAAAATTCCATGTGTGTGTTTGTGTGTTTGTATGTGTGTGTGTGTAAATATATATATATGTATATATGTAAATCTCTTGTGAATGAAACAAAAAATGGGAAATATTTGAAACCCTGGGTAGCCGAGTCAATTAAAAGGGGAATCTAGCATGGAAAGAAAATGGGAAAAAAGAAATTTCTCTATTAACACCCAACAACAAAATCTCTTCATGGCCATCCATGGCCTCTCCCAAAACCTGCAAATAACAAAACAAAACTAAATGAGAAAAGGAAGAGAACATAAAGATAAAGAAGAATTAGGGAAAGTTTAGGGAAATTTTTAAATCAAGGGCTAAGATTATATTGATCCTAGGGTCCCCATTAAACACTACACAAATTTTAAGTCATGGGAATTTTTAAGGGAATAAAAACTAAATTAAAATAAGGGTGTGTGGGGGTTCATTTAATTAAAAGGCCATTAGTAAAATTAAAAGAGGGTGCAAAATTTCCAATTTGACCCTAGAAAATGTTTAATAGTCTAACCATGATAAGAAATAAATAATTAAGTTGGAAGTAGAGAAGTTGTTATCTTATTAGATAAATTAAATGGGTATGAAATAATTTAATAATGGAATTAGGTAGGGATAGTAATTGCGTATACTTAAAAAACAATTACCCAAAGTTTTAACTACAATTTTGTGTGATTTTCTATGTCTCGAGGTGGGGCATTACATTGTATAGTTGTCATTTTGTTGTCTATATGTTTTAACTAGGCTCTTAGTAGACATTTGGCCCCTACTTTTACTGTTTACTACTTTTTTCTCTTGTGGTTGGGTTGTGGACCCCACAGATCAAAAACCCATAATTTTTCTTTTTTTTTATTTTTCCCACTGAGCCTTTTGCTATAAACTTGTGTAAGGTCCCACCAAAACCTTTTATCAATAGTAAAAAAAATAGTATATTATATGATATTGGTGAATATACCAACATTTGATGGACCTTAGTGGAAACAGACAGGAAAACCTAGGGATAAATTTATTAATGAACCTTAAAAAATTTGTGAACCAGTTACTATACAGTAATGAAAAAATCACCAATTTCAAATTTCAAAAATCCTAATATTAAAAAATTTGCAAAAAACTTCCTCTAAAATGAACCTTATACTCGCATGCCCTGAGAGACCACCAAATGAAACATCTCCTCTGCAACCTACATTGCATATTTCTTTCTTTAACTTACATTGCTTTTGTATCACTTAGTAACAACACATTTAGCTCAACCAAATGATTAAAAATAAAGTATTCTCGTGCAAAGCCAAACATAATGACATAACGTTATTGACTGGAGGGAAATAAAAATTTAACTTCCAAAATTGAACGTATAATGAGAAAATAGTATTCTCAATTTCTGCGGAAGCATTTAGTTTCTCTTTTACCCAATAATGCTTCTAGAACTTACTTTTGGAGTGGCGATATCTTGTGGTATTGTCAATACACTCAAAAAGTGATACTT